>CAJQZJ010000819.1:2155290-2191233 GCA_907164525.1 Lophiomys imhausi
TGTGTGTGTGTGTGTGTGTGTGTGTGTGTGTGTGTGTGTGTGTGTGTATAAAAGCTCCCTGCCTCTGTACCCCAATTTCCTCTGTCCCCCACATCCTTCTTTCTCTCCCCCTTTCTCTATGTTCCAGTTTCTTCTCCCATGGCTCTGCCTCCATTTCCTGCCCTAAACTCCCTTACCTTAATAAACCTTATACCAGACCTGTTGCATGGCATGGTGTGATTTCCTCAGGGAATACTCCTTGGCAAGGGCCTGCCACAGTGTATCACTGTATCACCCAGCCAGTGCTGTACCACTGGCCGCATTATCATAACCGGTCTCTAATGGTGGCAAAGGGATAGTGGCATGTGCAGGAGGCTAGCTAATCCTGAAGCTTATGAAACACCTGACACATCCAAAGCATCTGATGAGCCTGAAGCAACCTGCAGTCAGGAGCAGCAGTATGAAACCTCAAGATCCGCAGTGACCCATTTTCCTCAGAGACTCCACCTCCTAAAGGCTCTACCAAACAGTGCCACCTGCTGGGAACCAACAGGTCAAGCATAGAACCCATGGGGGGCATTTCACATTCCTACCACAATAGGGTATGCATCTGCATCTTTCAGATTTCCAATCTGTTGGTCTGAGGCTATGCCACATTGTTTGGTGGTATCTCTTGGATTTAGAATGATAATCTCCCCTTTCCTGTTAATTTCCTCTTTCATTTTTAAAGTTATTCTTGGTAAGGATTTACCCATTTTACTACTCTTCCCAAGCTAATGTTTTAAATGAGTTTTATCTATTCTACTCATGTTTATTCCATTGTTTTAGTATGTTTTTAAGCTTATTTTATTTTTAATTATATGTATATGTGTGTGCATGTCAGGTGGGTACTTGAGGAGCATGGAGTATGGCACTGAATCTTCTGGAGCTGGAGCTACAGGCACTTGCAAGCTGTCTTATATGGGTATATGGGTACTGGGAACTGACCTGGGGCCCCCCAGAAGAGTGCCAAGTGCTCTCAATGACTGAACCATCCCTCAAGCCCCCTATTAAATGGTTTTTATATACATAAAACCATGTGTGTATAGGCTTTCTGTTATTTCTATTGTTGTTGAAGTCCAGTTTTATTCCATGGTGGTCTGATAGATAAGATACAAGGGGTTATTTCAATTTCTTGTATCTGTTGAGGCTTGCTTTGTGTCTGACTATGTGGCCGATTTTGGAAAAGGTTCCATGCGGTGCTGAGAAGAAGGTGTATTCCTTTGTGTTTAGGTGAAACATTCTGCAGATATGTTAAGTCCATTTGGTTCATGACCTGTTTGACTCATTTCTCTGTTTGGTTTCTGTCTTGATGACCTGTCCATTGTTGTGAGTGGGGTGTTGAAGTCTCCCACTACTAATGTGTGGGGATCAATGTGTGATTTAAGATTTAGGAGAGTTTCTTTTACAAATGTAGGTGCCTTTGTATTTCGTTCATAGATATTCAATCTTGAGATGTCCTGGTGATGAATATTTCCTTTAACATGTATGTAGTGCCCTTTCCTATCATTTTTGATTAGCTTCAGTTGAAAGTCTATTTTATTTGATATTAAGATGGCTACTCCAGCTTGCTTCCTGGGTCCATTTGCTTGGAAAACCTTTTCCCAGCCCTTTACTCTGAGGTAGCATCTATCTTTGTTAGTGAGATGCATTTCTTGTATGCAGCAAAATGATGGGTCTTGTTTATGGATCCATTCTGTAAGTGTGTGTCTTTTTACTGGGGAGTTGAATCCATTGATGTTGATGGATATTAAGGACCAAAGGTTGTTATTTCCCATTATTTTGGTGTAGGTGTTTGAATCATTTATTTTCACCTGAGGTTGCCATAATTACAGACATGAAGACAGATCAGCGTCGATGCTGACCAATGCTGACGAGATGAGCAACAACTGTACTGTACGCTGCACCTGTGGTGGTTGCATGTTTCTTTTGGTTTAGCTGCAGTGGAGTTTTTTGTTTCCTCTGTTTTCTTGGGTGTAGTTATCTTCTCTGGGTTGGAATTTTTCCTTCTAGGAAAAATAAATAAATAAAACCTTATATTTTAAACAAGAAAACAAATACATAATAAATAAAGAAAAGAATACACAAACTTTCTGCATTGAAATTGCTCTCTAAATATTAAAACAAAGTGATTATGTACTTATTCTCTAAATGTTAAAGAAACATACCAACCAAAAAAAAATTGAAAGATATTTTATCACATGCACAAAGTCTTTCTTTAAAAAATAAAAATAAAATAAAATGTTTTTCACTGACTTAATTCAGAAATTAAAAAAAAAAGTTCTACACGTACTTCTGTAGCCACATATCTACATTATACTTATATTTAGCTGTATATATCTGTGTCTATAAATTTATATTTCTGTATACATTAATTAAATACATTACAGAGGATTGCATATGGCACAAAACTTTGTTCCTCTTAATTCATTAAAAAGCATATCTTGGAAATCTGTTTAAGGGTGTGTGTGTGTGTGTGTGTGTGTGTGTGTGTGTGTGTGTGTGCGCGTCTGTCTGTCTGTCCACCTTTTTTTTTGACAGAATTTCTCATTAGCTTCAAACTATCAGTTAGGCGAGGCTGGTTAATCAAGAAGATCCCGGGACCCACTTGTTTCTGCACCCCGAGAGATCGAATTACAAGTGTGCACCACCGCACCCAATTCAGTCTCTTAAGTGTTGGGGACTGACCTTGGGCTCTTGCATTTTATCCCAACTCGACTTCTCCAATACTTGTTTCCACTTTCATAAAATATTTTGGGCAAATAGAAAGATGGAATGTGACGTAAAGAAGACGCATGTGCTCTTCCCTTGTGGCCGTGTTTGAATCATTTATTTTCACCTGAGGTTGCCATAATTACAGACATGAAGACAGATCAGCGTCGATGCTGACCAATGCTGACGAGATGAGCAACAACTGTACTGTACGCTGCGCCCCGTTTGCATTCCTCCTTTCCCTAACGTCTTTAGAAGTCTTTGATGATTGCCTTGCTTGGTTCTCGGGTCAGTCAAAGCCATATATTTTATCACAGGACTGTTTCTCTTGAGTTATTTTCAATAGTACAGTCTCTCTTTACTACCTGTACTTTCTTTTCCCACAGCATTTAAACTTGTTAAAGAGACCTGCACAAGGGTCTGTCTCTGACTCTGATGCCTGCCCTTGGATCCCTCTCCCCTAGCTGGGCTGCCTTGTCTGACCTCAGTGAGAGGGAATGTGCCTAGTCCTGCTGTGACTTGATATGCCATGGGGGCCACCTCTTCTCTGAGGAGAAGGGTGGGGGAATGGGGGAAAAGGGTGTAAGGGTGGGACTGGGAGGAGAGGAGGAAGTGGGTGCTCTGATTGGTATGTAAAGTGAATAAATCAATGGAATAGAAAGGAGACCCCCCCCCTCCCACACAGCACTGCAGACTGTCACACTTTCTGAATATTTGATTGATTCCCCATGCTGCTGATAATCATTTCTTTGAGCCCTCTCCCTTGTTTTCTTCATTCAGAAGCCAGGGATCAGAAGGCTGTATAAGTGTGAATATTTTGTAGGGGATGCTAGGTTCTTCCTCTCAGAGTCATGCTTTTGCTAGGGACACCACCATGATGTGTGTCAAGATCAATCGATGTATGACAATGACAGTGGCAGATCGTCCTGGCTGAGTTACAAACATCTTGACTTTGCATCAATACTGTAGCACTGTGTGTATATGGGGTTAGACTGGTGGATTTTCTGAAGATTTTTATGAACTTTTTTAGTTTTTATTTGAGTAGAGTTATTTTGGAAGTGGTACAAAATGGGCACTTAAAAAAAATCCTACAAGTGACCAATTCTTTTGCTGATGATCAAGGTTTCCAGGCTTCACTTCCTTCCCTGCACCCTGTACAGACATGCGCACACCTAGACAAACATCTGAACTTGTCCTTCAATTATTGACAGAGTTATAGCCATACTGCTAGCTTCTAAGAGCAGAAAGTATTCAAGGTGGCAGGAAGCAAGTGGCCCCAGAGGACCTCCTCTCACATGGACAGTTCTGACACAAGGCATTGAGTTACCTGGCTCCTGTTTGGTCATGGGGATCACCCAGCCAAGGAATAGCAGAGAGTCCAAGATTCCTGCGGCCCTGGGTTTATGAGCAAGACAGAAAGCTCTGGTTGGGACTCTGGAGATTTCTCATGGCAACTGAAAACTTTTCCAGTGAAAGGCAAAAAAAGACAAGCTGAATTCTTAGAGTACCCTGTGCCCAAGGAATGCTGCTGCTGCTCCTCCGTGATGGAGGTTCTTGGCTCAGCTGCCTCACTCTTCTCCTGTGAATGAGAACTCTGTTGATGAGATACTATTGGCTTTTGCCGAGATGATTGCTGGGCACTTACTGATTCTGGTTTAGCTTGGTGGAAGCGCTCCCACATTCATAAAACTCCCGGACACAATTCACTCTCCCTCATCTCATTTTGTTTCTTTTTTTTTTTTTTTTAACTTTCTTTGTACATTTGGAAATTACACCGTCTTTTCATAAAACAAAAATGAAAATAATTTAGAATCCCTGTGCATTAAAGTATTTGTTCATAGCCATGAGTGGAGACATTTCATGATCTTGGTTGCTTTCATCCTTTATGTAAATTTAGATTGGATACCTGTTGGCTGTTATTTTCTGCAATATCCCAACCACTAAACAGTCACCAAACACGGAGAATACTGTTCAGTTTACATGTGGCTCTTCTCTCTGGCAAACCACTAGCTTGGCAACCCTGAGCTCAGCATGTTAGTCTAATATTTTGTCAGCAAAGGTAACATTGTGGCTTAGGGAATGAAGGAGGTATGGAATGCCCAAGCTATGGTATGAAGAGTTGTTTTGAAAATCATTAAAGGTATACTAAGGTTCGTGGGATCTTTGATTTCAGGGCCATGGTTGGAGGTCTGATGGGTTCACAAGATCCAGACATCATAGCCCCTGTTTTCTGGGTCTTTGCCCCTGTGCATTTCCTGAGGATAACTGTCATAAGTTTTATTGCAACCTTAGGGACAGCACACTAATGTGATTCTCAGTACTCAGGAAGGCACAGCAAGGCACATTAAAAGGAAAGAAAAAAGAAGAAAATAAACCGGCCCCTCTGACCTCAGATGAGAACCCTGACTTAGTCTGCTGTCCCAGCTGTAATGAATAATGTCTCCTTTCATTCTCCAAAGGGTCCCCCCTTGGATCATCTCCACATTTATAGCCTGGTTCCTCCTCCTGTCTACAGATTGTAGACATCTCAGTCCCTCTGTTGGCTGGGACTTACTGCCAAACACAGATCACGTCTCTTGGGCTAAAACTGTCCCCAAGGCTTGGCTGTGATGCTGCAGGTGATCAACCTATAAAATCCTGCTGCAAAAAAAAATCAGACTCAGAGTCAGAATCAGAGGCAGACATCTGGGAAGATTTCTTTATACAATGACCTGCTCAGAAAGTCTCTAGGTTGAGGTTCTTCCCTGTATCTATCATGTGTCAGTAAACATGGGGCAGAGGAAAGATGACTTGGACTCAGGCCACATATTCATTAAAAAAGTAGTATATTTAGAATGTAGGTGCTATAGCAAAAGACAACCTTGGAAGGTGGGAGATGGGATACAAAAGATCTAATGAAATGCTCTAAGGTACCATAACACATGTTTTATTTCAAGCTCCACAGGAATTCTGAAACAGTAAGAATATTCCAGGTCCCTATCAACCTTTGGGAGGTTCCAACACCAAGGTATTTATTCAAGCCATCTGTCAACAAATGTTATACACATGTGATGTGCCAGGCTTGGGAGAAACATTGCAAGCAAAGACAAATAGGCGTCCTAGAACTTCCAACTTGGAATATGTGAGGGAAAGGAGAGACTGAAGAGGAGCCTCTGGATGCCACGCTCATAATTAATCCTACCTATTTCTGATAACAGCTGAACAAACTAGTTAACAATTTTCTTCTCACACTGACCAAATAATTTATATATTTTTGCTTAACTCCCACCTGTAGAATGAGAGTCATCAAGGAATAACAATTTATTTGCTATTGACAAAATCATACTTTTAACAGGCTGATTTCTACTTTATATTTAGATTGGTAATGAGGGATTAAGGAGTTTATTTTGGTTGATTGGCTGGACTTGTGTATGATTATTGTCTGTTATTTCAGAAGCCAAACTTGAATGCAAAGAAAATGAATATGAAAAAAAATATTTACAGTAAAGCTTGTTTTTTTTTCCTGAGGTGTCTGTGTTTAAAGAATTTGACTATTACTAACATTAAAGACAGATAGTTAATAGTTTCTTTTCATTTGATTTTTGTTAGCAGTAACTTGGACATCAGAAGGCGCAGGATGCAGTGGCTAAGGGAAATCAGATGGCAGATCTAGAAGCCAAACGAGCAGCCCAAGGGACAATGATCTTAACCACCCTTGGCTCTAGAGATATCAGGAAAACCAGTGTCAGGTATACTCCTGAAGACTTGCAGGCCATAAAGAAACTAGGGGTGGCTGGAGAATCACCTTGTGGTATGGTTAAAACAGAGGACGGTAAACGAGTCCTGCCTCAAAAAGAAGGACGCGAATATGTCACCAACTTACACCGTCTGACTCACCTAGGAGAAAAGAAACTAAAAGATGTGGTAAGATCCTCTGACTATTATGTAATTGGACTTTCTGCCTTAACAACAGAAATAGTCAGGAACTGCAAAGCCTGTGCTCTGACTAATGCCAGACCTTCCATGCATAACACGGGAAAAAGACTCAGGGGAGATCGACCGGGGGCCTATTGGGAAGTGGATTTTACAGAAATTAAACCAGCTAAGTATGGAAACAAATATCTTTTAGTTTTTGTAGATACATTTTCAGGGTGGGTAGAGGCCTTCCCTACAAGGACTGAGACTGCCAATACAGTGGCCAAGAAGATTCTTGAAGAAATTTTTCCGAGGTTTGGAGTACCCAAGGTAATTGGGTCTGATAATGGACCCGCTTTCGTTGCCCAGGTAAGTCAGGGACTGGCCACTCAACTGGGGATTAAATGGAAATTACATTGTGCCTACCATCCCCAAAGTTCAGGACAGGTAGAAAGGATGAATAGAACTCTAAAAGAGACCTTGACTAAATTAGCCTTAGAGACCGGCATGGGAGACTGGACAGCCCTCCTTCCTTTTGCCTTATTCCGGGTCAGAAATACCCCGGGTCGTTTTAAGCTGACACCTTATGAGATTCTCTGTGGGAGTCCTCCTCCTCTTACTGAGGCGGGCGGAGTATTTGATCCTGATGTTGTCCTTTCTAAACCCTTGTTCACCCGCATGAAAGCCCTTGAAGTGGTCCGGCGCGAGGCCTGGGAGCAGCTCAGAGAAGCTTATGAAGCTGGAGACCTGAATGTGCCTCATCAGTTCCGGGTTGGACACACTGTACTCGTCCGGCGTCATCGGGCTGGGAACCTTGAACCTCGCTGGAAGGGACCATACCTGGTGCTTTTGACCACCCCAGCTGCAGTGAAGGTAGAGGGCATCTCAGCCTGGATCCACACTTCACACGTAAAGAGAGCTCCTGAACCTTCCAAGGATGAGTGGAAATTGGAAAAGACTGTGGACCCTTTTAAGCTGCGCCTGCGTCGCAGGTGCTCTCCAGATGAAAAATGACAACCCTCATACTCCCCAGAAACTAACCTGGCAGGTGATCTCTCAGACTGAAGAAGTTGTCTGGTCAGTATCTAAGATAACCCCTCCATGGACATGGTGGCCACAACTGTCACCTGACTTCTGTCAGCTGGCTGCTGGACTAGAAACATGGGACATACCTGAGGGAGACCCCCATCACCTCCTAGAAAATGACCCCAAACGAAAACACCCTAGGTGGATGGGAACTAAGTATGGATGTGGAGCGGGAAAGGACCGTTGTGGGTTAGCTGAAGAGGACTTTTATGTCTGCCCCAGAGAGGGTAGAAGTAGAGCGGTCGCTAAAAGATGTGGGGGATTGGAGAGTTATTATTGTGCAGAGTGGGGCTGTGAAACAACAGGACAGGCCTACTGGAATCCCTCCTCATCTTGGGACCTAATAACGGTCCGCCGAAATTATTCCAAACCTACTGGGTATTGCCTCCCATCCACCCGACAATGGCTGCCTCTTAACATAACCATAACTGAACGAGGCAAGAGCCCGACCTCCCGTGAACGATGGTTGGTTGCATGGAAGTACATGGGGATTCCGATGGTATATGCACGGCACTGATCATGGTGTAACTTTCAAAATTCAGTTAAAAATAAAAAGTGCCGAGGGGTCACCAGTGGGCCCCAATCAGGTACTCCCTGACCAGGGACCCCCACAGCCGAAGTCTCGGCCCCAGGGAGCCCTGGATCCCACTCCATTTCCCGGAACTCCTGTTCCCCCAAACATGACTCTAAAGGCTCTACCACCCACGGGTCAGCGTTTGCTGAATCTAGTCCAGGGAGCTTTTCAAGTTCTAAACGAATCTCAGCCTGCGCTGACTAAGGACTGTTGGCTCTGTTTGGCCTCCGGACCCCCCTACTATGAGGGCATTGCTGTACCAGGTACCTTTAATAACACCACCAGACATGAAGCCTGCTCATGGCATGATAAGAATAGACTGACTTTAACTGAGGTATCAGGGCAAGGGACTTGTCTAGGAAACCCACCCGCCACTTATAAACATCTATGCAATAAGACCCTGAGGTCTCCAAAAACTTCGGATACTAGATACCTGTATCCGGGCATAGATAAATGGTGGGCTTGTAGCACAGGATTGACTCCCTGTGTTGCCACTAATGTTTTTGATGACACCAAAGATTACTGTGTGTTAATACAACTCCTGCCTAGGGTGTTCTATCACCCAGCTGATGCTTTTATAGACGAGTTCGACCATCGACTCACTAGATATCGGCGAGAGCCGGTTTCTCTTACATTAGCAGTACTAGTGGGACTGGGTATAGGGGCTGGGATAGGAACTGGTACAGCTGCCTTAGTAACAAACCAAGATAATTTTAAAGAACTAAGAGCAGCTATGGATGAGGATTTGAGATCTCTCCAACAGTCTATTGCCAGGCTAGAAGAATCTCTAACTTCCCTATCAGAAGTGGTTTTACAGAATCGAAAAGGTCTGGATCTGTTATTCTTACAGAACGGGGGGGTTATGCGCAGCACTAAAGGAGGAATGCTGTTTTTACATTGATCACTCCGGGGTGATTAGAGATTCCATGAATAAGCTAAAAGAAAGACTAGACAAAAGAAAAAGAGAGAGAGAGGCCCAACAGGGATGGTTCGAAGGATGGTACAGTAAGTCGCCGTGGATGACCACCCTCATTTCAACTTTAATAGGACCCCTCCTGATTCTCTTATTAATCCTTACCTTGGGACCCTGTATCTTGAATAGGCTTGTTACCTTTGTTAGGGAAAGAATAAGTGCTGTACATATTTTAATGCTTAAGCAGCAATATCAAGGTTTGCGGGAGTGTGATAATGATGATTTTGATGAAACAGATGTATAGGTTCTAAGATTAGAACAACGGACTAAAAGGAGTGGGGAATGACGGGAATGAAAATTATTAAAAGACCCCCTAAGTTGGCAGTAGAGCCAGGCCAGCCGCCAGGAGATTCCCGGAACTTAGCTGACCATAAACAGGTTGAAAGCAAGAATGAAGGTCAATTGGGCCACGGGCCCCCAGGGCTTCAGGAACTGGCTGACCACACGATTAGATTCATTCCTGAGACAAACAGATGTAGGATGTTTCCCGCTGACTAACTAATGGGCTGGTACATTCCAGCTGTATTTCCCCTCCCCCTTGGGTTGTGGTAAACGATGGGCTGGGCTGGTACTTCCCACCTGTAATTTCCCCCCGCCCCTTAATCTCTGGTGCTCCCCTATTAAATATTCTACTCTAGCCCTGCATGGGGGTCGCGACTCCTAGCCCTGCGTGGGATACGAGTGGCGTCCCTCAGTGCACTGAGCCCCCCCCCTTTCCCTCTTTTTCCCCCGAAATAAACCTCTTGTGATTGCATCAAGATAGTCTCTTGCGAGTTTTGGGGCGGCCGTGATATCCTGAGTGTCGGGTGAGGTACTTCCCTCCCCCGGGTCTTTCACTACAAGCCATATTTTGTTGTTGCTGGTGGTTTTGGGGATTAGGGTCTGTTGTGCTGGCATTTGGCCAGTGACATGTACCTGGGATTGACATGTACATGGGTTGGATGTGAAATATCCCTCAAATACACATATGCTAAGAGCTTGGACCCTGTCCCATGATGCTCCTGGGAGGTGGTGGGACATTTAGGAGGCAGGGCCTAGTGGAAGGAATATGGAGATTCTGGGCCTGTGTAATTGCCCCCCTCCTCGTCACCTGCCAGAAGGCAGGCCTCTTCTCTGCCACACATCACTGTCATCATGTTATGCTTCAACACAGGTTAGGTGGCCAGGTAACTATGGACCAAAACAGCAGAAAAGGTGAGTCAAAGGAAGTGTTTCCCTTAGCCCTAAATGTTTCCCATCAAGTCCCTCACCTCAAAGCTCAGGGAACCCTGCAGAAGAGGAAGCAGAAAGAATGTAAGAGCCAGATGGGAAGGAGGACACCAAGAAAGCAAGACTCTAAATAAAAATGAACAAAGCTCAAATGAACTCACACAGAGAGACTGAAGCAGCATCCACAGGGCCTACATGGGTCTGCCCCAGGTTCTCTGTGTATATATTGTGACTTCCAGTTTAGTGTTTTTATGGGATTCCTGAGTATGTGAACAAGTGGGACTCTGATACTCACGCCTTTTCTTGAACTCTTTTCCTTCTGTTGGTTTGTCTTGTCCAACTCTGAAATGATAGTCTTCGTTTTATCTTATTATATTTTATTTTGTTACATTTTAAGAGAATAAATGAATGGTGATAAAATGAATGAAAGCCTGGCCACTCAGGTAAAGGTTAACAACTGAACTGTCACTCCTGCTAGGAGAGGGAATGTCCATTTTCTCCAAAGGATTGATATACACTGGGTCTATCGCCACTCCAGGACTGGACTTATATTCAGGAATAGTTCACCAGCATATAATAATGGACTCCAGCATTTTTTGGTGCGCTTTTGTTTGGTTATAATTTGGTATTTTGTTTTGTGTTTGTTTTTGTTTTTTGTTTTTTTCTTTTTGGCCATGGTTTTGTTTTCTTGCTTTAGGGGACTTTTGTTGTTGTATTGAGTTTATGTCTTTTGAGAAAGAACTTAAAAGTTGAGTGGGTAGAGAGGAGAGGAGAGGATCTGGAAGGACTTATATAAATATATATTATCAAAATATATCAGAATTTAAAAATTGTTTTAAATAACTTTTTAAAATTTAAAAATAAGGAAGTGTCTTTTAAGTTGTCTAATTTTGTCACAGCAATGCAAAGCTGCCTAGCTCCCCGGGTCTGTTTAATTGAGCCTTTAAGATGAGAACTGCCATTTGAAAAACAAAACAAAACAAAAAAATGGCTTGAAGAGGATCTTGCATGTCATCCTCTGCAGCTTTCTCTCTTTGTAAATAGTCACTTGAATAGCAAAGCATTGTGAAATGCTTCAACTGCATTTGGTGGGCTTACTTTTGGGGGAATGGAGTCATACATGTCACTACTTTCTAACCGGGTCTTTCCCAGCCAGGTGTGGTCAATCAAATTAATGGCTCGCGTCGTAGCCCAAGAAAACAAGAGACAATGAATTCAGAGTGAGCTGGCCCTTTTGCAAATCATGATCTTTTTATTTATTGTGTATGTCATGCCTGCTGTGTGTGTAGGCATTTTTATTTGAGGTGTCTGTAATTAATGATATGGTTCATTAGTGGGAGAACAACTCACACAGCTCACAAATACAGTAGTTCACAGTGTTGTGGGCTTAACTGATTCCACATGGCCCCAGATATTCCCTAATAGTACTTCAGTGGGAATGTTGGCTGCGAACATGGTGAATGACATATTTTCAACCAAGAATCCAAGGTGGAGGCGTGCTGTACTGAGCCGTGTTAATAGTGGCTGATGTGTGACCAATGTGGCAATCTGCTTCTATTGCTTTGGGTCCCGCTCCTTTGACCTGCATCAGTCTTGCATATTTGTGAGTATCTGAGCTGTTCATGAGGTTGAGGAGGATGGCTTTGTGGTTGGTTGCGTGACTGAGAGCACATGGACATCTACTCAGTGTGAGAAGTCCAAGTTTACTTTTTTTTTTCTTCTTTATTTTAAGTGCGGTCTAGAAGGGGTGATGTCTCACCCAGGCGGCTTCTACATCCCCTTCTGCACCCAAGCTGTAAGAGGTTAGCTTTCCTGGGGCATCATGGTCGACTCTGGCTGTCTGTGAGCATCACTTGGGGACCACACAACGCATGGAACTGGGCTAGGTGTGTAGCTCACTGATAAGAGTGTTTACCTGTCCGGCCTTGGATTCAACTCTCATCATTGTGAAGATTTATTCTTTAAAAGTCTCCTCATTTAAAAACCTCTAAAATGTCAACTGTGACATCTTTTTAGGCCATCAGCTAGATGAAGCCTTCATGACTTAGGTTTTGAAGGATTTGATGGGTTCTATACTAGGTTTCTGTGACACTGGAGCATCTGGTACTCTTGAGGCCATGAATTACCTAGCTGTTGATTTTCATTATTTTCCTTTCTTCCTCATTACCCTGGCTGTTTGGTGTACCTTGGCACTTCGGTTCACAGTCTCCTTTCTGCCTCAGACCTCTGTTCACACAATACCCTCTTCCTTCAGTGCTTGTCCACTCATTCTTCCAAACTTATTCAATATTTGGGTGCCAGCCTAAATATCACCAGGCAAGATCAATTTCTCCCAGTCTTAATTACTGTCTGGTGATGTGCCATGTCACTTTTGACCTCAGCATATAGCTACAATTGCACTCAGGTATCCATTATGTAGGTCTTCTTGATCTGTTTTTTTTAAGAGTGGGAGATGATTGAATTGGTGGTAAGCCTTTCTCTTGGCCAGAAAAACCCCTTGCTTCAACTGTAGACAGACTTCTGTCCAAAAAGGACAAAACTTGGAAGCAGATAAGTCGACAGCCTAGCTCTGCCAAGACAGGGTAGGTAAGTCCTTCATAATTCCTGCTCTACAATCAATGTCTGTCAGAGAAACGGGGCCAAATGGCTGAAGATTGATGCTGTAATGTATGGAGAGAAAATGGGAACTGTCCAGGCAGCCACTGGTATGTCATTTCTTAGTTTTGGAAGCTGCAGGCCCTGCACTTCCTATATAATCAGATATATTTATCCCTCTCAGGTCTCTGAGGTGGTTGAAGAATAGATAGCTAGAGTCTCATAGTTAAATTTTGAGTTGTTTAGGAATCAGGAGGGTGTTCTGGATCTAAGAAGATATTTTTAAAATTGTGATGCAAGTTAGTATGAAAGCTGAGTTAGATATAGAACTTTAAACTCATGGAGATAGTTAGTAGAATGTTAAAGTCAGGTGCCAAATACATATGGACTGGACATTGGGAATGTATGCTAAGCCATATAACTCTTATAATTGTGGCCTATTTATTTCTTTTGTTTTGTATTGTATTTATAGTTATAAGAAAAAGAACCATTTTTTGGACTGAAAGGGAGAGCTGTTGGGGGGAAAAAGAAATACCTTAGACAAAAAAAAAAGAAGGGAAGAGGATGGGGTGTTGAGGGGGAGGAGGGTGGGAGGGTGGGACTGGAGGGGGGAGGAGGGAGGGGATTGTGATTGAGATGTAACTTGAAGAAATAAAAAATAAACTATTAAAAAAAAAGAGAGAGCTGACACAATGGGATGACTGATTGAGTTTGCCTGGCTGTCTCTTCTGCCCCTCTTAGTCAGTAAGAGGAGGTATCAGTAAACACTAGTGGGATGAAGGATGCCTAGTTGAAGAGCTACTAAGTTTTGTAAAATAACACAGGGTCCAGGGACATTGAGCCCACTCAACGAGAAAGGCAGAAATCTAAAATGAAGTAATAATCATGAGGCATAAATGGTGATTTATTTATAAAAGTTTTCTGGTGAGATGTGCTTTTAGAAGACTGAACTGAAGGACACTAACAGGTTGAGAAATATGTTAAATTTCCTAAATTTAAATATAATTGTTTAGCATCTCAACAAATTCTAATGTGCTAACTAGGAAAGCAAGCTTGTCAAAATGTGTTTTCAGTGTGTGTATATCCCTCAGAAACCTGAGAGGTAGGTCATAAAGTAACTGACCTAAAACACCTAACCAGGCAGCTGTTTCTCACAGGGATAATTCTGAGCTTCTTGCATTTCATCCTTAGCATTCCTCCAAGAGGGAACATAATGATAACAGAAAGGAAAAACTAATTCAATAGGCAAACAAAATGGCCCTGACTCTGAGTTCTTGTCCTTCACTGAGCACATACGGTGCTGCTTCCTTTGTTTGAAGGAAGCTCATGCTTATTGCTGGAAGGCAGGGTAACTGAGCTCTTCATTGGAATTCTGGGAATGGTCACCTGGATCTATTGATACTTTATGTTCTAGTGTGAGACCTCTTATGGTACAGATGCTATGTATCACCCCCAATTTTTATCCTGCTCCGTAGCAAAGGAGGTTGTGAGAGGGGAGAGCAATCCATTTCTGCAACGTGTGTTTTCTTTTTCTTGATAGTCATAAGAATAACTGAATTGGTCCCTGGTAAACACCAGAAATAGACTGGGAATAAGAAAAAGAAAAGTAGACACCTTCATTGGAGCTGGTTCTTGTTGAACCATGAGTTGTTCTCACATCCCCTGTCTTCTGAGACCAGCTCAGGATACTCTTCTGGGAAAGCTGCTTCTCAATGACTTGGTGGCAAATGCTTTTGAGAGTTTATGTGAGCCTGAAGGAAACACTGGAAATGTCTGTTCCTTCTACTCTGAGCTCTCCCCACATCTCAGAAAGTCCAGGAACACACCATGCTTTGTGTGCACACTTGGCTGTACCAAAGGTAGACACTTTTTCCAGAAGTCTGAAAAAAAATTACCACTATCTGCATAGTTCTGGACTTGATCACCTATGACTATAGTGATGTGTAATTTTCTTGATAGCCACAGAGAAGTATAAAAAGGCACAGACACAGTTAAGACTCCCAATTGATATAGGAAGACACTGAGGTTGCATGCCAGCATGCATCTCTTCCCACATAGAAGGCCCAGGCTCCCCACAGCTCCTTCCCATCTCCCTCAGGTATTCTCCTTCCTCACCACTGTTTTCAACAGAGGTGTATGCCACTAAATGAGGGCACTTTGGCAGCTGCCCTTTTGTGCCTGTTCCATCTAGGTCAGTATGCTAGCTAGCTCTTGGGCAATGGAAATGGTAGGTCCAAAATGGGAAGTGCGGTGACAAAATGAACAATCGTTATTAAGTGTTAATGAGGAGTACTACACTATGTCACCTCAAAAACTTTTTTATATTGGTTCCATACTAATATCACAATAGTTTAAATATTTGAGATTTGTTGGACCCCACTATTAAGGTTACAGTCTACCATGTCCAGAACACTTTCCTTTCTCAGTTGAGCTCCCACCTCTCTGCCTGATCTGGGAAGACCAAATGAATCCAAATCCCCACATCCTCTACCTGAGGAATGTCATGTAATCTTTAAGGAAAGGCTCATCTTGCTTTCTCCTGGTAAGTACCTGCTCAGCAAGCACCTGGGATTCCTGGAATGCCTCTCCATTCAAATGAGGCATTTCCAGTACTTTAAGCTTCAGCCAATGATTTACATTCATCCTGAAAACCCCCATCCACTCTCCAAAGTTCTATATAACCCTTGTTCACCCCAATAAAGTTGAATTGCCTTCCTGAAGCTGGTCTCATGCATTAATCCATCATACTTGTGGCTGTATGAACCATACCCCCAACTTCTGCTCCCCTCATCCTGTGGACTGGTGCCCAACAGTCCCCAAGAAAATGGGAGACCCACAGAGATTTACTAAAAAATACTGATTGAGATAATTTCATTCTTCCTTCCTTTATTTAAAGTTTCATCTGTGGAATGAAGATGTTGTTAAATTAGTAGAGTGCTTGCCTAGCCTGAGTGAATGTTTGGGTTCAGTTGCCAACAGTACATAACTAGGCATGATTGTGCACAATTATAATCCCAGTATTCTGAAGATGGAGGAAGGAGGATCAGAAGTTCAAGGCCATTCTTAGCAACATAGTGAATTCAAGGCCAGCCTAGGATAAAGGATACCTTGTCAAAAGATAGATATATAGGGCTGGAGAGATGGCTCAGCGGTTAAGAGCACTGCCTAGTGCTCTTCCAAAGGTCCTGAGTTCAATTCCCAGAAACCACATGGTGGCTCACAACCATCCACAATGTGATCTGGTGCCCTCTTCTGGAATGTAGGTGTACATGCAGATAGAGCACACATATGCATAAAATAAATAAAATAAATCTTAAAAAAAAGATAGATAGGTAGATATGTATGTAGGTAGATAGATAGATAGATAGATAGATAGATAGATAGATAGAATTTGTAGCTTCTGGTCTATTTCCATTGAGCAAAGCTAGTCAATTTATAAGGGAAGCCCCAGTGGGTCAGGGTCATCTATCTTATTTTCACTATGTCTTTTTCTTTCTATTTTAAAAGATTATATTGTATTTTAATTATGCAGTATGTGTCTGTATATAGTTATGTGGATATATGTGCATGTGCCCTAAGAAGCCAAAGGATGTTGAGCCTCTGAAGCTAGAGTTATAGGTGATTGGGAATTGCATTATATGCCAAACTTGGTCCTCTGCAGGAACAGTAAGTATTCTTAACTACTGAGCCATCTCTCCATCTGTCTTAGCTAGGATTTTTGTTGCTGTGAAAAAAATACCATAACCAAAGCAACATGGGGAGGGAAGGGCTTACTTTGCTTATACTTCAAAATAATTGTTCAGCCAAATTTGGTGACATATGTCTTTAATCCCAACATTTGAGAGGTGGAGCAGGCAGATTTCTGTGAGTTCAAGGCCAGCCTGGTTTACAGCGTGAGTTCCAGGAGAGCCCATACTGTTACACAGAGACACCCTGTCTTGAAAAACCAAAAAAAAAAAAAAAAAAAAAAGCAAAACCAAAACAAGCAAACAAAAGCAAAATCATTGTTCACCATTGAAGGAAGTCAGGACAGGGAAACTGGAGGCAGGAGTTGATACAGAGGCCATGAAGGGGTGCTGCCTCTAGGCTTGCTCCTCATGGCTTGCTCAGCCTGCTTTCTTAGAGCATCCACAATTACCAATGTGTCCATGCCCACAGTGGATTGGGCCCTCCTACTTCAATCATTAATTAAGAAAATGTCCCCCAGCTGGCCTATAAGGCAGGTCTTATGAAGGCAATTTTTCAATTATGGCTTCTTCCTGTCAGATGACTCTAGCTTGTGTGAAGTTGACATAAAACTAACCAGGACACCCATCCCATTTACACTAATTCTTGAACATCATTCCCTACACATTTGGTATGTAGCAGTTCCAAACTCAGAGTCTAATAGACATTGAACGCCTTCCATCTTTCCCCCTCAAAAATCCTGTTGATGACATAAATGAAACACAATGATGTCAGCATCTTTATAGAAGTTCTCATAAAAGTCAGAAAATAAAAGGTATAAGCTGTCCTTTAAGAGCAGCTCATTAGGAAGCTTTGAACTTGTTCTTTCGCCTTTGGGGGGTTGTTTAGAACTCTGTAAGTTCACCAACCGCTTCAGACTTCTTCCATAGTGTCTCAGAGTACCCTATGGTGACATTCTCTGGGCACCATGCTCTTCCGACAGTACCCACAGAAGACTAAGGAAGTTACAATATCCCCAGGGTCTGGGAGTTTTGATAGGATATTGCTTGGCCCAGTATCATAAACCACCATCCTAGAGGTTTGATTCTGTTAATAATTTTTGATGCCTCTGGCTAAAGACTCTGATGAGCCTCTGAACTTCCATGTGCTCTGCCTTCCTTCTCTGTGAGCAACTTAGGGAACATTTAGTCTGGGTCCTGGATCATGTTGCTATGAAACTCTAGTGAAATGTTAACTAGTGCTGGGATGTTTAGAAATAACCAACAGTTGAACAATGAGAAATGAAATGTGGAGAAACTCATTTTTTTAAATGATACCTCAAAACCATTCTGCATCCACAGATTATATGGAATTATTTTCTAAGCGTTTGTGACAAACTTCGTCTTTAAAGGGAATAACACTCATTGTAGTTTATTTCCCCATGCTTCCAAGAAACTTTCTTTGAAATGGTGTCAACAAGGCTGCCAGAGAACTCTGATGAGTGTTAATTTGGAAGGAGTGAGCTGTGCTGATAATAATACAAACTGTGAAAGAGCCATTCATTCCAGCCCTTCCCAACTGATTATTCCACATGGAAGCCACTCTGGACTTTTGGTCACTACGTCCTCAACTTTCAGTCCAGGACATATCATCCCACCCTCCCCCACCCCACCCCCCTTTTTTTTGTTTGTTTGTTTTTGAGAAAGAGTCTTATGTAGACTCAGTTGGCCTAGAACACTTTGCAAAGGACAATCTTGAATCTTGAACTTGTGATCTCTTGCCTCTAGCCCCCCGTGGACAGTGGGACTAAGATGAAAACAGGTCTTCCTACATGGTAGGCAAGCACCCTACCAACTGAGTCACATCCCCAGCCCCCCATTACAAAATCTCCACATTTAAACAAGCATTTTTTTTCTATAATTCATTTTAAGCACAGCATGCTACAACTAGTGAGGAAGTATTATATATGCTTTTAAGTCTCCCAGATTTTTCAAATGAAATTCTAGACATGAAGATTGATACACTTACCCCACATACAGTAAATTTGTCAGTAGATTCCTTTCCCACGGATGTCTGATGTATGTGACAATTTAGCATCTTGAAGTGCTGTGTCTACCCAGCCTTTGCACACCTGTAGTCCAGCACTCAAGAGATAGAGGCAGGAGGATCAGGAGTTCAAGGTCTTCCTCTGAATAGGTTTCAAACTGCCTCAGTTTTTTAAAAAGGTATAAATAATATGTCAAATATTAAAAAAATAAATTGTTAGTGAACGGCAGGAAAATACACAGATTTGAATTGTGTATATGTTTTGTTCAACTTAGTATTTGCCAGTGGTAGTCTCATTTGCCTAATCTTTGACAAAATCATTTTTATTGGTATAGTCTGAAAGAAACATTTCTCATTACCCTCTTGTACCTGTATAGCCAGGTTTACCCAAATGTTCCAATGGGAGTGGGCATTGCTTTCCTCATACTCCGAGGCTTCAGTAGACAGGAAAAAAATCTTTGGATTTTTGTTTGCCCACTCCATTGATTGGTTGCTTGGTTGTTTAGTTAGCTGAATTTCGTGATATTCACCTGAAGTTCGTACATAATTGACAAGGCTATTTTTGTTAGCTAATAATGTTGAAACAGCGTTGATGCCTTGCAATGTCCCACCAGGGCACCTAAAGCAAGTGGCTGATTGTTTCAATGTCTTAAGATTTTTTTTCTTGACTCCTTTCTTCAACAAGTCTTAATTTCACGTTTTATAGATATTACTTCTGCATATTAATGGGGCTCCCTTCTATGTTTCAACAGTGTACACAGTATCCACTGATGAAATACAGCCTTTCCACTTCATGCTCACACACTCTTCACCACCTCCAGTTACCAGTATTGTAAATTCAAGTTGACTTATTTGGGCTTCTTAGTAGGAGAACATATGGTTCATGTCTTCTTGTGTTGGACTTAATTCTCTTAGCACAATGGTTCCAGTTCTGTCCATATTTCTTTTCTTTCTTTCTTTCTTTCTTTTATGGGTGGGGGGAGACGGGGTTTCTCTGTGTATCCTTGGCTGTTCTAGACTCACTTTTGTAGACCAGGCTGGCCTTGAACTCACAGAGATCTGCCTGCCTCTGCCTCCCGAGTGCTAGGATTAAAGGCATGTGTCACCACACTTGGCAATTAGACAGCTTTGAACTGCCATGTGGTTGCTGGGATTTAAACTCGGGTCCTTTGGAAGAGCAGCCAGTGCTCTTAACCACTGAGCTATCTCTCTAGTCACCTGTCCATATTTCTATAAGTGGTAAGATCTCATTCTCAGCCGGGCGGTGGTGGCACACGCCTTTAATCCCAGCACTTGGGAGGCAGAGGCAGGCGGATCTTTGTGAGTTCGAGGCCAGCCTGGTCTACAAAGCGAGTCCAGGACAGCCAGAGATATTCAGAGAAACCCTGTCTTGAAAAACAAAAAAAAAAAAAGATCTCATTCTCCTTGTAAGTGAATAATACTCCATTGTACATATATACTACCTTTTCTTTATCTTCCTTTCTGTTCTTTTCCATGATAGCTGAACTTACGTTCTTGTCATTAACGTATCAAAAATTCCCTTTTCTATACATCCTTACCAGCCTTTGTTATATTTTTGTAGCTGCCATTCTGACTGACATAAGTCAATGGCTTGCTGTAGCTTTGACATTCATGTCATCGATAGTTAGTGATACTGAGGATTTTTTCATATGTTTGTTGGCCATTTGTGTTTCTTATTTTGAGAAGCATTGATTCATATCATTTGTCCATTTTTAAATTTGGGGGAACTTATTGTTGTTAATCAAACAAAGGTGTTGGAAAGAAAGCTAAAGGATTCAGGAATAATTGAGATGATCTAAAGAATACATTTCTCTTCTGGTAAGTCGGTATCAGACGGGCATTCTTCAAATTTCAATGAAGAGAGAAATGGAGATTTTACAGGGCAAACATTTTTGTTTTCTACGCCATGTATCCATAGTGTGCTCTGAGAAAACAATGACATTGGATGGTTAGAGGTAATATAAACTCAAATAAATTGACCTCCAATGGTTGGTCATACACTTCTATATTGCATTGTTCTTTGTAGCAAGCTTTATATACATGCAAGAAATGATCCGGGAAATATTTATTCTACCAGTGAACATAGATGCACTATTGTTTCACAGAGTTATCTCCCACACTATAATATTGGCCTCACATTGGTTGTGTAGCTGGTCTTCAGCAAGTGACAGACAGGCTCTGAATGTCTCCAGCTGGGAATCACTGGGCATCCCTATATCTGGCCTTGTCTCTAGGCAGCTGACTCACCTACTAATTCTTCTATCATGTGTATTTTTCAGATCTGACCCTAGACTGCCAAAGAATCCTGCCCTTCGCATAGTTAAGTAAGACTTTGCGTTTTTCTCAGATGCCCCAGTTTTCACTATGTCCCCAGATTTGGACTCTAGTTCCGCTTTCTGTGACAGGTTTCCTCTTGGTTGTTTCATGATAATTCCAGGCTGCTTCTCTGCATATTGTGATTGTCAACTAATGGTCAGGGTCTCCGATGTTATTTTTGACCCTTTGACTCAAGGTGACTCTCTCATTAATTCATGGTTCTCTCCCTCTCTCTCTTCTTTTTTTTTTTAGAAAGAGGTTGCCTCCATTGTCTCTTTGGGCATGGCTTTATAAGCCTGTGAGAAAGCTAGTTTGCTCTTAACATTTATTTGGGAGGCTTTCTCTCTGGGTGATGGTAATCCTGTGATAAATATCTCCCTTTAGCTCAAGAAAGCTGGCTTCTGGTTTGTCCCATTTGTCTCTGTTGCAGGGCTTCACACCACTTTGAGGTAGTCATTTCCAACTGAATTGGCAATGTTCTTATCGTCAATGAAAACAATAAATATTAATCATTGGTCCCTTCATGGTCCTTGGTGGATCATTAATCAACTGAACTTCTGCATTGTGCAGCGTCATTGGACTCAGCTTGCCTATTTCCATGGAACAGATCAATCATCACTGCCTGGTGGGATTGCACACTCTTCCCCGATGTGGTGCCCTCAG
Source organism: Lophiomys imhausi (assembly GCA_907164525.1). Taxonomy (NCBI): domain Eukaryota; kingdom Metazoa; phylum Chordata; class Mammalia; order Rodentia; family Muridae; genus Lophiomys; species Lophiomys imhausi. The sequence goes on from CAJQZJ010000819.1 coordinate 2,177,064, forward strand.
CCATCTGCTGGGGCCTGAGTCCAGTCTGAATAATTTGTTTTATAGGAACCTCATTTGGCTATGTGATTATAGAATATGCATGCTTTTGGGATGAAGTAATGAAACATACTGAATAGAGCTGGTACATGGTGATCATATGTGGATTTGAATTAGAGTGTGTGACATCTACGCATACAGCTTAAGTTTATACGACTTTCACATCAATTCTAACAAGCTTGGGGAAAAGTAGGGAGGGCTAGTAACTAGCCCTTAAGAATATATTTGACATGTATGTGTTGTCTGTGCTCATTTTGCAGATAAGGAAGCTGCAAAGCTGAAGTAACATCATTTACTCTAGCACACAAAAACAGCATTGTTGTATGTTGGATGTATTTAAGCAGTGGAACCCATAAGATGTTCACAACAGAATCCAATCTAGCCCTTTCATGTATTAACCTGCAGAATACAGGTGCTCATACTGTCTCATGCAATCCTGCCCACTCCTTCCGGAAACTCTTAGGAATGATTCTCTTTCAGTCCTGATATATCACCCTTCTCAGCTGAAGATACAAAGCTAGCTAACTATAGAGCATCTGCACTTAAAATTTTGTTTATTACATTGGCCTAAGAATTTATGGGCTGCTGTTTATTGGAACTCAAAACATCATGGAGGATGATAAGTTTCAAGGTCTTTTTAGAGCTCCTTAGACCTCATCATTCATATATGAGTTTCATGTGAATCGGCAGAAGCATGGGAGCAAGAAAGTCAAGGAGATGCCATGTGTTTCTTTAGCCCTTTTCCATCAATAAGTGGTTTTACCTTTGATTAGTTTAACATTATAAATTTTTTTTCTACCATTTTTTTTCAACATAAAACTAGTGATAAAGAGCTACACTGTCATCCAGAAAAAACACTCTTTGGCCAGTCCTCAGAATCACCCAATAAGTTAAAGAGACAGTTAACGTATTAAACAGAGGGTAGGATGTGGACATAGATTAACCCAGTTTATTTTGTTTTAACTTTAAACCATACATGGAGGCTGCAGGTACCTAGGAAAGAAAATAGTCTGATGGGGTCTGTTCCTCTTGCCAGCTCTCAGAGACTCCACATCCCAGGAGCACGTAATTAAAGTCTCTTGTGTTACTTTCACATACTCTGCCTTCACCCCGGCTGCATAAAGATCTGTCCTGACGATAGGTCCAGCCATGATCAGGCATAAATTAAATGGTAACCCAGCAGCTGCAGATCAGAATGGGGTTCCTTAGACCAAAAATGCCTTTTACCTCTGTGAAACACTCTAAGTCTCTCCTAGTTCGTGCTGGAGACTGAAGCTCATGGGAAGACCAGAAGACCATATTCAGTGATGTTCAATGTGGGGAGCTGAGATTTAAGTGACCACTTCTAGTGGGCAGCTGAGAGAACATGGGGTAGTGGGGGAGAGGCATCCTTTCCCATGATGCCTTTGGAACATTAATTTCAGTTGTAGGGTCTTCATGAGTTGCTTCATGACCTGGGTGTTACCCTGTTGACTTTGAGTTCATGAGCTAACCACTTCACCTCAGTCTGCTGGAAAGCCTTTGGGCTTCCTTTGTATAATGTTTAAACATTTATTTATTATTTATCTTACTTTATCTTGTGTGTATACTGGTGTGCAGGTGCAGTACACATGCGGAGATCAGAGGACTTCTTGTTGGAGTGAATGATGCTCTTCCTTCCCTGTGTGAGTCCCAGGGATCTAATTCAACTTGTCAGGCTTGGTGGCAAACGCCCTTGCATGCTGAGCCATCTCTCCAGCCCTGGTGGTGTTATTCATCTTTCACTCTCTGTGAATAAATTCAATATTTGCTCTTCTCTGCATTATGTAGTTTAATTCATTGTCCTTCAGCTCCGACTTTCACGAGGAATCCCCATCCTGTTTTCCACAACACGTGTCATAAAATTGAGACTCCACAAACTGTATGAGAGCCCTGATTCCTCTGCATTGCCTCCGGCAGTTGCTATCGGTGTCTTTTGGATGATAATCATTTTAACTGGGTGAGATGATACCTGATTGTTCTTCCCAAACTCATGATCCTCCTGCCTCTGCTTCCCAAGTGTTAAGTCCTAAGTCCCAGCCAGAACCAACTGAGTTTCAAGTCTTTAAACAGCATGAATTCCTGAAATGAGCCTATGCTGGTTGTGTGCTGTGTTTGCCTTTCCATAAATCAGTGGATCTGATTTACTCAGTTTATTTAGGACTTTTGCCTTCATATTTGTCATCAAGATGGCCTGTTATTTTCTTTTCTATGATGCTCTTGCTCCATGTTCATATTTAGATTATTATTTTCCAACCAGATGAGTTGAAAAGCATTTTCTGTTAGAGCTTGCATTCTGCTTTTCTGTTTCTCCAAGAGTCACTCTGATTATCTCATTGGGTGTACCCTCCGCTGCACTGTTCAGTCCTAGTGTGGTGCTAAGATGTTCATTTCATCACTCAGTGGCTCCTTTGGAGAGTTCACCTAACTGTCTTATAGTTTCCTGTGAACTACTGAGCATTTCAATATTATCTTCTTTAGAAAAATCCCTTGTGTGAGAACGCCTGTGTCTGATGTTCCCCAGGTCTATTCTGCTGCCTGCTGTATCTCATGGGTCTTGATTCCACTGCTTCTGCCTGAAAGGGATCCAGAGTGAGTCCCAGGCCCAGCAGAGATCCGTACATGGAGGATTAGGCTTTCCTGCTAGACAGGAATTAGATAAAGCTTCCAGAAGATACTTGATCCCCCTCTTTACCTAGCCAAGTCTCACATATCTTTTAACAGGGTCACATGTCCAGTTACCTGGTTCCATTTTACTATTATGTCTTCTAGCCTTTCTCATTCTTATAAATTTTAGATCTGCTAGGGACTCCCTAGTTACCATACATCCCCCATACTGTCTGTATGCTTCACTCGAATCCATAGTACCCTGTGGGTCTAAGGAAGCAGAGACTGGACTATGTTACCTGCTCTCTAACCCTGCCTAGCATGTCCTAGGTGCACAATAAAGATCAACTCAATGGAGTGAAGTCAGGAACAGATATGCAACCAGTCCTATGAGATTACATATTCCCATCTTACAGATGATAAAACTGAGGTCTGTGGGGACCACAGAGCTGGCTGGTAGCAGGTCCAGCATCTAATCATCAAACTGTGTTCTAGTCCTCTGCATCCTGCAGATGAACCAGTGCTGATAAGGTCTTTCTATCTACCTGAGCATCTCATACTGGGCTCACTTGTGAAGTGAGTCTCTCTTTATAGGACATAAGAGACTTTATAGGACATAAGAACCCCTTCTGGTTTTGCAATGCATTGCAAATGTTTGCAAGGTTTGGATTTGCTTTCAGCAATACCAGCCAAGAGATGAGCTGGTTCTTGTCATTTGTGGCACAGGGCAGAACATGGCCCATGTATCATCACTTTCTTGCTCCTGGCTCTGGATGATTGTGTGTGTGGCAGACAACTGTTTACATTTAGACATTTCCCTTGCACACCTGCGGGCCAGTTTCTGAGGGGCAGTTAATCTCTACAGATCCCCAGCAGATGCAGCTAACTGTCAGTGTGTCCCGAGGAAAAAGTCAGTAGGAAACAGAATGAAGATGTCCAGTATGTGGCCCAGCCAGCTAGTGAGGAGGCGATGGAGCACCTGACTAGCCCAGGCTTGATCTTAAAGAGGACCACTATGGAAGATAGCCTTTACCAAAGTAGTTTTGCATTGAAGTCTGGCTTTCAGGTTAAAAGAATCAGCAAGACCAATAGCTTTGCTTCTTGTCAGTCCGAAGACTTGGGGAAGTAAGTCATCTTTCCGGGCCTCAGTTTTCCATCAATAAAGAATGCAGGGAAGTAGGTTGAAGAGAGAGCTAAGTTGCTAATGTCCTTGTCTTGCAAGAATAAGGACCTGATATCTAGCCACAAATCCCACATTAAAAACAACAGGAATGGTGGTGTGAGCTTATAATCTTGGCATTGGTTTGGTAGACCTAAAAGAGCCCTGGGTTCCCTGGCTGGACAGTCTTGCCTACATGCTAAGTCCCAAGCCAGTGAAAGAGTCTGTCACTGCATAAAGATGTGCAGTACTTATGAAATAACACCAGGGGTTTATTGATGGCCTATACATACAACCATAGATGCACATACACATGCATACACACATACATATGAACACATGCATGCACATGAACACACACATATACACACACATGCATACACATATGCTTGCATGAACACACACATACATACACACACACATGCACATATGCCTGCACACACACACACACACACACAAAGCAGGGAGGAGTGGTACTGACTCCATTCATGGTATAGAATTACTTTACAGATTCACAGCAGTTGAAAGACCCTGGTGTGAGCAGCACTTACCAGTGTTGACTAGCTATTCCCTGGGACAGTACCCCACATGTCTTTTGGAGAAGACAGGCCTTTGACACTCAGTCTGTAGTTTCAGGTTGGCCTCCATTCATGGATTCAGGGATAGACTATGTGATTCAGACCTGGTCAATCAGGATACTCTGTCAATATGACAGAGTTGGCAGTGTTTGATTTATAGGCAGACATTCAGAAACATGTATTGGGAGTGAATCTTGGGGGTGAGTTATCACAGGGAGCCTGATGTGAAGCCAGCAGAGGTGATAGAGATTCTGGAGCCATGGAGCACCAAGTCCATGTAACATCATTTAAGTTCCTGCATTACTAGTTAAACCAACAAACCTTGCCCCCTTTCAAATGATCTTAAAAGAAACTCTTTCTGTGGCACCCCCAGTTTGAAGATGAAGAAACTGAGGTTCAGAGATTAAAAAAATAATAAGAGATAATAAAAACATTTACCTAAATGCTTAATGATGTGAAATGCAGTTATGAAGTTAGTCATAGCCAGGCTTTCCCCTCTCCTCTCCCCTTTCACCCTCCCCTCTGCTCTTCTATCTTTTGTTCTACCTCTCCCTCCCTTCCCTCTTTTCTCTCCTTCCCTTCTTTCTTCTTTTTTCTTTCTCTACTCTTACCTCTTCTCTCCTTTTTTCTTCTTTATGTCTCTTTTACTCTGGGTTCTAGACTTCATCTCTCCCTCATTGTTCCTCCTGGATAAATCTACTTCCAACTTCTGGTCCTTTGCTCAGGGAATATGTTTACTGGCTTTGCCTGACAACCCCGGCATAAATTCTCCTGCAAGCCAGCACATAGCTCCTCCCCTGGTTCATTTCAGTCTCCAAAGGATGCTCTTCTCACTCACAGAAGACTGGAAACATGCAGTCCTCCCAGACCCACTGCACGGCCAGTCCATAGAAAACCACTCAGGCTTTCCTGACTATTATCTTTTGTAATCGCAGCCCTTTGCAGTATGGAGGAATTGAAAATAACTTTTATGTTCAATAATTGCACATTAATTAAAGTATGATAAATGATAGATACACATGATGGGTCAACAAGCATTAAAAGTGATGGGAGTCAGTATTCTAGAAAGATGTGACACGTAGGAAAAGGGAAGACACAGAACTCTATGACCACAAGCTTTGTAGAAAATGCTTCTAGCAAGGGCATGGAGAATACTGAAAACATATATACTGTGGTGATATGTGTATTTCTAGATTGTAAGATCATAAGTAATACTTTTTTGGCTTTGCTATGCTCTAATTTCCAAATTTCTAACATAAAACATTATTTACTAAAATTGTGAATGTTTTAAAGGTGTAAGCAGTATGTTTTCATTTGCATCTGCTGATGCCTTAGCTCTTGTAGACTGCTCTCATTGGGCTCTTGTCCTGTGAAGCCATGAGTGATCCTCGCTACAGAGAGATTGCTTGGGCATCCTCCCCTTCTTTTTAAAAATGAAGCTTGGCATTTTCCAGTCTGGGGGAAGATTTGCTTACTGCCCACACTCTATCTATCCAGCAACTGAGCACAGGCACTGTAAACACTGTCATTTCCCACATGGAGGAAGGTATGGCTTTGAAGAGTAGAGCCTTTAATCAGACTAAACATCTCACTTTGCCCTAGTCATTAAACTGACTTCAGAGACAAAGGCCCAAGGCCTTGCATCTGTTTGCTTTGTGTAAAGACAGTCAGCTGATGCTGAACACTGGGAGTACCCGGTGTTTACATTAGGAGTAAGGAACTGAAAGCCCGCCATCTAATCCTTTCCTTAGCCAGGAGGTACTTCCAACATTTTAAAAGTCCTTTTTAAAGAGTAATAGAACTTTATAAGCATATTGGTCCTTTCATCTCCCAGCAAGTGTCCTCAGGGCATAATTCAGACCTGTACATTAGATCATATTAAGCCTAATTTGGTTCTTCAGCACAGCAAAGAGCCTGGGGGTCCTTAGGAAGTTGTAATTGTCAGAGCCGTTAAAGGACCTGGCTTTTCAAACAAACACACATCTTTCCCCCTTATGATAAAGAACTTGTTGAATGCAATGCCTCAGGGGTCCTGCCTATAGATCAGGGGTTTCACCTCAAAAAAGGGGGCCTAATTCCAGCAACAAAGAGGATAAGTACTACCTGGTGGTGGCTCTTCAGAGCTACATCTCCTATCCCTCCTTACGTTTCTAGGCAGAAGCCATATTGTAGCTGTTTCAGTGGTCCCCAGCTGGCTTATTTGGACATAGTGTTCATAATTTTTTTCAGCCACATCTAAGATCTTAGATGACAGAAGAAATTTAATTCTCTTGAAGACCATGCACCTGGCCAGCATGGAGATTAGCTTGGTAGAATAGAAGTGGGCTATGGGTTTGAATCCTAGCTCTCTCTGTTCCCTCCCTCATTTGAATCTCCCAAGTTCCTCCATCTTGTATTTTGAACACTTGCCCACCAGCCAATCAATGGTAGTGCTATTTTGTAAGGTTCTGAAACTTGAAGAAACTTTAGGATATGGGGTAGAGCTAGAAAGAGTAGGTCCCTAGGGACAAGAGTAGGTCCCTAGGGATGGGGTTCAAAAATTTGTATCTGACTCCTGGTTCTCTTTCTTTCCCTGTCCTTTTTCTCCCCATCTTCCCTTCCTCTTTTTCTTCTTCCTCTGTTTTCCTTCTGTTTCCTGGTCTGCATGATGTCCATACCTTCTGTCATGTACTCCTACTACTTCAGGCCACACTAAGATGGACTGAATCCCCTCAAGAATGCGAGTCACAATAGTTCTTTCCTCTCTTAGGGTTTTCTATGAGGTATTATGAACATAAAACAACTAACTAACTAACTAACTAACTAACTAACTAACACACAGGGCAGCTAGTCTCTCTGAGGCTGTTTCCGAATCTTTGAGGAAGAAAGGACAGCAATGTTTGGCAAGCATTCCTTCCAGAATGGGGACAAATGAAGTCTCGAATAAGAATCACTCTGTGAATTGCAACAAACAAACAAACAAAAAAACCTATGTATCATGACAATAACACCAAGGTCCATGTCCCTGGTGACTCCTTAAAGACTCAATTATGAGATGGGAACAATAGCAGTGTATGAGCCAGGTGCTGTGATCTGAGCCTGAGAGCCATCAAAGAGGTGTCTCTAAAGCCTAGAGGTTTACACTTGTACTTCCAGTAATTGGGATGCTGAGGCAAGAGGATGGCTACCAGCTGAGGGTCAGTTTGGACTACACAATGAGTGCCAGGCCAAGTAAGTCATATAACAACACTATGTGACTATGTCTCAAAAACCCTAGGAAACAAAGTTCTGTGTCTCTTATATATGGAAGCCCCTCCTGTTTGGAGCCATATATCACTTTCAGAATAATCAGGCTATCGGGACTGTGCCTGGTTTTGTAACTTAGGAGTTTAGTGACTCTTCCTCAAGTTTGCCAAAAGTTGTGACAGAAAACTCCTTGTAGAGTCTGTTGGCTTATGGGAACTTTTACAGAGATCTTGGCCACCAACCAACCTAAATCCTTCCTTTATCCTGACGGAATCTGCATCTATTAGCATGAAAAAATAGGCGACTGGTTGGGCTTATGCCATCATCATTAGTAACTTGGCTGAGGTGAGCCTAGATCCTTTGTCTAGTGTGCATATTTCCAGAAGTCGGAAGAGGGCTGGCCACTACTCTTTTTTCCAGTGAGATCATCTTCCATGTCTTGGTCTAGACATCCAACTGGCTGGGGGTCTCATCACAGGCAGTGTGTCAGCAGACAAAATAGCCTGGTAGCCAGGAGTGAGGCCAGTTTTCGGGTTGCCTTCACTTTCCTCTTGTGTGCTATGATTACAGCTCTAGTGGGGTTATAAGAACACTAGGCCCCAAAAGCAGGTGTTTCTGTTGGCCCCAAGATGCCCCTTCACACACAGGCAAGAGATTATTTGAATACAACAAATAAGAGTGGTTTCTGTCAAAGGATTCAGTCTGTTATAGGAGGCTACAAAGAGAAGAAGGGGGAAATTGTGACTTGCAAGAATCATGGACTCTGAGGTAGCAGATAGAATTGAAGATAGTGCAAACCCACAAATTTAAAGATAAAAGGATATACAGAGGAGTAACAAATAGCATTTGTATATGTGTGCGCATACACACATGTATATTATGTATATGTAAATGCATGTCTGTACATATGATCTGTACCTATATGCATACACCTATATCTAGATGTCTGCATTTAGTTCTTAGCAATGGCCCCTAAGAAACCCTGGTGACACCAATACCTACTACTTCTGTTTTCGCTTCTATATACCCTCATTTATAAAGAACAGTACTCCTTGGAGAAAGGGCCAATCATAATGAATCTAAGAAAGGTAGGATGTAAATGAGATATTTTTCATCAAAAAGTAAGAAAGCACTCAGTAAGATGTTCAGCTGGCCACCGGAGTTCATTTGATCTGGCTAACTTAAAGGCAATTTTAATATAAAAAAAAAGTAACTTATAATCCCTTACTGAAAAATAATCTTTTTAAAAATAGGTCACAATTATGACAATTACAAGGTTTAACATATATTCCCAATGTCCAGTCCATACACATTTGGAAACTGATCTTAATATTCTATTATCTACCCATTTCAATGAGTTGAAAGTTCTATACCTAACTCAGTTTCCATCCTAACTTGCATTACCAACTTCAAAACATCTTCTTAGACCTACAACATCCTTTTAATTTCTAAATAACTTAAAACTTAACTGTGAGACTATAACTACATAGTCTTTAACCACATTAGAGACCTGAGAAGGATAAATATATCTGAATAAACAGGAAATGCAGAGCCAACAGCTTCCAAAACTAAGAAATGACAGACAACTGGCTGCCTGGACAGTTCCCAATTCTCTCAATACATTAGAGCATCTATCTTCAGCCTTTTGGCCCAGTATCTCTGACAGACACTAATTGTAAAGCAGGAATTATGAAGGACTTGCCTACCCTGTCTTGGCAGAGCTAGGCTGTAGACTTACCTGCTTCCAAGTTTTGTCCTTTTTGGATAGCATTCTGTCTACAGTTGAAGCAAAGGATTTTTCTTGCCCAGTGACAAGTTTGCCACTAATGCAACCATATCTAAATGGAGATTCTTTGATGCTCAACTTCTACTTGGAGTAGATACAGGATGCTGTCAGGAGCTGATATGTCTTAATATCAAAAAATCTTAAGAAAACATCTTTGAATGAAGAAAACATCTTTGAATGCCATATTTTACAGATCTCTTGATGTTTTTCAAGACCACCTATCTATCTCCATATATTTGGATAAGCAAATGTTGCTTGTCTCCTAGCAACTTGATTTCTGGTTAACTTAGAAAACATCTGTGATAAACTATGCTAGTACCTAACAAAATGACATGTTTTAATGACTATTAGTTTGCATTTCTTAATTTTCCTAAGCAGTTTATGACAGCTGCTATCAAAAGGCTAAAACTTTACATTGCATTTTTAAGTGTTACCTAGGTACAATAACTTAAGAAGGATTAATTTTAACTTTGTATCAATATACAAACATCAATACCAATGTATCCAAATATATTCTTAATTTTGTATCAATATACAAAGATATAAGAACATATTCAATAATCTGTCCCTTTCTCCTTATCATTCCTATATTATGTATATATCCCATTTTTTTCAGGTCTTTCCTCCCTTACATAGGAGAAAAAGAAGGATAGAGAAAAGGAAAAGAAAGAAATCCCTGGGTTGAACCTCCAAAACCTATTTAACAACTTGTAACCACTAAATAACAACAAACATCTATAACCCATCAAATGACCAAAGTGGGGGGAATCACCCACCCACCTTCTGGGAATCATGTCCCTCTCTTAAAATGACTTCCTGCTGATTTGGAACATAAGAAACCTGTTTGGGGCCCAAATAAGAATGGAAAAATGTTTAAGCAATTTAATAGTAACATTTGATGTTCAGTTCTTTTGTGCTCAGCTATTTAAATATCGTAAGAAGTTTGTAATCAGAGGCTGAACCTCAGAGTTTTACTGAAGTTCTGGCTGGAACAGTCTGTGGGGCTGAACCATCTTAGTCAGCCATTTTGAGTTGTTCTGGTTGTAGATTTTTGAGGAAGCAGCTATTGAGGAATTTTGCAAGACTGGATCATCTGGGCTATTGGTCTTCCTTGGTGTCTGGTCCCTTTTCTTCAGAGGTTTCAGTTGTCCAGTTGTCCCTGGACTCCTTAGATGGATGCTTTTAATCTCCTGGAAAGATAAGAACAGAGCCCTGCCCTAACCCTAACTCTGGGGCACTATTTTTTTTTTTTTTTTGGAGGATAATATTTTTCCTAGAGCATATTGGAATTTTTTTGACAGTATAAAAAGTATTATCTTTCAATTGAGATTAAAAAATTCCTTTGATATTTTGCAACTAAATATACCTTTAAGTGTTTATATTTCGAGGTCACAAAAGACAATTCACTTTGAATTTCAGCATGCCTTTTGCAAGTAGCTTTTAAACTTAAATCATTGGAAATCCTATGTGCCTGCCTCTGCCTTCCAAGTATTGGAATCAAAGGCATGTCCCTCCCAATTGTTGGGATTAAAAGTGTGCACCACTACCCTTGAATCTAAGTTTTTCTCTATTTAGAGTTTGCTCTGTGTTAGGCTGGCCTTGAACTCAGAGATATGCATGTTTCTGTCTCCAGTGTGTTGGGATTAAGGGTGTATCCCTCACAAATGATGGGATTAAAGGTGAGCACAGTCATCACCCTGTTCATTGTAACTCCAGCATTTAAAAGACAAATAACTCTATAGTGCTCTTCCTGTCTCTTCTGGAGTTAAAGACATGGGCTAATACTGCCCTTCTCAAATATTTTACCTTAGGTACAAATTACTTCAGCTCTTAGAGGTTTAGAAAACCAGGTTGAACTGTAGTAACCCTTAATTTACTTACAACATTTTAAACCTCTTAACTGCCTTTTTAATGCCAACCATGAAAATATCCCTTATATATAGGAAAAAAAACTTATAAGCTGATATACAAGAATGTGTGAGCTATGTAGCACCCTGCAGTCTAACACTCTAACCTGAAATTAAGACCATTTTTCCTTTCATGCCATTAAGGCAAGTATACCTTTGGTAAATTATCATGTGCAAATTTTATATTATATATATATTTATATATATTGTTTATTTGTTACTTCAATTTACATCTCCATCACAGTTCCTTCCTTCCACCTCTCCCAGTCCCACCTACCTACCCTCTGCCCTTTCTCCCAGAACTCATAATTCTTTGTTTTTGAATAATTAAGCCACAATTATAACAATTATAAAGTATAACATACATTCCCAATGTCCAGTCCATACATATTTAGCAACTGATATCAATATTCTATTATCTATCTATCTCTACAAGTTTAAAGTTCTATACCTAACTCAGTCTCTATCCTAACTTGCATTACCAACTTAAAGACATCTTCTTAGACCTAGAACATCCTTGTAATTTCAAAACAACTTAAAATTTAACTGTGAGACTATATCCATCCAGTCTTCAACCACATCAGAAACCTGGGAAAGATAAATATATCTGAGTAAGTAGGAAGTGCAGCGCAAGCAGCTTCAAAAACTAAGAAATGACAGACAACTGGCTGCCTAGACAGTCCCCAATTTCTCTCCATACATTAAAGCATCTATCTTCAGCTTCTTGCATTAGTATCTTTGCTTGCTTAACCATTTTTCCATTCTTATTTGGGCCCCAAACAAGTTTCCTACATCCCAAATCAGCAGGAAGTCATTTTAAGAGAGTGACTCGATGTCCCATTCCCAGAAGTTGCTTCATTCAACTGTAGACAGAATGCTACCAAAAAGGACAAAACTTGGAGGCAGGTAAATCAACAGCCTAGCTCTGCCAAGACAGGGTAGGCAAGCCCTTCATAATTCCTGCTTTACAACTAATGTCTATCAGAAATATTTTTATTATATTTTTTACACTTAGTTGCTCTTTGCTCTTGTGGCTGGCTGTTCTTCCCAGTTGGGTAGACAGGTCTGGGTGGAGGCTGGATATCAGGCAGACAGATGGAGCTGCTGATCTGTGTCTGGAGCCGTGGACTGGATCCTCTTGTGGGCTAGATCCAATTTGACCAGGGCGCTCCTCTCCTGATGGGTGACAGAGCTGGCTGATCTCAGGGTGGTGTTCCTGGAACCTGTGTGACCCATTTCGCCTTGTGATCAGTCTCAGTGTTAGTTGGGGAAATTCAGACACCATGTTTGTTTCACAGTCCACTGCGGAGCCTCACATTCACTCCACAGTGACTAATCTCATTCACCTACTACTCAGATCATGCTCTATGGATGGTACCATCATGGATCTCCCCAGAAGAAACTTTTATCCCATACTGATAAAAATAAAGGCACACGTTGAAAGGTCAAAAAATTAGGCAGTTTCTAGATCCAGTTTATCCTGTTACAAAGATTTGTGACAAACTGGAAAAGAAGTTATTTTGTAGTGAGTAAAGCATACCTTAATCAAATTACCAAAATGAACATTACTGATGGTAGGATAGAATGAAATGTCTTGCCTCCCCATGAAATAAGAACATGGCATGCTTCCTCTGATACTCTTGACAGGGATGTATGACCTGCATCTGATGCTCACACACCCAAGGTGCAGACATGCAACAATAAGATAAGCAATAAGCTGATAACCTTCAAGAATGGAGTAATCATAAAGTGAAAAGATGGGCAACTTTTCCAAGCTTGACAACCAAGTCTGATCTGGAACCTGCACTTTCCATAGCATGCTTGGGAAAATGCTACCGAGCAGTGGGACATAGCACCTCACTCTTCAGTGATTCAGGAGAAATAAAAAAAGTCCTTTATATCCAACTTAGCAAACTCTTGTATTACTTGCAGTCATTTCAAAATTAAGAACAGAAGTCAAGGAAAATGAAACAAAAATAAATTTAAACAAAGAAAATCTCACTTCCTCAGATCTAGAATAAGCTGAACCTTGGACTCCCTTGGACTCCGTAGAATGTAGAGTGCCAGTGGTGACCATTGCCCTCATTTGTAGGCTGCTGTGGTGTATGCTGCGTGCATGCGTGTGTGCGGTGAAACCAGCTCTCTCTTCAGCCCAGGTAGGCTTGGAACTTGCTGTTTAGCCCAGGCTAACATCAGATTAATGGCACTCTTCCTGCCTCAGCTTCCCAAGTATGGAGATTACAGATATGAGCTACCATCAATGCCTTGATTGAGAAGGATTATCCCCTCAAGATGCACACTTACCAGCTTTCTATGATGTTTGACTTTATTGTATAGACTGGAACTAATATTTTTCTACAAAGTATCATAAATCCTAAAAAGAAATTTCATGTGAAGTTAGATCAGTAATTGCATGCCATGGGGGAAGAAACCTGAGAAAACATATTAATGCCATCCAGACAATTATCTAATGAAGAGAGGAAAATAAGAGATTTATGGTTTTTCTAAACCAATCATAAATCACTCCAGGAATTCAGAGACAGAATGCCCTGCAGACATGGATTTCAATTTTGTAGATACATGAAGGATTTCCTCCATGCAGGAAAATAATTATTGATCTGAGGCAACTATATAAATGGGAATTAGGGGATGGGCCTTTGGATAATGGTGGATTTTAAAAAATCACAAAGAGAGAGATTTTTGACAATATTTATGAGTTGGCCACTCTTTTTTTTAATAATTTATTTTTTATTTCTTCAAGTTACATCTCAATCACAATCCCCTCCCTCCTCCCCCCTCCAGTCCCACCCTTCCACCCTCCTCCCCCTCAGCCCCACCATCCTCTTCCCTTCTT
>CAJQZJ010000819.1:2212019-2236370 GCA_907164525.1 Lophiomys imhausi
GTGTCCCTGTTATATGTATATGTGTATATATGCAGCAACAGTGCTGTATCCCTGTTTTATATATATATATGTGTGTGTGTGTGTGTGTGTGTGTGTGTATGAAGTGCTCAACAGTGTTGTGTCCCTGCTATATGTATATGTGTATATATGAAGTGCTCAATGGTGCTGTGTCCCTGTTACAGTGTGTATATGAAGTGTACCTTGAGTCTCTTACATTGGAGGCTTGGCCTCCAGCTGGTAGAGTCAATGACTGACAGGTAGCTAGAACATGAGTGTTCTGGCCGTATCAATGGACATTCACTGATGGACTGGTAATTGAGTGACCTTATTGCAAGTGTTAGAAGGTATAGCCTAATTGGAGGAACAGTATAGCTTGACTCCAACCCCTCTCTCTCTCTGCTTCCTGGTGCCTTAAGATGACCAGTGTTCCTTCCCCTGCCCCTTCTCCATGCTGTCTACAATACCTCAAACTCAAAGCACTAGGATCAAAAGGATTGACATTTCTGAAACCATGGGCAAAGATACACCTCCCCTCCTTTAAGTTATCTTTCTCAGGCACTTATCACAGCAATAGTGACTGACACACTCCATCTTCCTCTGTATCGTCATTGTCATCAGTACCAAGATGGTCATGGATTATGAGCACCTTGACATCAACTGAACTCTGATACAAACACAATTGTAAGACAGTCACACATACGCTGGGGACATACTGACCAAGGGAACTCATCCTGTTGAATAGGATCAGGGAAGATATTTGATAGAGAAAAGAGCATGCTCAGATGAAAAATGGCTTTTAATGGTAAAGGATGCTATGGACAAAAATGTGGGGTTTTTTTCCTTCAACATTCTTAGATAGGTCCTAAACTTCATGGCTTTATTTGTTAATAACTAATGCCCATTTTTCTTAATGCTTTTGTCATACATGCAAGCCTATAATTTAAAACATATGTATCTATATATAGCATATATGTGAATGTACTTGTATGTGTGTGAACCCATGCACGCATGTGCAAAGACTAGAGGAGAAATCCAATGTATTATTGCTATATGACTTTCTGTCTTATCCACTGAGATAGAACCTCTCACTGAACTTGGAACTCTCTCTTTTTCAGCTAGCCTAGATAGAAATCAGTTCCAGCAACCTTCCTGTTTCTGCCTCCCCAGAGCTGGGGTTCCAGGTGTGACCTGGCGTCTTACGTGACCAAAGAGGATCCAAATGGTCCTTAGGCTTCTACAGCAAGTCATCTCTCCAGCACCTAAGTTTTAATATTGTGTGCTAGCCTTCTTTTCTTCCCTCTCTCTTCCTTGCAACCTCTTTGTCATTCCAAAATATGTGTTCTCCATCCCAGATGCATGCAGGTGGGTATGGTCATGAGGTAACTTGAGTCAGGTTCTTACAGCTGTAAAGCATGGATGATCTGAGGTGCTGCTCTCTCGACTTTGTGCTCTTTAGCTGATCAGCCTTCTCATATTCCTTAACCCTTCAGTCCCAAGCTTCATGCTTGTCAGCATCATGAGTTCCCTATAAGCACTTCTGACCTTAGACTACGAGTCAGCACCTGTGAGTGCTTTTGTGTGGTCTTGAGAAAATACCTATCTGTGTGGGAAGCAGCCCTTTGATATCCAAGAATGCTGCTTTATCCAGCCCACTCAGACATTGACATTCATCTGACCCATTCATCTATCACTGAAGGAATCTAGAAAATATGGCATAGTTGAAACTATATGTCAAATTCAGATAAATGATTAAGAAAACACATATTCAAAGGAACTCAACAGTTAATAAGAAGTAAAAAATGGTAACTCTAGTACCTACTGTAATGAGTTAAGTCAGCTTTGTAGTCGTTTGTCTTCCTTGCCTCTCTTTGCTTACCTCACATCTGTCATGTCCCTTCTACCTCCTTCCCACCAAACACTTGTACTCCAGACACTGACCAAACCCTGGGACAGCTTCCATTCCATTAAGTAAATCAAAGATAATGGATTGAAGTGTGTATTTGTAGAAGCTTTCTCCAACGTTCTTGCACCCTCTGAAATTATGGTATCTCTGTTTCTGGTGAGCTATTGCTTTCACAAGATTTTTCCAAGGGTATTTAACCCCCAAAGAATTAAGAATCCTTCCGAAAAACTACTTGTTTTCCAACCTCCCCATAGCAGAGACAGAAAAGAGTTCACATATATATATATTTTTTTCCCAACCCTTCTCTCTGCTTCTTGGTGCCTTAAGATGACCACTGTTCCTTCACCTGCCCATATATCCATCTAATATAATACAAATATAATTTTTGTATATATAAATGAATATAAATACACAAAATTATATATATATGCACAATAATAAAGAAAAAATAAGGTGGAGAGTTATCTTGGAAAACATCTATCAGTGGTCTCTGGATGCCCACATATGCCCACATATGCATGCACACCTGTGCACATCCATGCATGCACACACACAAATAACTGACAGGGTATTAAAGAGTTATATTTTATCTAAGTAGTTTGATGTGTCTATTAGGGTTTTGAGGATGAGTGTGAGGAATTAACATAATAACAAAGTAATTATAGCAGTGCCCTCTAATTACTGAGTTCACTGTACCATACATCCTGTGCAACAAGACCTGTTACTTGACAAAGAATGACTGTGCCCTCCTAAGCAGAATAGCACTGGGAGGTGTCTGTCATGAACCCCATCATAAAGATGCAGAAAATGAAGCTGAAAACTATTAGGTGTTTTGACGAATCACACAAGGAGTGAGCCATGGAGCTAGGACTCAATCCCTGTTCTCCAACTTTGAACATAGAATATATATCACACTTCTTCAATTCTGATGTCAGAACTGCATGTTACATGTGACACAATACAGCACAGCAATGCCAGACTAAAATAATACTAATGAGAATGAACATTATTCTAGAAGCATGGATGTGAGACTTGGTGTTACTTTGATGAGTTGAGGGAAAGTATATGTTTTAGTCTATATTTCCTAGTAATAAATTGATGTGATTGTAGTGTTTCTCCATCCGATACAACTGCAACTAACCATTTCAGAAGGAGCAATATATCTTATCATTGCTGTTTCTAAAATTATAGAAATAAAATGTATTACATGTCATATTTATCTTGGGACTGTCGGAAGTATATTACAGTGGGGTATTGTAATATTCCTGGTGGACCAGAAACAATGTAGCACAACACACACTCTATTGTACAATCTGCATAGTATATGCTTGTAACATACCCATTTTATGGATTCCTATCTACTACAACAAAGACTAACAATGGGATTAATGGTATTGAATATTGGCATCATGGTACACAATAATGGTATAGAATCAATAAGTTCTAAATACTGATACATAGTATGTGTGGTCAATTAGCATATTGTTCTATTTCTATATTAAGTACTGTGGTGCAATCAGAACATCAATGAATGTTTAATACTTGATGGAAAAGACCTCGTACAAGGTGGTAGAGCAGAGTAATTCCTTCCAGTGTCAAAGACAAGCAAGAACCCAAATTACTCCCATGTAGAGTGATTCTTGAGGTTTAGTGGTATAACTATGAATTCACTGTGTCTCAGTTCATGGTTCTTCTTTTGGGAAACAATGCCAGCCACACTGAGCACAGTATAGACTGGTGGGGTCTGGATTCACAGTTCTGTTGTCACTGCTTAGATCACAGGTGGCCTTAGCACAGCAGACACATTGTTCTGTCAGATCTAGGGCTCTAGCAAATTAGCTATCAGGAAAATAGTGCAAAGTATTGTAATCTTATCATTTCTCAGGCCCATGAGGGCAGTGTTGAGGTACTACATCATGGAGTACCAGCAACACAGATCTCTCTGTGAAAACAGTATATGGAAGCTTAATTCTGGTGCCAGCTGGATAGACAGCACAGTAGAGTATAGGTCAGAGGGGAAGTGAGCTTGCCTGAGTCTTGACAACATATGGTATGAAAAGAGTAACATGGCAAGGGCTGACCTGGTGGCAATGTAAATGGAACACAAGCTCTTAGATCTATTCTTCTGGCTTCATATTCTGACTTTATCCATCACTGCCTGCCTGTCTGACATGGTCTTGTAATGTAATACTGCCCAGCCTTACAATTATTGTATGCAGCATGCATCTTCTCATAGTTGGCATCTACGCTCAGTCCCCTTCCCTCTTCAGCCGTGGGAATACTGTCCCACAGCTCACACCACAGGGACACCTCTTCCTATCCTTACTGCTGATGTCCTTGAAGTTGGAATGAGGGTCTGCTCTGATTTCAACATTTTTCTCTGAACTGAGACTTACAGCAGTAAAATACAGACACAATTCCTCCTGAACTTTCTATTCCTGTATTCTCTTAGGGAGAAACAAAATGGGGAGAGCCATCCCCAAATATCTACCATGGGAAAAAATATCAAGCAGGGAAGTCCTCCTACAAAGTTGAGACTGGAAGTGGGGTGAGAGAGTGAAGCTCACAGGTATCTGGGAGTGAAATAATGTCTTGGAGACAGAATGACAATACAAAGGCCGACTGAGGTTCTACTTGCATGTTTGAGGAGCAGGGAGGACATTCTGCTCAAATGCAAGGAAGGGGAAATGTGATGAGGTCAGAGGAGGGATGGAAAGTTAGGGAGGACAGGGTAGAACTTTGCGGGTCGTGGTTAAGTAAAATTCTTTATTATCACACTGCATTTTTCCCAAGTACATTTAAAAACATCAGCACACCTAGTTTGTGTTCTATTGCCTTTCACTTTATCATAATGGTTCACATCTAGCGATCTACAGTGTGCTATTACAACACTGGCTAATTTCCTGGCTTCAAATTCCAGCCATGTGAACCCCTAACATGATTTTTCTTTCACACCTCCATTTCTCTCTCTGTAAAATGGCAACAGTAGCTTAAGCTTCTTTGGTCTGAAGCAAGTACCACAGGAGTTAAGGAAGGTATTTTCAACAGCATCAGTATGGCAGAGTCAGGCCTCAGGATACATCACAGACTAGTTTTGCCACGGTTGGTAGCAGTGTTACCTTTTACTATATGCAATTGTTCTGGGAGCAGGAGATAAGGTCATGACATCAGCAAGATCCTGCAATTCAGGAAAGCTAAAAACTCTTCCAGAAAACTCTGCTAGACACTGATGTAAAGGAAAGATAAAACCAGACTACAGGCTGCATGGGGAGAGTGTGATGTCCTAGTGTGTCTTTGATGAGGAGGTATTTAGGTGGGACTCAAAGAGAGATGGAACAGACATGATGATCAGCATCTGAGCATCCCAGCCCAGAAGGAACAGGAGGAGTAATGGGCCTCAGCAAGGACCACACCCATCATCATCAATGCACAGAGGATTTCAGAGCGGCAGGATGTAACAGGCCCGGGACTGAAAGGCACGTGGTGGCTTTTGGAAGGCAGGCAGAGCCTAGAGCTGAGATACGGCAGGGCCATGGATCCACAGTTCTCCAATATGGCTTCAAGTAGCATCCCCTAGAGGTTTAAATATTGCAAATGCCTAGGTTCTGTCCCTCAGTAGTCAAGACTCTTGAGTGATACCAAGTGATTCTAAGACAGAGAATGCGCCGGGCGTGGTGGCGCACGACTTTAATCCCAGCACTTGGGAGGCAGAGGCAGGTGGATCTTTATGAGTTCAAGGCCAACCTGGTCCACAAAGTGAGTCCAAGACAGCCAAGGATAAACAGAGAAACCCTATCTTGAAAATCTAAAAAAAAAAAAAAAAAAAAAAGACAGAGAATGCTTCAACTATGGAGGTGTATAAGGATCTCTGTATGTTGCTTTAGTCACATGGGACAAGAATATGCAACTGAGTGTTTGTTTAGATACATTGCTTTTGCTGACTGCATGGAGAATGGAGTGTGAACTAGGTTGTACTGCTAAGTACACAAGGATGCAGAATGAGCTAAGCCTGTGACGAGGGACTGAGCAATAATCACAGTCACAGTCAGGCTTTAGTTAAGGGACAGTTGGGTCTGGCACGTGGAGGGCAGAAACCCACATTTCTAAAACCCACAGAATTATGGGCTAGGGACACACTTTTAGTAGGCATGAGGTAAGAACACGTTTGGTAAAAATGGATTGAGAGCTGTCTTTGGGACATGGTAGGCTGGAGAAAATTATTTAATGCAAAGTTAATAAAAATGCCTGCTTGCTTGGCAAAACCTTTGGAGCAGACAGTGGGAGGGGCCTCCTGGGCCATTCACATGACTGTGATAACCCACAATGCTACAAGGCATAGTGTGACTCAACTCTGCTACCTTCATACAAAGAAGTAGGAAAAGGGGGCTCCACAAAGGAGAAAAAAGGCTCTACAAAGAAGAAAATGGGTGCTACAAAAAAAGAGAGAGAGAGAAAGGGGCTCTACAAAGAAGAGAAAAGGGGGCTCTACAAAGAAATAGGAGAAAAGGGGCACTACAAAGTAGGAGAAAGGGGTACAAAGAAGAAAGGTTGCTGCTCTCCCGGCTGCTGGTGCTTCCCCAAACTGCTGCTTGTTTTTCCTGCTGCTGTCTCCTGGTTTGCTGGGCTTCTAGTTAGACTGGTATTACCCACAAAGAACCCAAGACCCTAATCAGCAGGAAGGAGCCTAAAGAGAACTACACCCTTTCACCTTTAACCTTTCTCTCCTGCATAGTGTTGGGGGGTTGGAAGGAACGAAGGGTGGGAGGGAGGTAGAGATATTAAATATAGTAAAAGTAATTAGAGAGGATATAAAAAAATTAATAATAAAAGCCACTTGCTACACCTTCATATCCCAGCAAAGAGCAATTCCACTGTGCTACTTAGAGCTGTATCAAGAGTGTAAGTTTAAGCATGAATTCTGTACATCAGCACAAAGTTAGATATGCTGTGACATAGTTGGTTTCTTTTTGTCAGTTCCTTGGAACTATAACTGTGTACTGTGGGTCATACGGTGCTGGTTTTTTTAAAAATTACATATCATCGCCTAGTATTAAGTTTAATGCATTTTTGTATGTATGAGTGACAAGTACATTTATTCTTTTCTTACTGCAAAGAAGTGAACAGCATGGATGGCCACCTTTCTATGAACCCATGGTGGCTACCTTTTTACAGTGAAAGTATTGTTATATTGAGACCGCAGCCAGGGCTCAGTCACCTTGAGCAGCATATCAATGCAGTGTCGTTATCCCATGAACCATGGGACTACTTCACAAAGAGGTCAGAGTGGTAACATAGGCTTTGTTGTTGTTGTTCTGAAAGTTTAAGTGGCTTCCATTTGGCTTTGAGATAGCCGTCCTGTAGAGGAGGGCATTTTTACCTAGGTGAGCAAATTATTCCACCTTATTTGGTTACTATGATCCAGTGAATGTGTTTTCTTCGGTTCAGGAGCCAGAATTTCAGGAATGGTTACGGGTCTGGGTAGTTTCACGTCCTGTAATATCTAAGATCTGGTTTCAACTCTTATTTATGAGCAAAGCCAGAAGCCAAATGCTGAAGAAATGAGCTTCAGAGTCTTTCATGGTCATTCTTCATTTCCTCCAAGCCTTTTCAGAAGAATTTCCCAGGATTTATGACTTCTTTCTTTCTACCCTTAAATAGTTGAACAGTGGACTATTAAGAGAGCTGGTGTTCTCCTCCAAAGTATGATTCCTATTGAAGCCTAATTCAACAAACCCAGGGTTCTATGTAATGAAATCTCCCCAATGTAGATGATAGTTTGATTTACTTCTGTAAATATTTTTAGGATTTGAGTGGAATATCTAAACCATTGCTATTTGTCTAGAATGGGGGCATATTCTCTGCCAAGCCATCCTTACTGGCTTCTGGAATAGGTGGCTTTCTTTAACCATGTTTTTTTTCCCCTTTTTTTTTTGACCATGTTCTCAGCCCATAAAATGATGAATTCCAAACAAGGCAATTATGATTTTAATATACTTTATTTAAAAAGTACACAGTTTTAAATTGGTTTCCATGGTTTTCGAGCAGAAGGGACACTGCCTACCCCATACAGCCCTATTTCTGATGTAGGGTGATCATGTGGCAAACTCACATTTGCATGACTGGCAAAGTAAAAAGTTAACTTTTTGTCAATGTATCTGTAAGAGTTTCTATCACGCACAGTTTAAAATCATGAGATGCTGATGGTTGGGCTATGCTTATGTCTCCTATATCGCACCATATTTGGGTTCACAGTTTATCCATGATTTATAGCATGCCAAAAGAACATCCCAGTAGTCAGTGTCACCTTGAGAGGAGACTGGAAACCAGGGGGAGCAGCATCAGGGCCACCTGGACCTGGAGACTCGATGCACCCCCACACTCCCTTGCGTTCTCCTGTGGGGAAAGCACGGGCTGGTTAGAGCAGAACTGGGCTCCAGGAGATCTCAAGTCTTGCAATTTTCATACTGATAGGGATTCTAGAATCTTCTGACTCAGCGATGGAAGGATACAGGCCTGTCTCAATCCCACCAGGTTGGAGATCCAAATATCTAACTGCAGTTGTTAATGTATAAAATGTCTAAATTACTCTTTGAATTATTTTAATTTTCTAAAGATCTTTTTAAAGTTATGTGTGGGTCAGGGGGTGTGACAGTGAGTCAAGAAGAGGGCATGAGATAAATTGGAGTCACAAGCAATTGTGAGTCACCTAAAGTAGGGAACCAAACTGGGGTCCCTTACAAGAGCAAGGTGTGCTCTTAACCTTAACCCTTGAGGCACATTTCCCAACTCTTTGAAAATTATGTAGAGCAGTGGTTCTCAGCCTTCTTAATGCTGTGGCTCTTTAGTACAACTCCTCATGTTGTGGTGACGCCCATCCATAAAATTATTTTCATTGTCACTTCATGACTGTAATTTTGCTACTGTTATGAATCATAATGTAAGTATTTTTGGATGTAAAGGGGTTGCGACCCACAAGTTGAGAACTGCTGATGTAGAGCATTCAAGATCCAAAGGGCTATGGGTGTAGGGGCTTGCTATGACCCTATAAAAGCACCATAGTTTCTAGTGAGAGGAAATGAAGCACCAGAGCCTACAGGCACAGTCAGCTTGGTCAGCTCAGAAACTTCCCCTCTGTCTTATTTATTTATTTATTTATTTTTGGTGGGTGTAGTAGGGGAGAAGACCTGTTATGGAAACAACCATTTTCTGTGTTCCCTTCTCTTAAATGCAATGAGACGTGTTGTCAGCTCCACCACTTTCCTTCTCTATCTGACTGTTCTCTTATTAATGGGCATTCATTCTTCTCATCTGTTCTTTACTTTTCCAAAAGCTGCTAGATGTAAGTCTCTACCAGCCAGTGGGATTTGCCTGTGCCTCCGGCAACAGGGAAGGTACCCAGAGGAAGGCTGCAAAACTTGAGACTGTTTTTGCCTCTGAATTAGAGGTAGGTATCTCTCTACCTTGTGCTACTTTAGTAACTTTGGTCTTATTAATAAATACCATTTGAACTTCTTTAAAGTTGCTAATGGCTTTGTTATATATTTCCTAGGTAGGCCAAGCCATTTATGTAGTTAAACGAGTCTGTTTCGGTTCCATAGCTTCTAGTCTTAGACAATATAGTATCTCCCTATTTCCTGGACTGTTCATGAGGTTACTATCTTGTCATGTAAGACTTATCCATATATTCTTTTCTGAATTGACTGTTTACCTTTAAAATTACTTTCTGGTTATACTGACTCCTATCCCAGTATTCTAGAAAAAGAGAGACTATAGATTTTTATGTTTATCTTTATATCCAGTTACCAAAGAAACTTATCTTGTTAACTCTAGTAGCTTTTACTTCAAATTACTCAGTTGTCCAAGCAGACGGTTCCTGACAGCTGTTCATTTGGAGGCAGAGTCTTGCTTTGTGCCTGTCTGGCCTTGAACTTGCTCTCTTCCTGCCTCTGCCTCCTAGATGCTGCATTATAGGTATAGATAACTACTACACCTAGCTCAATTCCTACTTTTAATTCAAATTGCTTATATTTGCATAGTGACATTTGACTCAGCTTATTGAAATATTAAATTGGTTTTTCTAGCATATATGATATATGCAACATGTTGCTACTGATTTCATCTATGACTATAGAAGCAAAAATTCTCAACAAACTCTAATTTATTGTAGACAAAATCCTGATACTTACAATGTGTTCTATACATATTTTTAACATCTTATAAACTGGATAGCCTACAGCACATTCAAATTATGTGTTGTTTGAAGGTACACAGACATGAAGAAGTCTGAGGTGACATTTTCAAAACCGGACATTCAATCTCTCTATATCTACTTTGGGTAGGAGTAGAAGTGGAGTCCATTTATGAACTTATTTTTCTTGGTTTAAAATGGTGTCACCTATTTGCAGAATGTATGCAAAGTCACCTCTGTCAGGAGTGGGCTTACTTCTGCACTCATCACCATAGGTGTGACAATTAAGGGGTTTGAATCTAGGCGTGTCTAACCTGCTGCCCACACACCTCCCAGAGAGCAATGAATGCAGGTCAATAGGTTTGTAGTGGACAATATCACATTGAAGGGTCACAAGGCTGGACAACCCTGAATGCCACTTAGCATTCATTCGCCTCCATCAGTGGTGACTATCTGATATGAAGCTGCCACTTTTCTTTAAGTGGCTCCCTTGTAAACAAAACGTTATCTGAAATAAGCAGTAGGAGTTCACTTTATCTTCCATTTAAAATAAATAAACCATTGATGGTCAGAGCTGCCTTGTGTAGGATAAAATCATAACACATCTAAAATAAGAGAGAACAAGATTTAAAAATATATGGACTCCAAAGGAAAAAATTACTAAGCAGAGATGAAAAAGGGCACAGATGGGCTGGATATCCAGGAACTATTAGCTGTTATATATTCCTTTTTTTTTTTTTTAGTTTCCTGAAAAGAATCATTTTCTCCCAAGTCAAGGTTTTAGCTATAGCTCTTGGTCATTGTGAGGTACTCATTGTGAATCTGATGGGAAAAGAACATTGGAAGGGTTGGTTCTCAGACTTGCCTCAGGATGGAAGCCGTGGCAGGATTCCGGACGTCGTCTGATCTTCTGAGCCTTTAAACGTTCGCACTTAAGGGATTCATTATGTTGACTGTAGTTAAGGCGTGTTTCTGGTGATTAGTTCTCTCTAAATTTACTCTGAATTTCAGGGGTCAAAACGTGGCACTAAAGTAGCTTAACCACTTCTCTCTATATACAGGTCAAGGATGTTCCCTTTCCCTCTTTGACACATCTCCCTTTAGTTCCCTTACTGCTGCTTCCCCTTTCTAGTTACAGCCACATTGGCTGGACCCACACACAAAAGGATATACCTGATTTCAATAGGTGCCATGGTGATGGGGGCCACAGACTCACAGAAGCAGCTGCTGTCCACCACCACCATGAACAGATTGCTACTTGGGATTTGCTGGATGACAAAGGACCTGTGGGAATAAGAGGTAACAAGACAGTAAGTGGTGATTACCATCCATCTTCCTTCCATTTCTGTTGCTTTAATAAAATGCCGCTGATGATGGAACTTAGGAAGAAAGCATTTATTTCACAATTCAGGTTATAGTTCACCAGTTCGGGGAAGTTATAACTTAGAAACTTGGAACAGGTGGTCACATTCCATCCATAATCAGGAACACAGATCAGTGAATACAGGCATTCCTTCAGCTCATTTTCTCTACCCTTACATTGTTTAGGATCCTTTGCCTAGGGAATAATGCCTCCCACAGGAGGCATGTTTTTCCACCTCAATTAACATATTGAAGATGAAGACACACCCACAGACCAATTTGATCTAGACAGTCACACATAGGGATTCTCTTTCCAGATGATTCTAGACTGTGTTCACTTGACAATTCAAACTCACCACTATACCATCTCTCAAATGAAAAGACATATAGGAACACTTCTCCCCTGCATGGGAACAACCATAATATAGAACCAGGTTCAGAGATAATCTTTCCAGAAAGTTGCCTCCCTCAATGAGGCACTTTAATTAAAAAAAAATTAAGCTAGAATGAGAAACAACAGCTATCTATTCACTTGAAGTTAGTACCATTCATCTTGGAAAGACTGGGATTTCATATAGAGAAATCAGTCAGAATTCGCTAAGTCACCTCAGTTTTCAAAATGTACCTTCTTCATATCTAATTTCATTCCTTAGATCTTAGGACCCTCACAATGAAACTCAAGTAAGTTATTTCCTGTTCCTCTGCCAAAGGCTTCTAGTTTCATAAGAAAAAGTCCAGTGCATCATCTCATCCTGCATTTGATTTTCTTCAAGGAAGAGTTTTTCTCTTCCTTTCCCCAAAGACTGCTATGTGCTGATGAGAAAAGACAGTACACTGCCTAGACCCATTCCTGGACCACTTTGTTCTGTATTTGCCTAGAAGAAAGGAGAATGTTTTCAGTGGAATGGATGCTGGCCATTGAGGAGGTTCTAGAACCCAAGTTAATTTCAGAACCATGATTGTAGAGCAACTTCAACCTTTGGTATCCATCAGGGTAACCAGTCCAACTGAGGTGAGCTTGATGGTGTCGCCATCATCACCATCATCACCATCATTGGACTACAAGCAGTCTGATGAAGCTGAGTGCATGTTAGAGATCTTGCTGATTACTTGATCTTGGAAGACTAGAGCATGGGGGTTGTGCAAAGATTTGGGATGAGGTAGGGTGAGAGGCAAAATTATCATGGTCCCTCTTAGTCCCTTTAATAGCCAATCTCCCTAACTTTGTATTGATCTTAACATTCTTGTGAGTATTAGAGACATTCTGTGGGAATAAGCTCAGAAGAGCCCTAATCTCCACCAATGCCAAAGCCAAGAATGTTAAGATTGCATCAGAAACCTTGCTTTGTTAAACAGCCTACCCCCCTAATGTCCCTACTAAGGTATTTAGAAAATGTATTGACTTATCATTTTGTTTAGTTAGATGGCCTCAAAAGTTGATTTAACTTCCTCCATAGTGGAATATGTCATTCAGGGTGACTTGAATCTGTGTTTTGGGGCCATGATCATTCATATTTGGCTTAGAATAAATTATTTCTCATTTTTGTTAAAGCAGGAACTAGAAAAAAATGTTTTATATCAACAACTTTGGTGCCTAAGATGGACCACCCCCACAGAGTGCCTACTTTTGCCAGTCACTTGGATTGCTGCCGTGCATCATCATGAATTGTCTGTGTCCCAAACCCCAGCACGAGATGACTCCTCAAGTGGATTGGTGAGTCTTTTCTGAGATCAGCATCCTGGTTTTGATTGACAAGTCCTATTCTTAGTTCATTGTTTTGTTTGGGTGTCTACTGATAAAGACTTGTTGAAGTTTCTGTTTATTATCAGTAAGCTTTTTAAAGAAAAATGTGGCTCCTCCATTATCTGTATTTGTAATTTTGTCTTTCTCCTAGTCATTAAAATTTCCCCCATTTTAGCATAGAATTATAGTGACTATCTAAATCTAAAGATGCCAGGATAAGGAGTACTTGTTCCCTCTGGCCTGAAAAGGTACACTTAAGAAGATAAACGAATTTTGTGGACATGCAAGGGATGCTCCTCAGGATACACAATGGTGTCAAGTCCCCCAAATAACTTTATTCCTTGGCCAGAAGAAATGCTACCGGATCATTGTATCTATAGAAGAAGCTTGACATTTTGTCCTTAAAGCTCATCTGCTAAGATAAGGTACACATGAGGGGTTTTGAGCTCTGCCACCTTCCATAGACATGTAGGACAAACCCAAGCTACAGTGGGAGGAACTGATTTCAGGGTGAAATCAGAGGAAGCGAAAATGCTCCCATAGCACAACATAAAGTGCTCAAGACTCCTGACCTATCAGCTGGCCCAGAATTGAGAGTTTTTGAGAGGAGAGCCTTTGTGGAAACAGGAATTCATTGAAGGAGGAGTATTTGAGAAGTAGTGACAATTTGGTGCTCCAAATGGCTTTAGGTCTAATGTTAATGACACCTTAACATAACCTATGGGTACTTTAAAAAGTGGGGAAATTTAAGTATAATTAGCTTCATGTTTACATTATTGGAGAGAAGCTTCATATTGCTAAATTGGATTCTTTGCTTAGCAAACTGGAAGCTTTGGTAAAGAAAGGACAGCGGAGGAAATATCTGGCCTTGCTTCTTGTTTTTTTTTTTTTTTGAGGGGGGCGAGGGGAGGTCCTGAGATCTGGTTCTATCTATAGCATCCTTAAAATAGCTATGTGCTTTTTTGACTCTTGGGGAAATATGGGTACCATTCCACATACATCCTACCAGATTCTATCTCTAAACCAGAATACACTTCTATATAAATAAAAAAAAAAAAAAAGGTTTGGTTTTCTCTTGTAGGACTGATATTGAGGCCTGGTGGGTACCCCAGAAGTGGTTCCAGATTCTTCTGTCATGGAAAAGAGAACTGGACAGACATGTAGATAAGAGTAATAGTAAACAAGGCAAGAGAAGCTAGTAAAAAAGGATGTACTTCCAAGTGAGGAAGTGGAATAGTGCAAAGAATAGCTCAATGGTGTTGCTATACAAAGAAGGGCTTTGGGGCTCATTTGCAAACATGAACTTTTTCTTGCATGCAATGACAGAAGTAATTATATACATAACTTCACGGATTACATGCCTCATGAGTGTGTGCATGTGTGCTTGTGTTTATGGGGTTTGTGGGAGACCTGCACCAGTGCCCAGCCTTAGTCACCTCACTTGGGCTTTCCAGCCTTGTGCACTCAGTCTCACTCATATCCTGTTTTGTCAGTGGACCTCATGTAAAGATTTCTCGTGAACCTTGATGAAAATCCTTAACTAGCAATTATGCAGTTATCACAGAAATGCTTCTCAGCTCTGGCTTTCATTTTTCTCTCCTGACTTATGCTCATAACAAGATGATTCTGTTACAGCAGATTGCTTCAGCCAGTCCTTGCTAAAATGGGAGTAATTGCTGGGCTCTTGAGAAAGAAGCCGTTATGAGTGAGGAAGGCTTAACAACAACGAACAAATGAAATCAAAATGGAAGAAGATGTGTGGAGGCTGCTCCACCTGAAAAATGTGACCCTCAGTCTGCATAATATTCACAAATGAAAAATACTTGCAAACAGAGAAAGCTTTGCCGTATAAATAGGTGGGGATAACACACCGGTCAAGTCCCACTGTCTTTAGAAAAATGTCTACCATCACATGCTATGAAACAGGCACTTCAGTCCACTTAAAACTTTGCAAATGAAATCCCTCTTTGAAACGTAACTCCCTCTCTGCTGACTAGTTGCAAGCATGGAGAAGAGTTTAATTCTGTAGATCCAATTATCTACAGAAGAAGCTTGATATTTTGGCTTTAAAGCTTATCTGCTAATTGTATTTGAGATGTAAGCAAAACCTTGTTTTAGTGGGGATCATACCTTTGGAGGTGCAGGTACAAATACAGTAAGAAGGTTGCTTAGGAACATGGAGGAGGCAGGCAGATCAATAATTAAATATTTTGAATAACCGGAAGATGTTGCATCCATATAGTATCAGGTTGCCTTAAAATTAGATAACATGACCTTAGATATTCAAGTAGGTTTTCATGAGCTGATTAAGTAAATAAGATGTTAAGTAAATACAGGGGGTTAATATTGTTGGTGTAGTCAAAAGCAGACACATCTTTGATCAACAAGATACCCATAGCCACCCCTTTATAAAGCTCCTAACATCCATGTACTGTACAGATGGTCATTCTAGGCATTTAGTAGGAATTTATCAACTTGGTAGCTGTGAACAGAGTACATTCACAAACCTATATCTTCAAAATCATTTTTAATAAGATATGTAATCTTATGTTTATGTTATAGCAAATGGGGTAATATTCATTGGAGTTAATTTCTAAGAAAACATCAACTAAATAGTCTTCATAGTCTGAATATCCTAGCAATTTGGTTTTGTACCATATAAAAATTGTTACAACTCTATTTTGCTTTGTCCCCATACTTGAAAATTACATTACAAGAATTCAAACATTATTAAGGATCAATAACTAGAAGTGGGGAAAGAGTGACTTTGAGAGGAAAATGAGACATATTTTTAAACGAGTAACACAATATTAGCAAAACTAAAGAGAAAGTTTTATTCTATTTCCAAAGCTAGAAAGAGGGACATAGTACAGAGACACAGTACACAGTGTGGGGTCTGTGACATGGCTGAGAGGGAAAATGGGTTTTTGCCAAACCTTGGGACTTGTGGGAGCTTTTTCTCATAGGACTTTCTAGGATTGAACTGACATCCAAAACTCGATTGTGTACATCTAATGATTCATCAGTGTTTGATGACAGTCTCCCTAGAGCATTGCTCTGCTCTTAATGGGAGACAGGGAATGTGTATTCTCATTTTACCTTCATTTCTTTTTTTCACAGAACAAAATGGCCATATAGAGTTGCCTTGAGGGCTCGCCTACCATATAGTGAAGCAAAAGAAAGAATGTTTAAATATTAGCAAAGAAGAGATGAGATCCTAAAGTTCATGGAGAGTTGGAAAAACAACATAAAAATGTGTCAATTCACATTTCAGCTATGCTGGCTAAAGGAAAATGCCAATCACAGGAGTGCACCAGCATCCTAGCTGCAAGAGAATTCCACAGCACATACAAGCTTGAAATCTGTGGGGCTATTAGAATAGAAACTGCTCTGCTGCAGAGGATATGCCCCATAACCACAGACGCCATCTGAGCTAAGGGGCCGGTAGCTGAACCCACGATCCCATCAGAAGCCTTGAGTTACTGTGTACCTCAACAGGTGGAAGACTGCCTGCCATTCAGCACATTGAGCTTCAGGATGAATGGCCACCATAGCTTTGAGCCCAAATCCTCTCCCTACAAAATGAGGGAAGGTTTCCATTTGTGCTTACCTACACAGCACACTAACTGGTTTCTGCAGCTTCATTAAAGAGGTAATGGTGCTACAGTCCCCAGCATTTGCTCTCTCCTAATGGAGCCTCGGCAGGGTCCCTATCATACTATATAACTGTGGTGACACAATCACCAGTTCTATGAATTCCAGTGTGACATGAGCTCATTCTACCTCATTCTGAAGATCTGGAAGTTTGGTTGTAAGAAGCACAGACCCAATCATCTCTCATATTTTTCTTTGGAATCTTGGAGAAGGTCCAAAGCTATGACAGTTGGTACTACAACACCTGGCATCTCTTTCTCCAAGAGACCACAGAACAGGCCTCTCCAGATCTCACACCACTGAGATGTGGAAGCTTCTGCTGCAAGCCCTTGTCCAGCACAAAGTCAAGCATCTACCTTCATGAACTCTTGCAGGCAAGGCTAGATCATGGAGACAGACCATTCTGACACCAACTGAAGTTGAAGGAACCACACAGTATGTTTTTCATCTCTACTATAACTAAGCCCAAAGAATCTATAACACACAAAAGCTATTTGATAAAACTGGTAAGAAAACCAATGTTATGAAAGTTGTACAAACATCAACATGAATACAAAGTATGCCACCTCCAAAGGAGGACAAATTTATCCAGCGAAGGAGCTCAACTTGAAGAAAATCTTGAAAAATGCTGATAGAATATAAAATTATGGCTCTAAATAGACTCACTGAAATGCAAGATAATCCAATTCATCATCACCAACAGCAACAAAATTCCTTATAAACTGGTATTAAGAAAGAGCTAGTTGGGCTGGAGAGGTGGCTCAGAGGTTAAGAGCACTGGCTGTTCTTCCCAAGGTTCTGAGTTCAATTCCCAGCAACCACATGGTGGCTCACAGCCATCTACATTGAGATCTGCCCGGGCATATATGTAGAGCAAATACTGTATACATAATAAATAAATAAATGTTTAAAAAAAAAAAAAAAGGAGCGAAGATGGCGGCGACCTACACTGATGCATTCTGAACGCGGGGAAGAAAGAGCCATAAAAAACACAGAGTTATTGGGCACTGTGCAAAAACCGGAGGGGCTAGACGCCCCCCCCGGAACACTCACAGCTCCCAAGGGACTGTTAAAAGTCCCAGGGCAAGGCTCTCCCCATCTCTCACAGACACGGAGGCCACTAAACCGGGGATTCGGGAACTCCCATTTGGTGAGGCGCCTGGTAAGATCGATCCCAACTTACAGCAGGCAGAATCAGGGTCCACTTGGCCATAGATTGCTGACCTATTGGGCTCCCCACACATCAGGTTAAACTTATACCCACTTAGAAAAGGTTGCGAGATAGTGGAAGCCTTAGCAAGGAACAAACAGGGGGCTCAGCGGGTGGTCTGCAGCCGCTAGTGAAGCGGAGGGCGGGAGGTTCCGAGAGAGCACGGGAAGCTGGGAACACAAAAGCAGGCGAGAGGGGCCGAATCCCGCACACTCACGGTAGTGCAGCTGGAGAGGGAGCACGGCTGGCAGGGCCAAATCCCCGCCAGTCCACGGCAGGTCATCTGGGGAGAGAGACAGGCGTGGGTGGGGCCAGGGGTCCGTGCACCCACGCCGGAGCTGCTGGGACGAGAGGTGCACTCAGGCAGCCGGAGGATCCGGGGCTTGGGGTACCCACGGGACGCGGGGCGGCGCAGACAGGAAGGGAATCAGGCATAGGGTCCAGCCCTGTGGCGAGAAGACTAGAGAGAAACCAGAAATCGGGACCACAGCTGTATCCTGGAAAATCCAGACATATCAGGTGTGGAGCCAAACCCTGTCAGCCTCCGGGACGACAAACAAAGCCCACAGAATCTGTGCCTGGGCAAACAGGCCCATGCCATCAGAACCATTACAGGCTGATAACTCAGAGTGCAACACAGAGAAGTCTGAATTGGGAGCAGTGAAACAATCCTGGTCCATTACTCACAACCTGGGAATAGGCTGCACCAGATCACAGTGCCTCTGGCCATTAAAATCAGAGTGACCTTGAAATCCCCCTGTAAGCAACGACAGATAGCCAAGTAACTCGTCCCCTACACCAAATCATCCACTGTGGTTCCAAGCACAGAAAACAGACAGCTAAATGCATCCAATGGCGAAAGGTCAAAAAAAAAAATAGAAATCAAGGAATTATGACTCCAACAAAGCAGAACCACCCTAGCTCATCCAATTCGGATGACCACACACCAACAGAAACACATGAAAACATTGACAATTCTGCAGTATGGAAAGTGATAGAGTACCTGCAAGAAGAACTTAAATCTATGAAGGAATTCAAAGAAACCACAATTCTACAAATCAAAACAAGGAACAACACCATTAAAGAGCTCCAAGCCAAGGTGACAGAGCTTGAACAGGAAAAGGAAAAAGCCATGAAAGATTTTCATACAAAAACAAGCAAGCTGGAGAAGGAAATGTACAAAACGAACAAAACCATACAAGACATGAAAATAGAAATAGAAACAATAAAGAAAACACAGTCAGAGTTAAAAGAGGAAGTGGAGAACCAAGGGAAGAGAACAGGAACTACGGATGTGAGTATCAACAATAGGATGCAAGAGATGGAAGACAGGATCTCAGGCATGGAAGATTCAGTGGAAGAAATCAGTACAACATCCAAAGAAAATGAGAAGGCTAAAAAATCTCTCACCCACAACATCCAAGAAATCAAGGACTCATTGAAAAGACGGAACCTAAGAATTATAGGTATAGAGGAAAGAGAAGACTCCCGACTCCAAGGTCCAGGAAATATCTTCAACAAAATCATAGAGGAAAACTTCCCAAACCTGAAAAAAGAGATGCCAATAAAAATCCAAGAGGCATACAGAACACCAAACAGATTAGACCAGAAAAGAAACTCCTCTCGCCACATAATAATTGAAACCCCAAATGTGCAGAAAAGAAAGAATATTAAAAGCTGTAAGAGAAAAAGGTTAAGTCACATACAATGGCAGACCCATCAGAATTACACCTGACTTCTCCCCAGAAACGATAAAAGCTAGAAGGGCCTGGTCAGATATACTACAAGTCCTAAGAGATCATAGATGCCCAGCCAGACTACTTTACCCAGCAAAACTTTCTATCAACATAGATGGAGAAAACAAGATATTCCATGACAAAATTAAATTTAAACAATATCTACCCACAAACCCAGCCCTACAGAAAATCCTAGAAGGAAAATCCCAACCCAGAGAAGAAAACTCCACCCAAGAAAACAAAGGGAATAGAAAACCCATCAGCAACTAAACCAAAAGAGGAACAGAACCACCGCCTATACCAAACTAATGGGAAATAACAACCCCAGGTCACTAATATCCATCAACATCAATGGACTCAACTCCCCAATAAAAAGACATAGGTTTACAGAGTGGATCTGCAAGCAAGACCCTTCCTTATGCTGTATACAAGAGACACATCTAACTACAAAAGATAGACACTGCCTCAGAGTAAAGGGCTGGGAAAAGGTTTTCCAAGCAAATGGACCCAGGAAGCAAGCTGGAGTAGCCATCCTAATATCAAACAAAACAGACTTCCAACTGAAGTTAATGAAGAAAGACAAAGAAGGGTACTATATACTCATTAAAGGGAATATTCATCAAGAGGAAAAAGACCTACTTTCGGAAAAGAAACACTTCTAAAACTTAAAGCGCACATCGATCACAACACATTAGTAGTGGGAGACTTCAATACCCCACTCACAACAATGGACAGATCATCAAGACAGAAGACAAACAGAGAAATATTGAGTCTAACAGAGATCATGAAACAAATGGACCTAAGAGATATCTACAGAACGTTTCACCCAACCACAAAGGAATACACCTTTTTCTCAGCACCCCACAGAACCTTCTCCAAAATCGACCACATAATTGGTCACAAAGATAGTCTCAGTAGATACAAGAAAATTGAAATAACACTTTGTATCTTATCAGACCACCATGGAATAAAGCTGGTCTTCAACAGTAAAAGAATCAACAGAAAGCCTACACACACATGGAAATTGAACAGCTCCTTACTGGATGACCACTGGGTCAGGGAAGTAATAAGGAAGGAAATCAAAGACTTCTTAAAATCCAACGACAATGAAGACACAACATACCCAAACCTATGGGATACATTGAAAGCTGTGCTACGAGGAAAGTTCATAGCACTAAGTGCCTTCAAAAAGAAAATTGTGACAGCTCATATTAGGGAACTAACAGCTAAGCTGGGTGAATTGGAAAAAAAAGAAACAAACACTCCCAAGAAGAGCAGAAGACAGGAAATCATCAAACTTAGAGCTGAAATCAACAACTTAGAATCAAAAAGAACTATAAAAAGAATCAATGAAACCAAGAGTTGGTTCTTTGAGAAAATCAACAAAATAGACAGACCCCTAGCCAAATTAACTAATAGGCAAAGAGAAAGAACACAAATCAACAAAATCAGAAATGAAAAGGGAGAAATAACAACAGACATTGAGGAGATCCAGAAAATATTCGGACATTACTTTAAAAAATCTATATTCCACTAAATTTGAAAACCTAAGCGAAATGGACAATTTCCTCGATAAATTCCACCTACCAAAACTAAATCAAAATCAGATTAACAGCTTAAACAGCCCAATAACACCTAAGGAAATAGAAACAGTCATTAATAATCTCCCAACCAAAAAAAGCCCAGGGCCAGATGGCTTTAGCACGGAATTCTACCGGACCTTCAAAGAGGAACTAACACCATTACTTTTCAAACTCTTCCACCACATAGAAACAGAAAGATCACTGCCAAACTCATTATGAGGCCACAGTCATTCTTATTCTTAAACCACACAAAGACCCAACAAAGAAAGAGAACTTCAGACCAATCTCCCTAATGAACATAGATGCAAAAATACTTAATAAAATACTAGCAAACCGAATTCAAGAACACATCAAAAGTATCATACACCATGATCAAGTAGGCTTCATCCCTGGAATGCAGGGATGGTTCAATATACGAAAGTCTATCAATGTAATTCACCACATAAACAAGATGAAAGAAGAAAACCACATGATAATCTCGCTAGATGCAGAAAAAGCATTTGACAAAATCCAACACCCCTTCATGCTAAAAGTTCTGGAGAGAACGGGCATACAAGGACCATACCTAGAAATAATAAAGGCAATATACAGCAAGCCAGTAGCCAACATCAAATTAAATGGAGAGAAGCTTGAAGCATTTCCTCTAAACTCAGGGACAAGACAAGGATGTCCACTTTCACCATATCTCTTCAATATAGTACTTGAAGTCCTTGCTAGAGCAATAAGACAACTAAAGGAGATCAAAGGGATAAAAATTGGAAATGAAGAAGTCAAATTATCCCTATTCGCAGATGATTTGTTAGTATACATAAGCGACCCCAAAAACTCCACCAAAGAACTCTTACAGCTGATAAACAACTTCAGCAAGGTGGCTGGATACAAAATTAACTCAAAAAAATCAGAAGCCCTTCTTTATACAACAAACAAATATACCGAGAGAGAAATAAGGGAAACAACCCCCTTCACAATAGCCACAAACAACATAAAATACCTGGGGGTAACTCTAACCAAGCATGTAAAGGACCTATATAACAAGAACTTCAAGCCCCTGAAGAAAGAAATGGAAGAGGCCTTTAGAAGATGGAAAGATCTCCCATGCTCATGGATAGGTAAGATCAACATAATAAAAATGGCTATCCTACCAAAAGCAATATATAGATTTAATGCAATTCCTATCAAAATACCAACACAATTCTTTATAGACCTGGAAAAAGCTAGTATCAACTTCATATGGAACAACAAAAAGCCCAGAATAGCTAAATCAATCTTGTCCAATGAAAAAACATCTGGAGGTATCACCATCCCAGATTTCAAGCTGTACTACAGAGTAACAGTAATAAAAACAGCATGGTACTGGTATAGAAACAGACCAGTGGATCAATGGAATCGAATTGAAGACCCAAACATGGATCCACACACCTATGGCCAACTAATCTTTGACAAAGAAGCCAAAAACGCACAATGGAAGAAGGACAGCATCTTCAACAAATGGTGCTGGTCCAACTGGATGTCCACTTGCAAAAGAATGAAATTAGACCCATACCTATCACCTTGTACAAAACTTAATTCCAAGTGGATCAAAGACCTTAACATAAGGCCAGCCACACTAAAGATACGAGAAGAAAAAGTAGGAGAAACCCTCGAACTCATTGGCACAGGTGACAACTTCCTGAACAGAACACCAACAGCTCAGGACCTGAGATCAACAATCAATAAATGGGACCTCATGAAACTGAAAAGTTTCTGTAAAGCAAAGGATACTGTCATTCGAACAAAACGGCAACCAACAGACTGGGAGAAAATCTTCACCAACCCCACATCTGATAGAGGGCTATTATCTAAAATCTACAAAGAACTCAAGAAACTAAATGCCAAGAAACCAAATAACCCAATCAAAAAATGGGAGATGGAGCTAAATAGACAATTCACAAAGGAGGAATCCCTAAGGGCTGAGAGACACCTGAAGAAATGTTCAACATCCTTAATCATCAGAGAAATGCAACTCAAGACGACCCTGAGATTCCACCTAACACCTGTTAGAATGTCTAAAATAAAGAGCTCAAATGATAGCGCATGCTGGCGAGGGTGTGGAGAAAGGGGTACCCTACTCCATTGCTGGTGGGAGTGCAGGCTTGTGCAACCACTATGGAGGTCTGTCTGGCGATATCTTAGAAATCTAGGAATAACCTTGCCTCAAGACCCAGCCATACCACTTCTGGGTATACACCCAAAGGACCTCTCACGGAGACATAGGGAAGTCTCCTCATCTATGTTCATAGCAGCCTTATTTGTAATAGCTAGAAATTGGAAACAACCCAGATGTCCCTCAACTGAAGAATGGATTAAAAAATTGTGGTACATCTATACAATGGAATATTACTCAGCTATCAGAAACAATGAAATCATGCAATTTGCAACCAAATGGATGGATCTAGAGGAGCTCATCCTGAGTGAGCTAACCCAGTCTCAGAAGGATGCACATGGCATCTATTCACTTATAGTAGGATTTTAACTATATCGTACAGGATATCTGTACTACAACCAACACATCAAAAGGAACAAGGACATAATTTTTTTTTATCTTTTTCTTTTTCCTTCTTTTTTTCTTTTTTTCTCTTTCCTTTTCCCTTCTCTTTTTCCTCTCTTTTTTTTGTTGATATTCTTTGTTTTTGTGGGTTTGTGTGTTTGTTGGTCTTTTTTTTTAGTATTCCCCCAGTAGCAATGAGACACCATTCACTGGCAGTACTGCCTCGTAGGCCCCCGGTGAATGAAGAGGCTCTTGGCCCTCATATGACTACTGATCTGTGGTGAGAGACTGTTAAGCAGGGACACTCCACCCCAGAGGAACAAGACGGAAGGGTCAGGGGGTAGAGCATGGGAGGGTGGGGCTAGGAAGCGGGAAAAGAGGACAATATGATAAGGATGTAACCTGAAGCAACAAACAAATAAATTTATTAACTAAAAAAAAAAA
>CAJQZJ010000819.1:2251569-2275646 GCA_907164525.1 Lophiomys imhausi
AGAGCAAATCTGTGCGTGAGCACTGACCCAAAGCAAGTGTAGCACGTGGGGGCAAGCAAAGTAAAGGACAAATGTATGAAGTGTCCCCCAATTAACAGGACGGATGGAAGGATCCAGTGGCATCAAATGTGGAAAAGGCACCACATCACCTCTGGGTTGATGGGTGTCATCCTTTAAACAGCCCACAGATAACGTTCCTTTCCTACCTGTCACACAGGTGAGCACCACAGCCACTCCGTGGGTTACAGGCAAGCCACCTGGCCCTTGCATCCATCTCCAATAAAATGCTGGAAGCTGACTCTAGAAGCTTTCTCCCTGATGAGCCTCCTTTCTTGGCCCTGAACTCTGGTTCTCCTAGTCACCCCCTCAGTCAGGGAGAAATAAGGTCAGCAAAGGCAAAGGAAGGGGAGACGCAAAGCAGCAGAGATTATGTGAACTTTGCCCCTTAGCAAAGAGAAGTAAGGAGCTCCCCCAGCTTTCTCGCTCTGCTTGTGGGGGCTTTTAATTGAATCCAGTAGGGACTGTAGTTCTGGGTATCTTAATTGGTCTGTGCATCTTGATACCCTGTGACTTCTTGGACAACTTTCTCAGCAAACACTTTAGCATTTGCGTGTAAAGTAGGCACCGAACAAGGCACATGTGTACAAGCTCCGATTCTGTAAGTAATACACAGGGCGGGATATGATGAATGACCACAGACCAGAGATGGTGGCAATCGCTTGGCGAACGATGGAGAACGATTACTGAGGTACAATAACTGTCAACAGTGGCTTAACCCAAGCCACCAGATGTCTTTAAAAGCAGAGTGCGTAGATGTGTTCTTAAAGCAGTTAAGAGGCGAGGTGCTATGCTTAGATGCTGGGTGACAGTTGTTCTCACTTCCCACAAGAAGACGCTAGAACTCAGAGGCCAAGCAAACACTTCCAGTAGCTGTAGAGATAAGTCAACACTCTGTTTTACAGAGCAGGAAGCTTGAGTGAGGCTGAGGCACTTATTAGTGTAACTAGCTTGATAAAACCAGAGGTACGAACCTGCCAGGCTTGAGTGGAGGCTCCACTGCTGCTGAGGGCAGCAAACTGTCTGCCTTGGGCTGAACTATTAGGGCAGGAGTACTTTGAGGAGGGGTGGGGATGGGGGTCACATAGGCTCACTGGATACAAACACTTACCGGCAAACAAAGGCTTTAAATGCAATCGCCGTGAAGCCCCATAGCAAATGTCCCCATTTTGTTCTTAAGTCCTAGGAGATGGCGTCCTGCATCATGAAGCAGAGGAAAACCACCCCCTAGGATGGAATTACCAACGGAAAGATTAACTGCTTTTCCATATTTTAAAGACTTACTGTCTGCTTATTAACATGGTGCCTTGGAGGGGCCTGGGCAATGTTAGCTGTACATTTATACGTACAGTGTGTATTTATGGCCCAGGGTGCATGGTTGAACTTCATAAAGTACACCTCCATCCTGCTGGGCCCCACAGCCAGGCTGACATCATAGTGTAGAGTTGCTGGGGCTGCTGGGTTTGCCTGGGGCCAAAAAAGCCTGAGGAGGGAAACACTTCAATAGAGAAACATAGTGATGGCCAAGAAGCAGAGATGGGTCAAAATGTGTGAAATGAATGAGGTCCTCTCAGGAAAGGGAGTTGGGGAGAGGGGAGCAAATTGATGTGTCTATTACTGGATGTGAAATAACCCAGTCCTCCTCTTCCCTCCAGGGCAGATGAAGCTGGAGCTAGTAGGGAAGAATGATACAATCTCCAGACAGCC
Organism: Lophiomys imhausi; assembly: GCA_907164525.1. Lineage (NCBI taxonomy): Eukaryota > Metazoa > Chordata > Mammalia > Rodentia > Muridae > Lophiomys > Lophiomys imhausi. The sequence goes on from CAJQZJ010000819.1 coordinate 2,253,334, forward strand.
TCTTCTGAGGAGAGTGACAGGCGCTTGCTATCTTCTGAGGGGAACTGTGCTGATCACATGTCAGAATGGACCCTGAGGCTTCTGGAATGCTCACCCCAGCAAACGAGAAGAGGAACCAGGAGATAAGACAGTCAGAGACAGCAGGATCACACAGCCTCAGAACTGGGTGGCCTGCTTTTCACTATCTAGGTACAGAACTCGGCTCTAAAAAAATTGACTGTGGGATTAAGTTATAAATGCTTTGAACCTAGGCTGAAGTCTTTACCCTTTGTAGATTTTAACCCTCTACTGATTATCTTTCATTCTTTCTTTGGGGAAAATCTGGGTAATAAGGGGGGCAGGGAGATGGCTCAGTGGACAAAGCACTCGGCGGCGTGCAAGCATGAAGACCCAGTGTTCAAGTTCCCAGGAACCATAAAAAGCTGAGCAGCATGGCTCTCCCCCTGTAATGCTAGTGGAAACAGGATCTTAGGAGCAAGCTGGCTAGATAGATTAGCTATAAATAAATGCAGGGCTCCACATCTAGCAAAGACCCTGCGTGAGTAAATAATGATCGAAGAAGTCTCTCAACATCAACTTCAGGCCTCCACGAGCATTACATGAACACACATGTGTACCCACTCACATGCAAACAATCATATGCATGCTACATACACACATACATATGCTAAAACCAAAAACAAATGAACAAAAACCGTTGGGCAAAGCAGAAGTCACAGCCATGGAAGCTCTTTGGCCACTGATCTTGGTCCACTGTGCATGTATCTCTAGTCAGGCTGGCTCTGCACCCGTCTCATTCCTCATCCCCAGAACACAGCAGAAGGCTTTTTCCTGGGAGGGTAGTACATTTGCCTTGCTCCTCTGCTCCCACCTAATGCTGTTATCTCTGAGGTTGGCAAACTTCCTACTCCCATTTATTTCTAAATCACTCAATATCCCTGCTTCCATGGAGCGCTCCCCACAGCAGGAAATCTGGTCTCATTCTCCTATGCTGTGACTTGGGTGGCGTCACTAGTATAAAACCTCCACACAGGTGTGCACACCAGTGTTCACAGCATTGTTTTCTCCCGTACTACTGAACTGGAAACAATGGGGGGAGGACAGACACTAGCATTTTAGGGTGTAAGGATGTCCTGAAAAAAATGAAGGTTTGAGACATTAAAAAAATGCCCTGTTGGTAATTCAAAGGCACGCATGGGGAAGCACAGCCAAAAATGTCTTCAGCAAGAGGCTCTGTGGGTGTCAGTTGGGAGGCCCAGACACACAGGAGGAAGACCTCATCCAAACAAGCAAGCAAGCAAGGAGCACTCAAGAGCTGCAGTCACAGGGCATATTTCCAACTTCAGGGGCGTCCTGGCCACCATGCTGTTCCCCAGATGTCCTCCTCACATGGCTTCTTCTATAGCTGGGTGACAGCAGGAAGTGATTCAGCAGCACAGTTCCATGAAAAACCTAAGAAGAGCTCTCCCTTTCTCCTTCCCTCCCTCTGTCCTGTTTGAATCCATAAGTAGGTAGGTAACTGTTTCCTTTCATTTAAGCATTCTTGTCTTCTCCTGGGTTTTGGAGAACACTGTAGAGGTTCTTTCTTTTGTCTTCTGTGTATCAACACAGGGTCGATGCTTCCTAACAACAATGGGAAATGTAGGCAAAGGGAACAGAGTCAAAGTATCATAAGCTACGAACCAAATGAATTTCACAGAACAACAACAGGTATAGGTGGTCCAGACCCTTTTACTGTCCTCACAATTCTCCCAGATCCCAAGCCTTCTGGCTTCAAATTGACTTCCAAGAAACAAACAGATCCCTGCCTGCCTGCCTGCCTGCCATGGACACTCTGCTTTGATCTCTGCTCTCTTTCTTCCTCTCTGTGGCTACATGCATCCTCCTCTTTGTTCAGGAACCCACCCTTCCTCCAGGAAGCCCCCATGTTGTGATGAGCCCAGCATGTCCAAGCAAGCCACCTAGGCACTAGCAAGTGGGTACAGTTCCTTTTCTTGAAGAAACAATGGGTTCAGAGGTGGGCATTACACCTTTAGGACTTCATTCAGACTGAAACATAGATGGCTTAGCTGCCTCCCAGTGCACTAGATCAGGAAAGCATCAGTCTTAGGAGGTACTGGCAGCTACCTTGTTCCCAATGTTGGAAATACTTACTGGGGAATACCTAGAGAAAACCAAGTGTTGGTCCTAATATCTGGAAAACTAGAGTAAGCCTTACCTGAAGCCAACATCTCAATGTTTCCATTCACTTAGCTTCCTTGAGTTGAACCTCATGACATCAAAATGGTCATTAAGCAATCTACTTGTTAAATTCCACCTGAAAGCCATCACCTGGTTGATCATTTTGTGGTTGGGAAACTTTGTTTTTAAGGAGTTGAGTCTTAGAAACCATAAGCCTGGCTTGTAATAGATCTACCCAAGACAGCCCAGGACCCAGTTGGCACAGGGTTCCTCAGCTCTCTTTTACTAGTATGGAAAAATGGGTCCCCATTTTCACAGTTAGGTACCAAGTTTAAATGGTACCAGTAGTTTTCGTTGTTACAGGTTATATACTTTAAAATGCATACAATTGCATATTATGGCATTGCATTTTGGCTGGCTGATGGGGAAGAGCACATAAAAAGTCTAAGCAAAGCTTTGTCTGCAGGTAGTTAGGGTATTTATTATACTGTAGACAAAAATGCACCAGTAATCAGTGCCTTACAGTCACCCTCCAAGGATTTGCTAGTATTGATGGTGCTGACCCAGACCTTGAAAGCAATTTGGGCAGGAAGCTCTTTGGCACAGATAGCCCAAGGCAGGTGGCAGGGAATGGTTTCTTGTTTGTTTGTTTATTTGAAATATGGGAAGGAAGAGTTGTCCCATAAACAAAAAGTCAGGGAAATTCAGTGTCCTTTCAATTGAAGAAAAAATGAATTATAAAAGGGCTGAGAAGTAAAGATATTTTCAAAACTTGGCTATTAGTTGAGCTTTTCAAAGTCGATTCTTTTTTTTTTTCTCCTAGGGTTGTCAGTAAATCATGTTAATTATGACATGAATCATTTTCTTTTAATCCCTTAAGAAGAGTCAGGAATTCGTTAAATACTTTCCCTGGAACTATTAGCGTCTTTTCTTATAAATAATGACACTAATAGCCAGCATTTATGGAGTATTTACCTAGTGCCAAGTGTTTTTAAGAGCAATTCCCTTGTAACCTTCACATATACATATGCGCGCGCGCGCACACACACACACACACACACACACACACACACACACACACACACATACACACAAAAGCTATTATCTGTGTGATTAACACATGAGGATGCTCATCTATGGAAGGGAATCTGAATGGCATTTGAAGATCTTGCAAAGGACAGAGCAGCGACCATCAGCCTTCTTCAAAGCTGGTCTGAGAACACCAAGCCATATGTCCATCACTAATGTATCCATCATCATCACCACCACCGCCATCAGCTACAGTTCACTGAGCACTTCCACCATGCTAGTTCTATGAGAAGACCTTTGACCTAAAACAAGTTAATTGTGAGAAGAACCAAGCAGGGACATGATCCTCACATGAAGGTTTCCTATCCAAGGTAAACTACTTTCCAAAAGTGCTTTTATAAACAAGCAGGTCTCAGGAGTTGCTGGCTCTACATCTAAGCTTTTCAGCAACAGCCTGATAGTGAGCCCTGCCCCCAGCATGCCTTTCACAGTGAACATGGATTCAACATTTATGTACAGATTATCCTGTTTGGTGTAAACCACAACAGTAAGAGTAATGTTACTCACAAGCTACAAAAGAGGTACCCTTGGCTTAGATGGCATGGCCATTAGGTATCAAAGCTACAGTGTAGGCTCAAACTGTCAGAATACAGCATCCCCTCTAATAATGCAACAATTCTGGAATGACCAGAAACTGATTGGAATATCTGGGGCCCATTGAGGGAGCAATCACAGTTCCAATCTACTCTGTAGCTTGCCTCTAGTTTCTGCATGGTCTGTATGGATTAAGTGTATGTGCTCAAATAGAAAAGAACCAGACAGAACTACCAGGAAGTCCAACTAAAGCCCAGAAGTACAAAGGATTCACTGGGAAGGTAGAGATTCCCTTACAATTTAAGAAGGGAAATCAAATTCTGATCATCAATGACTGCTCCCAGAAAGGCTGGCCCCCGTACATGACTTAACTCCTGTACACTGTGTTAAGGACAGTAAAACCAGCTGCATACTAAATAGGCTAGTTTGCATACAAAAAGGGCCTAGAATTACAGCACCACACAGTCTTGTGCGTGGGAAATGAGGTATTTCTCCAAAGTTATTGAAGCAGTAAGTGGGGCCAGGCTTCAAACCCAGGTCGTCTAATTGCTGAACCTGAGTATGTACCTATCTTTCTCTTTGTTCTGAGTGGTAATATAGCATATGATTTTTATTTTTTTTCTGTACATTTCTCTTTTTTCAGTGTGTGTATGTATGTGTATGTGTACATAATGCATACTACAAGTTGTGCAAAACTCAGTAAAATAAAAGAATTACATAGTCTCTTTCCTATATGGATCCTAACTTTAGCATTTGTGTATATATAAATAAGGCAGTATGAGAGTAGGTACAGATAATAAAATTAAATAGGAGAACAGGAGAGGAGAACCAGTGGTGCCAAGGAAGCAGGGAAGGAGGACAAAAGGGCACATGTGACACCAAAGAAAGAAAGTACAAGCAAAGATGGAAAGAAGAGAGGGGAAATGAATATTGTACACTAATAAAAAGATTTAAGAAGAAAAGGTGGGCAATGTAAGATGAGCACCTTAAGCAGAATAGAGAGATGCAGATGTAATCAGAATAGACCCTGTCAGAAGAAGTAAGTAAACAGTAGTGGTTCTCCAGAAAGGAAACTGACATAAAATTCCCTTCAACCGGTTTATTGGAATGAAAGACCTGAAGGTCATTGTTGGGCCCTGAACTGAGAAGGAGGGCTGTTGGAGGGGGGTCTTGTGGACTGTGCTCTCCAATGCTGATTTCTGTGCCCTGAGATCTAGTTACCACCCAGACACGGGCACTGTTATGAATATTGAACCATCACCTGTATCAATGTGATATAAAGAATGCTCCCCAGTGATCTCTGATTGGTTAATGAAAGGCTGGACAGCCTGTAGCTGGGCAGAGAGAAGATAAGAAGGCAGAACTTAGAATTGGGTGGTGGGTCTCAGAAGGACCATGAAGAGAGAGAGGGAGATGGAGAGGAAGAGGAAGGAGGTCTCCATGGGGCAGTGTAGACCATGAGCACACGTGGCCATGAGGGTTGGCTTGATGGAGCAGAAGCAGCCCAAACAGGAGAAGGAAGAAGATGAGAGAGGAGGAAGGAGCTTGCCATTAGACAGGATGGACCGGGAACATGTGGCCAAGACGAGCTTGCCCTGAGGATGGAGTGATGGAGCAGAAGTCACCCGGGAGTCACCAGATTGGCAAGTGACAGGCATTTATGTCAGTTTTAAGGGTGTTAGGTTTAGTATAGCTCAGAACCTAACCAGCATAGGGCCTACAGCTTATTAATAAAATATAGAACTTCTGTGTAATTTACTTGGAAAATAAATTGTCTGAAGTGGGGTAGAAACCCCTAATAGATATTTAAAGGCAAAGGGGGGGGCATAGAAAACCCCCAGAAAAATAATTTATAATTCAACAACATTTTGGCGCCTGACAGAAGCAATACAATATATGCAGATGTAAACATGGTAGAGCCTAAAAGGGAAGGAATGGCTTCCCTTTAGAACAGCCTCAGCTTTGAGGGCTGCATATCAGATGCTGACAATACTCTTCATAACAGTAGCAAAATTACAGTTACGTAGTAACTATAAAAATAATTTTATGGTTGGAGGTCACCACAACATGAACTATATGAAAAGGTCACGCATTAGGAAGGTTGAGAACTACTGCTGTAGGCCTAGGGAAGCATTAAGAGTCAGAATGAGACAGGGGTGAGAGAGACAGCCATAGGAGGGAAGGAGAGGTAGAGGAGTCTCTTCAGAGAGCCTCTTTTAGAACACCACCTCAGCAAATCAGCTAAGGAGTCTTTCTAAGCCAAATCCCCAGAACAGAGGAAATATCTGACCCTTTATAAACCTTTAGGGGTGGTGGCAAGTTTTACATCATGTGATTTAGTTCAACATAGCATGTATAGCAAAGAGCAGGAAGAAGCCCCATTGGCAACATAAACCAGGGCCTGCTGTTGGTCCACGGCACAGCTTGTGAACTCTGCTCCAGAGCTTGCCTTCTTTGTGTTTCCTATCTTGTGTATGTCCATTAAGTGTGTTAGCAGAATCTGTAAGATGACCAGCTATGTCATAGCAGTGCTGACCTAAAGAATAACTCTAGCACAACAAGCTGTGAACTGAACTTCAGGGTCATCACCGGGCCTCTTCCCTTAAGGTTGCACTAATTCCATGTCCTGTGAACTTCCTCTCTTCTTAAGCAGCTTTCACAAAGCTCTGGTCAGCTCTTGGGTATCTTAATTCCCACTTGTTGTTAAGGCAGATACCCGTTTTTAAATACGACACAAAATAACAGGTATCTCAACTGCTAGGAATACATGCCGACCCCACCACACTCCCACTGCCCATACTCCCAAAAGTTAACCTTTTGGGAAATCTTGCCTCAATCAGAAGCTATCAGTGCTAGAGATGCAGACATTAGCACGTCCTTTCCACAGTGAATCTAATAGATGATCTCCCAGCTATTGAACACTCACTAAACACAAAGCTAGATGAAGCCTCTTCCATAATACACCTTGTCATAGCCACAGAAAGCCTATAAACACCTTAGCATTTTTGTTGTATAGACCAGTACACTACAGTATAGGGGTGAAGCCACTGACCAGCAAGGGTCATCACTGAGGAAATGGTGACAACGAAGACTCTTAAGAACTTTCATAATACCAAGGCAGGTAATTCCTATTTCTATTCCAAGAAACCTCACCTGGTGTGGAAGAAGACAGATGAAATGACTAAACAAAGTAGTCACTGCTGGGAAAGAACACCCAGGGATGCAGTGTGTCTGTGTGTGTGTGTGTGTGTGTGTGTGTGTGTGTGTGTGTGTGTGTGTGGAGTACTATGCTTAATCATACAGTTCTTGCCAATGGACTATCATGAAGTTCTACACACAGATTGAGCTACACTCTTTTTACTGGCCAACAGTATTGTAAGCAAAGTGTCCTCTGGACATAACATAGCATCATGGGCTTTGCCCTTGGTGACCATGGCAACTAGAGCAGTGGACCACAGTGCTAACCAGGTCTATGGTAATGAAGGACTGACACTCCCCAGTGAGCAGAAGAAGGGAGGGAGGGTCAGGAGATCCTCACCAGAGATTCTCACTCACCAAGATGTCAGTGAACTTTGGAGATGCTGCATTATATTGGGAATGGAAGGTTGATTAAAAGCAAGAGTTTGTGATACAGTTTCCATGAGCTTGCTTCCATGAAGGGCTTAGACTTTGCAGCTAATTGGGATTGCTCACATTCCAGTAAGTAAATGATCACGTGTGTATTCTAAGTAGTAAATTCACTGGTCTTACCAAGTTGGACTTTGGCAAAATTGTACTGAAGAAGAAGGTCATGAATTTGCAAGTGAGAGTGGGTGGAAGGGACATAGAAGGAGTTTGAGGGGGAGAGAGAAGACAATGAATGTGAATATAATTACATGTGTAGGGAATTTTTTTTTTTTGAGAAAGAACTAAGAAGGAATAATAGAAGGAAAAGAAAGGTGGAGTCGGATGTAATCCTTTTAGAAAAAATAAGGCATCCTGGAAACAATCTTCCTCTCTCAACGTTCACAGATGCTTAGAGCTCCTGAAGCATCAAGATCACAGGCTGATCTACTTCCTAAATGGAGCCATCAAGGAGATGCACACATTGTTTTCTAATGATCTGATACCCTTGTTCCTTCTTCCTGTGGCCATACTTCTCATTAAAGCTCACCCATCCCTGGCAAGTTCACTCATCTGGTAGCCCCCACCCACTTTCCCTCCAAAGACACTTTATTACTAGTGAGGGACCAGTGGGTAAGGTCCCCGGACTGCATCTTTCTAGGCACGGAACATGTCTGGAAATTGATGCCTTCATCCAGCCTTTGGTTGTCAGAGTTTTCTTGTCAAAGTCAAAAGAGTTTCTCAAGAAGGTGGGCGTGGATGTTGCCTGAAGGAGTGAAAATTCAACATCTGCTTCAAAGTAAAGTGAATTCCTGTAGGGCATGTTTGCACACACTTAAGACCTCAACATTTGAGAGGCTGAGACAAGAGGATTGGGAATTTAAGGCCAGCCTGAGCTACCTTGCAAGACTCTGTCTCAAAAAAAAATTTTTTTTATTTCAATGAATTCCCTTCTTGAGTATACAGAATGTCCCTTGTAAAAGTGGTTTGTGCCTAGAAATTGCTTCTCTATTCAGTGTGCTGCATTTGAAGTAGCATTGCGGCTTTGATCCTCTGAATTCCTTTAACACATCAGATGGCTCTTAATACCCATAGGAATATATCAACTCTTTCCAAGTTAAACAAATGGGGACAAGCTGGAGAGGTAATAAACACACATCTATAGGGTTCCGGCAGCTCACTAAGCCACTTCAGGTGCAGTACTGGGCAGATCAGGGAGGGAACACAGACTGCTCTTTGAGGGAGGGATGGCGGGGGTCATGGCACACACCACCACCCGGATGCAGACAATGCACCGCAGAAAAGCAACTTGCAAACCTCAGTTGTGTGGAGACAGCTCTGTGCCCTCCATCCCACATGCAAATAAACATTCTAAAAATATTCCCTGGCTCTGCTGGTCTCCTACCCTCCGGCATGGAAGAGGAAAGCCTCCCTGTGTCGTGAGCCCAGCCAAATGTACATGTGTTCCCACCCTGCTTTCCCACACGTTAAGAAATGTACAAATGGGAAACTGTTCGCAGGACTAATTCCTATCAGGTACAGACTTGTCCCATCATTACAGACATGAACCCCTTGTATTTTTCACAGTGGACTCGGGAGAGAAAACAGTAATTTCCAACATTTCCTGTATTAAACCCTCTCCAAACATAGCTTATCAAAGAGCAGGCAAAGGTAGTAACACCTACATAACAACATCCACACTATCTGGCTTCTCAACGTTGTAATCACCTGGAAATTAGGGTGCTCTTTTATCTTTTTTGCATCTAAGAAAGGGAATCAGTGATGCTTCTGGCCCAGAAAAGAGTATCCCTGAACTGAGAGTGATTGGGTGACTGGGAAAAAGTTCATCAGAGTGGTTTTTAAATTTTACTTATTCTCTTTTTTTTTTTTTTTTTTTTTTGCTCGGGTCTCACACTGTATCCCAGCCTGGCCTGAACTCACAGAAATTCTCAAGTTTCTGCCTCCTCTAAGTTCTGGAATTGCAGGTGAGATCCACTCATGTTCCTAGCATTTAATCTTGTTTTATCACACTTTTTGAATATATCCCCATCTTATAGCAATATATTCAACATCAAAACTCCCAAGACAAACATTTGCCTCTCTTCCCCTTTGTGAATATTTAAAGCCATGGCATTTTTAGTAACCACAAACATACAGCTCTAATTAGGCTTTCATTGTAAGACCAAGCATTGACATATTCCAGCTTGGCCCTACTCTGGCAGTAAAAAAGAAAGCAGGCTTTTATTAAAGGGCAGAGCCTTGATATATGGCAAATTGGTTTTTTTGGGGGGGGTTTGTTTTGTTTTATTTTGCTTTTTGGTTTGGATTTGATGGAGTCCTGGTTTTAATCTTTTGTGGTAGAATGACACCATTTTTAGGATCTAGAAGTTACTACCACGTAATTTCTGAGATGCAAAACAAGACACATGAGTGGGGAGGTGTTGCCATTTTTCTACTGCTACTTGTGTGTCACAGTGGAAGATTCAAAGAGAGGATTCCCTTTGGCTCTTCAATTTCAAGTCACAAAGAGTACTAAGGGACAGTATGTGGGAAGAAAGATGCAAGGTCCCTGTGATGGCTAATACTATCCTCCTGAAAACAGAATCTTAGGGGATAGATCTCTGGCTGGAGGACCCACTAATTGTACATGGCCATCATCCCGTAGGCTGGAATCCCAGACTACAAAGGAGAATGCAAACTTGAGCACCAACATCCATCTATCCCTGCTTCCTAGTTGTGAACAGAGCGTGAGCAGTTACCCCATACTCCTGCTGCCATGCCTTCCCCTCCATGTCATGAGCCAAATTAACTGTTCCTTTCCTAAGTTTCTTTGGCCAGGTATTTTGTTACACTGATGAGAAAAGTCAGGAATCCAACTCCCTGTCACTTCAGAGGGGCCACTGATGGTATTCTCCTTGTGGAGTAGAAAGCTGATTTATTTTAAAATTAAGGTCAGTCCATTTGAGAAGACCACTGACTATGTGATAGGAAAACAAATCGCATGTAGTTGCTGGTTTTAAATAAAATTGGGGACAGATATTTGGCAAGGGGAAAAGATATAAAATATTTCAACCAATTAGTGTAGGCTTCCAAATTAAGTGGTTAAAAACTGCTACATTTTAACACCTACAAATTACATTATTCATGACACCAGTATTTTCCCACTGGCAAAGTCTGTATCTAATTTGGTTAATGAAGTATTTGAAAATTATTGGCTATGTGCAGTTTCAAGTTGAGCTGTGGAGTAAACCTAGAAAAGGGCAAGAAACCAAGAGCTACTTTATCTAGGGAGGTCTCATTGCAGCAAAGTCTCCAGCATCTATTTTTCCTGCCTAACTTTGACCTCCAGACTTGGATCTCTGGAAGAGAAGCTTTCCCAGAGTCTTGTGGTCTTCCTGTATTCCTGTCAACACAGAGTGGGGATGGACTGTGCTCTGCCTAAAACAACAACAAAACAACAAAAACCCTCTCCAACTTACCAAATTGTTTGCTCTTTGCTAAAGACTGTATTGTGAGAGATACATATTTTTTAAAAAGTGTGTTGTGGGGGATATGTGTGTGGGATGCACATGTGTGTGGAGGTTAGAGGATAACTTTGGGTGTCATCCCTGGGAATGTTATTTAACTCCTTTGAGATAGGACTCTAAATTGACCTGGTATTTATCAATTCAGATAAGCTGACTGGCCAGCAAGATTTTTTTTTTTTTAATCCTCTTGTCTCTGCCTCCTCAGTGCTGGCACTATTATACATGTGTGCCAACACATTCTGCTATCCTGTTTTTGTTTTAACGTGGGTTCTTAGTGGTTTATCAACTAAGCAACCTCTTCAGCCCCTGTACATCTAAAAAAAAATCAAACTAACTAACAAACAGCAAACAAATAAACAAGAAACTATCATCGCCCATTCAGAGGGGAGCAAACAGCACACTTAATATAACCGGTTCAGGTCTTTGTGCTGTTAAGTGTGGTGGCCCAGGCTGCAATTCTGCTCCAGAGCTCACCCTCTCAGAATTGAGTTCAGGGAAATGGCCTGCTCCTGTTTTTGCAATGTGTCCATTTCACAGGTGGCTTGCAGAAGGCAAACTTGGAAGGAACACCTGCAAACTCTGCTGGGAAGGCTGAACACACACACAGGGTAAACTGCCCACCCAGTTTGAGACCTCAGCAGGAAACTGGAGTCCTCCCTAAGAACATAGAATCTCTGAACTACGATCCTCTGAACTGTAGCCCATGGAACATGTCAACACAGCTTCGAGACCAATTACTTTCCCTCAGTGTAGGGGATAAATGAAAGGCGCATGGGGAGGAGTGATGAGAGAGGGAGGAGGAGCCAAGGCTTTGAGCTAGCAGGAAGATGAGCAAATCTGTGCACAGATCCTGATGTGAAACTGACGGCAGTGGAATTTTTATGAGAAGCGATGAGTGATGTTACTAAAAGGAAAATCACATGCTAAAACACAAAAAGAAAAATGCCACTTTACCTTAGGAATTAGTAGATTACCAGTGTTGAAATATAACAAGGCATTGGAGCCTTTTCCTTTCAAAATGTGACATGTACTTGGGGTTTTATTTCTGATTAATTACTTTCAGCAGGCTCCAGGTATTATACTCTACAACTGGTTCTTCCTCCCAGGAAACCTCTGTGGGTACCCTCACTTCCTTACCAAGAGGGTAGGGTTATCAGGTGAGGAAGGATTCTGGAGAAATCATAAAACTTCACACTCTTTTTAGACATCCACTTTTGTAAACTTGTTGACAGTCACAAATGCCCAGAAAATATGGGTTGAGTTGTTTTCAATTGATGTTTGAGAAACAGATTAATTTAATAATCGGTGGGATATTGAATGACGAAAATTATTGCTTACGGCATCCAAACCACCGACCCTAATGACATTCTTATGTAAATTCATATTTTCTTTTAGGCTCCTGCATTCTTAATAAACCCTATATTTTTGTAAATCCTTTTTAAAAGAATATTGCATACTGTCTCTCTGTGCTATAATATATAATATATCTGTCTGTGTTAAAGGCAGATAAATGTCCACTTTTGGAGTTGCCAATTTGAAGGTTTCTGTTTAGAGAAAATGAGTCATCCGGGAGAGATTTTCCATGTTAGACTATCTTGTGATGCTGGAAACTGGACATAGCAATGGAGTCAAGAACAGCCATTCTCTCCTGAAGTCCAAAACCAAACTTAGGCTATGACTACAACCACCTGACATGGCTTCCTGAGTTCTAGCAAATATCCCAAACCCAGGGTCATCTGATCCCCTTTAAAGGATAGGGGATTGTAAATGATACAGCAGAAGCAAACAGGCGACTCATGTCTGTACCCATGAGTAGCACAGCATTCTTGGGACGGCGGCTCTATGGCTGACCATTGCTTGTGGAGGAAAGTAATCGCTGTCTTGAGACCAGTTGGTGATGGATGCTGTTTTCTTATGTTCCGTTGCGGAAGGCAAGATGTTTTTCTATGAAAAAGATCTTAGTGCGTAATTTCTGAAATACTGTAATTTTAACCAAACTCAGTTTCCAGCTTACTGCTGGCCAATTGCTACAGTTGTGTTATTTTTGAAAGGGACTAATCCTGACCTGAAGTTACCTGTAAAGTTGATCAAAATTTAGTAGTAATCCTTGATAGCTTCATCTGGGAAAAAAAAAACAATCATTTCAGGCAAAAGTTGACAGCATTTTTCTCTGCTAATTACACATAAAGAACACGAGCAAGTACAGCTTTCTTCTTGCCACCACACTGGCCACTGGACTGAGCTATCTGTGGGCCATGAAGAAAGGGCAGGTTGCAAAAATTAAGTGACATGACTCCTGAGTTCAAGGAATGAATGCTCACAGGGAGGGATAAATGATATCTTCATAAATATTTCTATAAACATAATGTAGATGTGCTAATAAGTTGCACGCTATATAATGGAGATAGAAAAGATAGAGAGGGATCTGCAGACAGGAATAAAAGGGCAGTTCCCCAAACTTAGACTATGACTACAACCACCTGACATGGCTTCCTGAGTTCTAGCAAATATCCCAAACCTTCTCCAATCTGTCAGTCAGTCATTATGATGTAGAGGCATCACACCATGCTTCTATTACAGAGCTCTTATATTAGGAAGTGATTTCCTCTCCACCCTAGCCTCCCCACTTTTGTGTTCCTGGATGTTACTTCCTCCTTTGGGCACCCAAACTGCCTGGTGACTCACCTGCAAAGGCCAAAAGGACATGAATCATGTATGTTTCCTTCCTCAAGTGAAGTCCAGTGTGTGGGATGTTAACAGACAGCTGAACAATATTTGCTGAAGTCACTAGCTAGCTTTAATTCTCTTCCTGATCTCTAACAGCCAAGAAGCACTTAAATAAATAAATGTCTTTAGTCATCTGGGAAATGCAAATCAAAATGACTTTGAGATCCCATGAATGGCTAAGATCAGAAACTTAAGTGAAAGTACATGGTGGTGAGGATTTGGAGCAAGGGGAACACTCCTCCATTGCTGGTGGGAGTGCAAACTTGTACAAACCCTGTGGAAATCAATCTGGAGGTATCTCGGAAAATTGGGAATAGTTCAACTTCAAGACCCAGCTATAACACTCCTGGGCATATACCCAAATAATGTTCCACCATACCATAAGGATATTTCCTCAACTATGTTCATAACAGCTTAATTCATAATAGCCAGAAACTGTAAACAACTCAGATGTCCCTCAGTCAAAGAATGAATAAAGAAAATGTATATTTACACAATGGAATACTACTCAGCTGTTAAAAAAAAACAAGGAAATCATGAATTTTGAAGGCAAATGGATGGAACTAGAAAATATCCTAAATGAGTTAACACAGACCCAGAAAGACAAACATGGTATATACTCACTCATAAGTGGGTATTAGCCATATAGTACAGGATAACCAAGGTACAATCCACAGACCCAAAGAAGCTAAGTAACAAGGAGGGCCTAAGGGAGGATATTTGAATCTCATGCAGAAGCAGAAATAAAATAGTCACCAGAAGTGAATGGAGAAAGGGAATTGAATGGGAGAGGGGTTTGGGAGGGGAATGAAAGTGGGGATCAGGTGTGGGGAGAGCAGGAATAAGAGGTGATAGGGCTGGGAGAGAGAAGGAAAATCAATGGGGGACATCTCTGGGACAAGCTGGAGACCTGGGATGGGGGATGCTCCTGGGAGGATATGGGGGTGTCTTTAGCTGAGACAACTAGCAGCAGGGGATGGGGAGACTGAAGTGACCACACCCTGTAGCCAGGCAGTACTTCCAGGGAAGGGAGGGGAGCACCAATCTACCCAGAAAACCTTCCATCCAAATTTTGCCCTGCCTACAAGATGTGCAGGGATAAAGATGGGGCAGAGGTTGTGGGAATGGCCAACCAATGACTGGCCCAACTTGAGACCCACACTTTTTTGGAGAGTCAACCCTTGATACTATTAATGATACTCTGTTATGATTGCAGACAGGAGCCGAGCATAATTATCATCCGAGAGGCTTCATCCAGCAGCTGTTGGAAACAGATGCAGAGACCCACAGTCAAACAACAGGTGGAGCTCATGGAGTCTTGTGGAAGAGTTGGAGGAATGATTGAGGGAGCTGGAGGGGTCAAGGACACCACAAGAAGACCTACAGAGCCAACTAACCTGGGCCCATGGGGGCCTCCAGAGACTGAACCACCAACCAAAGAGCATGCATGGACTTAACCTAGACCTCCTACACATATGTGGCTGATGGATAGCTTGGTCTTTATGAGGGTTCCCTAACAATTGGAATGATGGGCTGTCTCTGACTTGGACTCTGTTGCCTGCCTTTGGATCCCTTTCCCCTAGTTGGGCTGCCTTGCCTGGCCTCAGTGGAAGAGGATGCACTTAGTCCTGAGGCAACCTGATCTGGTGGGACAGGTTGAGGGGGTGCCCCTTCTCCTTAGAGAAGGGGAGAGGGAAATGGGGGAAGAGGGTAGGAGGGTCGGACTGGGAGGAGAGGAGGGAAGGGGTTCCGATCAGTATGTGAAGTGAATAAATAAATAAACTAATGGAAAATAAATAAATAAATAATTTTCTTCCTGTAGTTCATTTTCTCTTTGGTGCCAATTCATTAGGAACACATTTCAGGACCACTACTACATGAAGCACCATATCTTATTAATTTCTCCATCACCTCACAGGTTATAGGTACAAAAATAATCTATGAGGACAGAAATCCATACAGTGGTGATTCCATGGGAAGTAGAGATTATGTCAAACAGGGGATACACTGGGTATACTACTGGGGAGCTGGTGCTGTTCTCTGAGGTCTTAGCCTCCAACATTCAATATGGGTGGGTTCATGTGCCAAAAATGGATCAACCTGAAAACCTTAGGATTTGGACATATTTATTTATGTGCCATGTTTCAATCAAAAGGTTACTAAAAAAAAAAATGAAGGAAAAGCACAAAGCCATCCATACTCCTGAGTACTTAATGCCTTGCCTCTGTAGTACACAACTGAGCTTTAGGCAGTGTTCTTAATGGCATGTTGAAAGGAAATGCTCCACAAAGCCTACACCATCTTCACTTATACCAGCAAACTTGGGAAGGCCTTTATCAATCCCCAGTCTATCGTAGCTCCCTCACCTCCTTCCTCCTCCAGCTCAACAGACCTTCAAGATCTTGAAACCAAGCAGCCATGACACTGCAAATACAGCCAGTCTCACTTGAGTTCATTCCATCCTCCTGTGAGTTCTCCATAGCACCAACCTCAATTCTGGACCACAGGAGAATGTCATGATCTCCCAGGTGTAGTAAAGTGGCAATTGAGCATTTCTTTGTTTTGAGAATTTGAGGTAATTTTAATCAAACTGCATCTTTGGTTTCTAGTTTTAAGTTATTAAGAAAAAAATACTGCACTCCTCAGCAATTTCTTGTCATGGATTTTCTTGTGTTTTCTCAGGTACAATGGACATAAGAATTAATTAATAATTAATGATAACATCTTATTGTTAATACATAAGGGTGACCTCATTGAGTTTACAGTCTTGATGCCTTGGGATCTAGTTTCTCTTTGGTCTGAAGATTCTTTGTCATGAAACTGGTGGTATACACTTCCCCAAAACACAAAACCCTGATTTGTCAACAAATTCTAAGATGTATATGAACTATTAAAATCTGACATGTAGTCTCTGTCTCTATGGGGACAAGAGTGATGTTAGACCAGGGTGTAGAATATTCCTATTTCTCCAGAATGTTTTTCAGGGTTCAAACTTAGTGAATGTGTTGTATGAAATATCTCAATCATTTGTGGCACTTAACAAAATACTTTAATAAGTAACTTAGGAGAAACAAAAGTATTTGCTCACATTGTGACTGCAAATTGTCACCAGTAAACTGTCCTTGCAGAGAGGGTTTTCCCTCTGCTTCAAAGATGGGGAAGAGATGTAAACAGACTTCCTCAAGCTTCTTTTATAAGGGCATTAATTTCACTCATGGGGCAGTGCAGCCTTCAGGCTCTAATCAACTCTTAAAGGACACCATCTATTGATAGTATCACATTGGGAAACAGGTTCTTACATGTGACTTTGGAGACAGGGGACACACACACAAGTATTCTAGAGCACTTTACATGCATGGAGTTCAGCCATTTACTGGGTACTAGTTTGTCCCAGGCCTAGTGCTAAATCCGCAACACAATTTTTCTCGCTTGATTCTTGCAGTGAGTCCATGCAAGACTATTATCCCACAATTTACTAAGAAGGAGGTAAGGCTTCCACAAGTTGAATTTTCTTGTCCATTATCACAAAGAAATTAATAGGACAGGGATTACACTCTGAACTAGTACTTCCAAGGCTGCCTGTGCTAAACAACTACACAGACTCATCCCTTTCTTGTGGTGGCCCTAAAATGTCCCTAGTCAGAAGAAAAATCTATGACATGACAGATTGGACAAATACAGATGCTATCCTGCCATAAACACTTAGACATGTGGGATGAAATGGGAAAATAAAACATGTTTAACTACAAGAGAGCTCATGGGAGGAGGGAAAGTTAAGTTGCCCGGTTACAGTTAAGTATAAGGAGCCGATAATCTGACCTCACACGGAGATTGTGAGCAGGAAAAGCAGCAGTGCCCATGAGAAATCAAACTTTCAGCTGAAAATGAATTCTGCTTAGGGAAAATATTTACCATAATCATATGGTGATGAAACCCTTAAATATGAAGACTTATATAACAATTATTCCCAGGCAGTCAATACTAATAAGATACATGAGAGAAGTCCAAAGGCATAGCTACCATAGAAACTAGAGCCCTGTGCTAGTGACACAGAATAATAATTAATACACAAGACAAGTTCCGAGTTTTAAAAATGTAACGGAATATACAAGTAAAGAATTTGCCATCCAAGAAAGCAGATACAACAACAAAGATAACAAGTAGCTCTCCAAATGTATGCTACCAGAATACTCTTAAAAGGTCACTATCTAGTACAGAGACCCTAAAAAAGACAGTATGGCAGAAATAACTACTTTTAATAATCTTCTAGAAAGTCATGCATATTAAGAACAGAGTGGATATTTTAAGAAGCAGACTGGATTTTAAAAAATCAAGATAAAGCAAATAAGCCAAAAGGATTAATTAGTATTGAGAATCACCTCAATGAAACTTTAGAACATGTTAAAGAAGGAACTCTGTGAAAGTTATTGACAAGGAGGAGAGGCCAAACTACTTACCAAGGCACAGAGCTGAGATACGGGAGACAGTAGAAAACATTCCTACTTAGAGCCTGTGGCCTTGGTCTTTATGACAGTGTTCATGTTAAAGCCCCACAGGAGAGGCTTTAAACAAAGCATGAGAGAACGTGTTACCCCTGCACCACTCCTAAAGACCAAACGCAAAACTAATAATACTCCTAAAACAACAGTGGTCAAAGAAACATACTGGCAGAGGTAGCCAGCGATGGACTTCATTAAACAGTAGAGGAATAAATAGTTACTGGATTAGAAATATAGAACGTAGGAACTGTACAAATGAGCTAGGAGGCAGGCCCAGTTAAAAGTCTCTTAAGTTCTTGTTTGCTTATGAGCAAGGGAGAGGCTCTACCTGGAGCTATCCACAGCTATCAACTATCAACTATCAGGAGCATGTCCACAGAGAAAGGGTAGCCACTGAAAGGATAAAGGATATACCTGTGTCTGTCTCATCAGGGAAAAAGTCAATATAGACAATTCAAAAATCTAATAAAAGTTAAAAATTAAAGACAAAGCTGGGAAAAGAAAAGCACCTAAAATGATGATAGCAATAAACCCAACCAAACTTGTCAGAAAGCACAAAAATGTCTTCAAAGAATCAATCTAGCAGATGAAACAGGCAACAGAGATTTCTAGTCCAGCTGTATCCTGGTTACAGAGCAGAATCCAAATGTAAAAAGGACAACAACAAAACTGAAAAATGAAGGGACTGTGGATATGCATTTAAGCCACACTCCTAGAATGTGCATCTTTACCTACGTGGTAAAGCAAATGAGGTAGATGCTGAGGTATGAGGTACTTTGCATATAAAGATGGCTCTTACATCATTTGGGGAAAAGAAATGACTGGTTAGGAAGCAAAACTGTCCCAAACAGGGATTTCCATGGTAACATGACTTCAAAGACTATATTGTAAGAGGAACTGAATGACAGGAAAAAACGGAAAAACTCCTAACTCTGGGAAGAGATTACATGACATCTGCAACAGAAACTCATATACACAATAGAAAAATTAAGTAAGGCTTAAAGTACACTGATCACATTTGATCCAATGGATAAATACTGATCTCTTTACAAAGCTATTTGAAAATGCAACTTGCTTTCAAAACACATGAACAAAGGCTAAAACCAACTTTGCACATATACCAAAATGCACATTATATGGGTTACAACACCATTTAGTTAGACATCAATAATAAGCAAAAAGAGGCCCCAAACCCATCTATTATGACATTTCAACCACCATTTGAATATGTGCAGAAACCAATGGCTTTAAGTTAGAAAGTTTTTACAGCTAATTTTGAAAACCTGGACATTAAGTTGATAAAGGTATATTGGAATGGAGAGAGAGAGATGCACACCACACCACAAAAGGTGAAGACAAAACACAAGATATTCAAATATTAAAACAGTAAACTCGAAACATAGAGGAAAGACAAATAAATGCACAGTCTGAAAAGGAAGAGAGGATGAGATAGAAACAGAGATGCACAGGGGAGAGAGAGAATTTAAAATTTACAAGTTAAAAGGGAACAGTGTATTGTATATTTAAAAAAAAACAAGTCATGAGAGGGAACTTTGAATATTTTTAACACAAAGAAATGATAAATACTCGAGCAGATATGTCCTCGTTAATTTGAACAATTATACAATGTATATCAAAACATCACCTGGTACCCCCTAAATATGCATACTTTTAAATATATCAGGTAATTTTTAAGTAGAAAAGAGACAAAAATAACAAATATTTTAACATTTTAAATCAAGTACCTTTTATAAATGAATTCAGTGAACTTGGAAATGAGATGAAATACACATTAACAAAAGAAATATAATCACTACATCAATTCAAAAATGAAAGGAATGAAAAGAAAAGTGATATGTGTGTATGAAAATGACATAATGAAACCCAGGGAGCTGCATGCTAACTTAAAAAGCAACAAAATGAAAGGTTTATAAAAGAAAGAGAAATAGAAAATCCAGAGAGATGTGCCCACAAAAGAAGTGATCTAAGTAATTGTAAATGCTTATGCTACACGTCCTGGCAGCCACTGGAAGCTTTGTAATTTTTTACCAAATTCACGAGAAAACATACATTCTGTCTCATAAGAAGTGCCACAGACAGTAGAAAAGAGGGAAAATCCCCTGTGTAGTTTTGTAGCAAACAACTTAACAGCAATGCCATACAATAATACAGGAAAAGTCAAGCCACTTTCATTTTTGACCCAACATAAAGTTTACCAAATAAGTCAAATGAATGAATTTAACATTATATTTCCCCCCCCTTTTTTTTAATAGTTAGTGTCAATGTCAGCTTCATCTGGAGAAAGCAAGCCTGATTTTCACTTTAAATAAGATATCTGCTATGAAAGGCACAGCACACTCACCTTCCTACACAGAACCATGCATTTCTTAAAGGTTGGGATACTGTGTAAGACACGTGTCATTTGGTGGTGATGTCACTGTGTGAATATCACCAAGTACACATTAACTAATGCTTTGATGTCACCAGGCAATATAATCTTTTTTTTTTTTTTTTTTTGGTTTTTCAAGACAGGGTTTCTCTGTGTATCTCTGGCTGTTCTGGACTCGCTTTGTAGACCAGGCTGGCCTCGAACTCACAAAGATCCGCCTGCCTCTGCCTCCCAAGTGCTGGGATTAAAGGCATGCGCCACCACCGCCCGGCTGAGGCAATATAATCTTATGGGTACGATACAACGTAAGGTGGCCATCATCAGTCAAAATTTATGTGTGCCTGCAATACGTATTTCAATCATGAAATACATCTCACAATGAAAACATTAAATAAATCAGCAAAACAACATAGGAATAAATTACTTGAATAGTAAAAGCATTTTAAATAAAATTCAGCACTCATCCAGGTAACAAACAATAATGATAGCAACAAAAACTCTTGATGTTTTCCTTAATCTAGCAATTACCTAACTATAATAAATCCATGGTGATTAGAAGCAGGCATGACAACAACGGCTATCAAAATGTTCCTGCATTATACACATATAATTATTTAAATCATAAATATAAATATTTGCCATGTTCAAGGAAGTGAACTGATGGGTTGAAGGTGGATAAAAGAAAGTAGGGGGATGAATGTTGTCAGAATGCATTATATACATGTATGAAACTATCAAAAAATGTCTTTTTAAAGTAATATGGATTTGAACTTCAGAAGATTTTCTATTCCTCAAAGATATTATGGCATTTAGTGAGGGATATCAGAATATTCTAGAATCATTCTCTATAGCAGAGAATGTTCACACCTATGATTTCTTTAAATATAATTAAAATGTGGGGTTTGAAAAAATGGCTAACATGAAAATTTCACATTATTTACATTATATAATAAAAATCCAATAAATATCATATTTAACACAATATTATTAAATATAATTCATAGAAAGTTCTATTCAATAGTATCTAATGCCACAAATCATGAAACAATAAGTATGGAAATTAGATTCTTTTCATAGATGACATCACTTCTATACAGAAAGTTCAGCGAGTCCATCTAAGAACTATTCAGTCTAAAGCACAGAGAGCAATCTGTTGTATATAAAATATTCAATAAACAGAAATCAGTGTTACTGCTATGTATTACTATTATCCTCAAGTATTATTGTTATATAATAAAAGTAGTTCTAGATGTGTTGTACTTACTAAAACAAGAAAAACTACAAGTAGGCTAGGTATAAATGTGCTATAATTTATACCTACTTTAAGAGGTATGGAAAAAGGCATATAAATAAGGCAGTATGTTTAATTTATGAATAGAGAAGTCAGATATCCTAAAAATAGTCATCATCTTCAAGTTGACTGTAGCTTACACTGATTTTCATGAAAACCCTAGAATTCATAGCAATCCACAAGCAAATTCTAAAGTCAATATGAAAGGATGAAGAATCAAGACTACACACGATAACTTGGAGGAAGAATGAGGAAAGGTGCCCTCCTAAATATCTCTTAGCCATGCTAAGGGCCTATGACACTGACAACACACAAAGCTCAAAAGCAGCTCTGTAGACTGGTGGCTATGAGCATCATCACAAATGGATAGGGAACTGGAGACTGCTCCATGGAATGAACAAGTTAATAGAATGTCTGAGCATCATTACAAATGGACAGGGAACTGGAGACTACTCCATAGAACGCACAAGTTA
>CAJQZJ010000819.1:2275862-2285998 GCA_907164525.1 Lophiomys imhausi
CATTACAAATGGATAGGGAACTGGAGACTACTCCATAGAACGCACAAGTTAATAGAATGTCTGAGCAACATCACAAATGGATAGGGAACTGGAGACTACTCCATAGAACGCACATCATTACAAATGGACAGGAAACTGGAGACTACTCCATAGAATGCACAAGTTAATAGAATGTCTGCCTCGGAGGTGTGAAGCTCTAGGTTCAACCCCCAACCTCACATGTACCCATATATGCACAAACATACACACAAGTCCAGGTTAAGGGGTGACAGGGATGAAGAGATGGCCCCACTGAGCAAGCCAGTCAAGGTAGGTTAGTCCCCAGAGTCCATGTGAAGGTAGAAGGGGAGAGTCCACTCCATAAAGTTGTCCTCTGACATTCATTCCATGAACTCTGCACTACAGGCATGCCGTACTATCCACAACACTGAAAATGAAGGGCAGGTTTATACTTAGGTAATATATGGAAAAGAGCGAAGTCAGAATTCCATTTGTGCGTGC
Source organism: Lophiomys imhausi (assembly GCA_907164525.1). NCBI lineage: Eukaryota > Metazoa > Chordata > Mammalia > Rodentia > Muridae > Lophiomys > Lophiomys imhausi. The sequence continues at coordinate 2,276,364 of CAJQZJ010000819.1, forward strand.
AGCACAGACAACCTGCAAAGGGTTAATGTTCTTAATATGAACAGCACACACATGAATGCATTCAGAAGGAAAATACAAACATCGCTATTTAGGAAAGGCGAAGACTTTCTTAAGAGTGGCACACAATGCAAAAGACAGAAATGGACAAAGAAGACTACATTAAAATATAAACAAAAGAAAGCTTACGTTCATCAAGAGGCATCCATCAGTAGTGAAAAGGGCAAAGAATAGACAGCATATAGAAAGGGTCTGCAGCTATTAACAGCATAGTCTTGGAAACACACAGTATCTAGATCAATAAAAATGGATCCAACTAACCAGTAGGCACCTTCCCAACAGGTACAGAGACCCAGTCTCTAAATGACCAATGAAACTGTTAAAATATGTTCACCTTCAGACCTTAGATGTTTAACATCAGACTGCAGAGAAACCATGCCTAGTAGGTGGGATTCAGCTGTACATAATGGCTCTGTCCTTGCTAAACACACCTAAGAACATTGGCTGAAGTTGGCAACTGTCATCTGGGAAAACACCAGTTAAGACTTCCTCCAAATAGCAACAGATTGGACTAAACTCTTCTATATTACAGGATGGACCTTCACACATTCTGAATGCTTTCCAATCTTAAAACAATACGAAAACCAAGTGCTGTTTCTTCCCAGCTGACAGAATTACGTTCTCATACCAGAGGGCAACCATGTTTCCTGGCTCTGGGTGTGATTGTGTGTGTGTGCTCCAGTCTCATTGGCCCATGGGGAAAGCTTCCCACTCAACAGAAAGGTGTGTGCAATGGGCTGCAGGGGCTGGGGCGGGCTTACTTGGAGCAGTCTTCGCAAGCAATGTTCCCTGTGGTCTCCTTGATGGTGCGTTCAGAAACAAAGGCAGGGTATTCAGTATCACAAGGCTCCAGGGTCTGTTTCAGTTTCTGGGCTGTAGGGAAAGGGGGAACAAAATAATGAAAACTGGGTGTTCAGGCTCGATGCTGTGCCTGGCAGCCCACGGCAGCTCAAATGCAGTTCCACTTAGGAAGCTCTGTGATTTTTCTAGGCACAGCACAATGCATTATTTTCTAATTAGTTCAGTGATTTTGTCTGCCAAAGCAACTCTGTAAGCTATAATTCCTGAAACAGTTGTGTTGGCTTGATCGGCTATCATTTATGCATCACAAGAATTCTACTTTCTGGGTCAACATCAGCCACGGGGTCTCTGACCTCAGACTCACAGCGACTTAACACCACCACATCTGGGAATCTGAATACATCCCTAAAAATGTAAGCTCAATACCATATCATTGAGGGCAAGACAAATGTCATGATGCAATTGCATAGTTGTATTATTGAAAGAAAACTGAAATATGAAATAGTAAAATATATGTCTTTGAAGTATATCATAGACCAGATTCTACTATTATGAAGTTCCTTATGCAATAAGGCACTATGTCAGTTTAAATGTCGTAGGCGTGAGAATGAGCACATAGTAGGTACTCTATATAGGCTGGCAGCTATTAAATAATTTAGACAACTCATACCCAGGAGTTGGGATGCAAATTGTCTGTGAGACTCAGTTTTCTTATTTGCACCAAAGTGAATCGAGTTCTGTTTTCAGAGGCCAATGGGAGAAGGGAGCAGAACACTGCTGAGTACCGAGTACAAGTACCTGGTACTCAGTGCTAAGTGTTGAGTTAATAATAACAATGATAGCAGGAACGAAACAGCCTAAGTGTTCTAGGCTTCCAACATTAAATGATGCCTACCTATTAGCTCATGGTTAAGTGCAAAGGCTCCTACAGGAGAGGAATCTGGAGAACAAATTCGCCACTCACACTCTTCCAGTTCCTCAGCATTCTCATCTACAAAGTGGGGATGCTGGTGGCTCAGACACTCTGCACAGTAGGTCCACACATTTACATCTTCACACTAAGATGGTCTTGAGTTTCCCAATAACCACACCATTGTTTTTTGTTTTGTTTTCCTTTGGATGATGCATGTATAGAATTAAGCTTGTTTATAAAATTCACTATTGTAATTTCAAAATAGGATGTGTGAATACAGCATCCCAAGTTATACTCCAGGTACATGTGGCAAACTGTCTTCCTGAGATGCTCTGGGATCTAAGATGGTCCATGAGAGCAACATCTGCAAAACACCTAGCTGCTCACAGTCAGATAATTATCAGGGCATCAGTAAGATGGGTCCTGTGCTTTAGTATTCTAACACAACTCTTTCTAATGTGTTTTTCTGCTGAGGTTTTTCTATTTTGAGGAGAATGTTTGGAATCATGGTACATTGGAGTATGGTTTTTTTTTTAAACAAAATAATAGTCTAGTTCAGCTTTTGAAGCCAGATTATGTGACTTCACTGACCAGTTGTGGACATTAAGAGATTGTGAATGCCTGTGGTCACATCACAGGGCTAAATGTACAGACTGCTTGTAACTAGCAAAAGTCTCTTTCTCTCTCTCTCTCTCTCTCTCTCTCTCTCTCTCTCTCTCTCACACACACACACACACACACATACACACACACACACACCAAATACTCTTAATTTCGGAGCCATCTCTCCATCATCACCCCTTGAATAGTGTTTTGTTTTGTTTTCCAAGCAAATACAACAGACAAGACAACACAAATGGGAGAAATTCAGCCACGTGTGACAAACTGCTTGTCCCTGAGGTGGAAGCTGAGGAGTCCCATGCCCATGTCAGCACTCACAGGGCACCTGATAGGAACCAGTCTCTTCCCAGTGCTTCCTCGGTAGAGGTAGCTTTGCTGGATCCTAGGCAGTTTTCTTGGGTTTGTTCTGATCACCTTTCCTTTCCATTTTGTCCTTTCCTTTGTTGGACTCTGAACTGGAGGAGAGGGCATCTGGCTACAGTTTGCCAACACATTTGATTTTCACAGCTCTTATTTTTATGATTGATTTTTCTGTTTGGAAAGTGAGTTTAATGCCCAATGTAGTTGGCTTCCTTTTTATATGTAAAGTGTCTGAATTTCAAAAAGTTCACTTCTAAATGAAATAAAGATTAAATACACAGTGGTGTACATCATAAGTGGACATGGCACACACATCCAAACAGCATATAAAACCTGCCAACAAACAACTAAGTTTGTTAAAGTATTGCTGTGTGCCAGGCGCTGTTCTTGATACACATTAATTTATTTAACAACAAAATATGACAAGATTAAAAAATAAACTGGGAAGTAGGAACTTCTTTTCCCTTTAAAAAAATCTCTGCTTCCTAGAGTAGGTGGAAGTGGGAAGGCTGAAATAAATTGTCCAAATTCACCAAGGGAGTAGGTGGGAGACAAAATTTGAACAAAGCCAGCATGAATATGCTTCATGACTTTGTGAAGTCAGGCCAAAGAAACAAAGCAACATGTCTTTTTAGGCAGGCTGGGGGAGCAGTACACACACACACATGATTCAAATAAGGCCGATAATTTCACCATCTCTAATTCTAATTGTCTGGGCCCTATTATGATGGAATGAGTCCAAAATGTCCATGGAGAAGCTCATTTGGCCCTGATCTTTTCTGGAGATGAAATTCTTTTTCCTTTGACAATTGTAGGGTACCCATGCTGATGTGGCTGGCGATAAGCGTTGACCTTATTTCCAGCACGACTGTAGATAGGCTGGAAGTTGTGGGGTGTGCTTTTGGGGAACATACAAATTATCCCACAAAGCCATGGCCATATTTGCTCTAACTAACCTGGGGCTTTCTATGTCTAGAGCACTATGGGAAACACGGTACATGTTTGCCAGCCACTACTGTTTATCTCTGGAATGTCAGAACAAAAGCCAAAGCTACCAGCAATCTACTTACCTAGTTCTGTTTTAAGTTTGGGCATCCAAAACTCATGAGCTAAGGCAGGCAGAGGCACTCAAAGATGCCGCTGCTAGCCTCGGTCACTTCTTCTCCCAGAAGGGGAGAGCGGTGGCTCAGAAGCTAGACACAGTCTGCAGTAAGTCCTACATAGAATGGGGGCTTGTCATAATCCTATGTGTGTGAATATCTATTGACTGCCGTGCTGGGGGTGGAAGCTAGGGTATCACCTATACTGGGCAAGAGCTCTACACTAAATGGCATGCTTTAAGCATCACCATTTACTTAAATTGGAAATACCTAAACCCCTTCAGCAGCATCCACTCAAGTGGTGAGGCTACACAGGAGCCACTGCGCACTTGTGAGCAGACCCTTCATCACCACACAAGGAGCAAAGCTCTGCTACTGCATATTTGGGCAAATGAAGAAACCAAAACTCTGGACAAGGAAGATGCCTGTTCAAAGGCACGCAGCCATGAGTGGCAGGGTCCAGGGGTACACCTGGACAGTCTCACCCCGAAGCCACACTCACTGAAACTCTGATCTGTCTCCCACTCCAGTTACATGGGTGTCTGAAGCTGAAGTCACCATGACCCACCACTTGCTCACCATAGAGCATTCATGAGGACATCTACACAATCAGATGGCTTGGATTTTCTCTTAGCAACAAATGTCGCTGATGAGAATAACTGACTTGGGTTGACAGTAATTATGTGCGGGCAGGCAATTGGGAAGGGATAGATTGGCCATTTGAAAAGCCTCCCTCCCCTTTTGTCCCTATGAATGCATCCCCATTCATAACAGGGTGCCAGCAAGCTCCATTCTCTTTGTGAAACCGCTCCCAAATGAGACCTTTGCGGTAATCAAGTAGAAGTGGGCTTCCACAGTCCCTTCATCAAGGAAATGAGGCAGATAAACAGTGTAATTATAGATTCCATTTTTAGTTAAAACGAAGATGTGTGTCTCAGCTCAGAGTCTTTACCTAGTGAGAGAATGGCAAATTTAGAACGAACTGCAAGTCAGGGCTTCCTAGCATTCTGGAGATGCTGAAGTATCTATGCCAGCACACCACAGGCAGCAATGTGAATATCAGACCAGCTCTTATAATTTTGGTGATGAAGGAGTTGTCATGTAGAGCAGTGGTTCTCAACCTTCTTAATGCTGCGGCCCTTTGATACAGTTCCTCAAGTTATGTTGAACCTTAACATTATTTTATTACTGTTATGAATTGTAATGTGAATATGTGATATTCAGGATATCTGATATATGACTCCGAAAGGGGTTGCAACCCACAGGTAGAGAGAACTTCTGGTCTAGAGTAAAGGGACATTTTGAAATTGTCTTTTAGGAAGAGGTGTAAGTTGATCCTCAATGCAGTACACTAAGAACTAAAGCTGATACTTTAAATTTTTGATCCGTATTAGGACAGCTGTAGAGGGTTGGGGGATGTAGAGCTCAGACTGGGAACCTTCTAGAGTGTCTGTAGAGTTCATGCAGTAGCTATGACTTTATTAGTCATTGCGCCCTGACTTTCACCACTCCTCCAGTCAAGGCCGGGACTTCTAGATGTGGGCACTTTTGACTCTCTGGCTCAGCTACCAGTTTGTCACAGGGGCTGTCATGAGTGTTGTAGAATGCCGAGCAGCACCCTGGCCTCTACCCACTAGATGCCAGTAGCAAGCTGTGACAATCAAAAATGTCTCCAGATTGTGCAATGACTGCTGGGAGACAGAGCTTCCCCTCAGTTAAATAATACTATTCTGGGCAAAGATCACAGTAAATAGCTCTCAAAAGAAAGGAAGGGAGGAAGGAAGGGAAGGAGGGAGGGAGGGAGGGAGGGAAGGAAGGAGGGAGGAAGGAAGAGGAGAAAAGAAAAAAAGAAAAAGGAAAAAGAAAAAAAACTTGTTAAATCTTTGGAATGAAAAGTGAGGATACATGTTTGAGATGACAGGTCAAGGTGAGAATGGGAGGTCTGACAACATCGAATAAGGAAGGCAACATCTCAGCACAGGAGAGGCAGAAACAGGAGGATCAAAAGTTCAGGGTCTCTTCTAGTAGATTTAGTGTGACCGGCCTTAAGTTAAGGTCTTTGATCCATTTGGACTTAAGTTTTGTACAAGGTGATAAGTATGGGTCTAATTTCATTCTTTTACAAGTGGACATCCAGTTGGACCAGCACCATTTGTTGAAGATGCTGTCCTTTTTCTATTGTGCGGTTTTGGCTTCTTTGTCAAAAATTAAGTGACCATAGGTGTGTGGGTTCATTTCTGGGTCTTCAATTCGATTCCATTGATCCACTGGTCTGTTTCTATACCGGTACCATGTTGTTTTTATTACTATTGCTCTGTAGTATAGAAATCTGGGGTGGTGATACCTCCAGATGTTTTTTTTTATTGTACAGGATTGATTTAGCTATTCTGGGTTTTTTGTTGTTCCATATGAAATATAAAGAATTGTGTTGGTACTTTGATAGGAATTGCATTGAATCTGTATATTGCTTTTGGTAGGATGGCCATTTTTGTTACATTGATCCTACCTATCCATGAGTATGGGAAATCTTTCCATCCTCTGATGGCCTCTTCAATTTCTTTCTTCAAGGGCTTGAAGTTCTTGTTGTACAGGTCCTTTACTTGCTTGGTTAGAGTTACACCCAGGTATTTTATATTGTTTGTGGCTAGTGTGAAGGGAGTTGTTTCCCTGATTTCTTTCTCAGCCCATTTATTTGTTGTATAAAGAAGGACTAAATTTACTAGAAGAGAAAGTGGGAAAAACCCTCAAAATCATTGGCACAGGTGACAACTTCCTGAACAGAACACCAACAGCTCAGGCTCTAAGACCAACAATCAATAAATGGGACCTCATGAAACTGAAAAGCTTCTGTAAGGCAAAAGACACTGTCATTCAAACAAAAAGGCAGCCTACAGATTGGGAAAAAAATCTTCACCAACCCCACATCTGACAAAGGGCTAATATCCAAAATTTACAAAGAACTCAAGAAATTAAATGCCAAGAAACCAAATAATCCAATCAAAAAATTGGGAACAGAGCTAAACAGAGAAATCACAAAGGAGGAATCCCTAATGGCTGAGAGACACTTGAAGAAATGCTCAGCATCCTTAATCATCAGAGAAATGCAACTCAAGATGAGTCTGAGATTCCATCTCACACCTGTCAGAATGGCTAAGATCAAAATCTCAAATGACAGCACATGCTGGCGAGAGTGTGGAGAAAGGGGAACCCTACTCCATTGCTGGTGGGAGTGCAGGCTTGTGCAACCACTATGGAGGTCAGTCTGGCGATATGTTAGAAAACTTGGAATAGCTCTGCCTCAGGACCCAGCCATACCACTTCTGGGTATACACCCAAATGACTCCTCACAGAATCATAAGGAAGTTTCCTCATGCATGTTCATAGCAGTCTTATTTGTAATAGCTAGAAACTGGAAACAACCCAGATGTTCCTCAACCGAAGAATGGATTAAAAAACTGTTGTATATCTACACAATGGAATACTACTAAGCTATCAGAAACCAGGAAATTATGCAAGTTGCAGCTAAATGGATTGAACTAGAAATGCTCATCCTGAGTGAGACTCAGAAGGATGCACATGGCATCTATTCACTTATAGTCAGATTTTAGCTATATAGTACAGGATATCTATATTACAACCAATGCACCAAAGGGAACATGGAGATAGACTTTTTTTGTTTTGTTTTGTTTTTGTTTGTTTGTTTGTTTTCTCTCCCTGTCATTGAGATACTTTTCCCTAGTGGTGCTGCCTTGTAGGCCTCCAGTGTATGAGGAGGTTCTTGGCCCTCATATGACTGCTGAACTGGGGTGGGGGAATGTTATACAGGGACACTCCACTCCAGAGGAGTGGGATGGAATGGTTAGGGGATAGAGGGTGGGAGGATGGGACTGGGAAGAGTGGAAAGAGGACACCATGATGGAGATGTAACCTGAAGCAATAAATAAATTAATTAAAAAAAAAAGTTCAGGGTCATTCTCAGCTACATAGAGAAACCACCGAGAGAGAGAGAGAGAGAGAGAGCGAGAGAGAGAGAGAGAGCCTCAATTGTGAAGAGGAATGTCCAAATAATTAACCACCATAGGTGACTAGTCCATTACCCTCAGCACAAAGCTTACTCCTAAGAAAGCATGAACACACACCTTCACAATGGACTCATACACATGTGCTCCAGTGCCCACTCCAAACATGTACTATACCTAACTAACCTTTACTAAGCATCCAGAATACCAGAGGCTCCTAGGCCTTCCTGCACAGGCAGGATGCAACTCATGAGATGGACAGGCACCTCAGAGCCAACACAGCTTCATTTAGATAGAGTGGGTCTTTGTTCCCAGTTACTGGTGCTATAGAAAGATGGTTTAGAAGGATTAACCAAGCTGCAGCCCAGGTCCTCAAGCTCTACTGGTTTATTTTGCCTGGCCTCGGCTTTCTTTTGTAAAGTGTGTATAATATCAAGCTAATTTATACCATAGGTAACTCATCTTTAGTGGATATAATAGTCTTTTTTTTCTGTCACACTGTCATATTTTGTTCTCTGTCTTTTAAATTCATAGTCTTCATGTTGATTTCTGCCCATTTTAACTCCATATCTCCCCACCACTGGACTTTCAGTCTTATACCTTAGGTTCTATTTATCATTTTACATATTCTTATGATTTCTGATAGAGGTTATTGATCTTGCTATGTGGCTCAGTCAGTCTCCACCCCTTAAACTCAAAGCAATTTTCATGTCTCAGCTTCTTTGGTAGCTGAGTGGTCTACAGGCACGAATCCTTGCATCTTGGTATATAAGCATACTGTTATTTAATTTAAAAATTTGTAATATCAGTATAATATACCTTTATGTGGGTAACTTATAATCCTAAAATGACCACATTAGGAGATATTTAATAAGTCATTATTTGGTATTGTACATACCCTTTCAACTATGTAAAACTTGCTTAACAATCTCGGTTACTTACTTATGTTGAATTTCTAGACTAGGATAATGAACACACACTACATTTCAAAACTAGGACCGACCCAGTGGGCTTGATAGGGTCATACCTGGCACAAGAATGACTCTGTAGGGTATTTAATAAGCCAAGTATCTACTATGCCCTCAGCCTCAGTTGGGTGTTGATGAGAATGGATAGACATATTTTTTTAGTCATGGAGGAAACCTAGTGTCATGTAAAAGAAGCAAATAAGATTGATGATGGTACAGAAGAGCAGGAATGGAGTGTAAAGGGACAGGAGCCAAAGGAAATGTTTGGGAATTTAGAAAATCCACTCAGAAGGCTCCTAAGGCATGAAATGCAATGCCAATATCCAATATTTAAGTTGTACCACTCAAATAAAAATGAAACAAATAGCTGAAAATAAAGTTGATGCTAGTAGCCTACCAGTCTCTAACATCACCCGGCATCTGGATTTAAGAAAGGAAGGAAGGAAGAAAGGAAGGAAGGAAGGAAGGAAGGAAGGAAGGAAGGAAGGAAGGAAGGAAAGGAAGGAAGGAAGGAAGGAAGGAAGGAAGGAAGGAAGGAAGGAAGGAAGGAAGGAAGGAAGAACAGACAGTATATGAGAACTTGCCCTGGCTCAGAAGGTCTGGAGGAGACAGATGGCCAGGGTACAGTGCTCAACCATGGAGTGATGGTTTTGAAGGCCAATGTAAACGTTACCATCTCCATTATCAGGGATTAATTACAGTAGCATCTTAGGTTCCATTTACTCTGGTCATCAGGTAACATGATTTACCTTATTACACACACACACACACACACACACACACACACACACACACA
>CAJQZJ010000819.1:2288566-2317474 GCA_907164525.1 Lophiomys imhausi
CGCGAGAGCAGGGAGCACCATCTCCCCGTTCACTTTATCAGAGAAACAGAGGAACAGGGTATTTGTTGAGAAGAATGTACCAGGTGGTACTTACAAGACAAGTTCCGTCATTATCCACTTGGCTGCAGAGAGGAAGGCGTTATAGGGCTGAAGAGAAGAATTCACCCCGTTAAAACAATGGATTACATAAGAAGTTTGTAGTTTGACTTAAGACTTTACATAGAGACAGTGTTATTCTTCTAGAGAGATGGCTATAATGTTAAAAACTAGGGACGGTCTACCTAAAGGAAGAAAATGCTTGGATACTGTGTCCCAAAACCAACATTTTAAAACTTTGAACTCCCCTGTAGTGAGATGTGATTTACAAGTAAGATAAACGTGATCTAATACAAGGGTTATCACTGGGAGGAAGGAGGAAGTTCAACAAACGATGCTTAAACCTTTATCCTCTAGGGCCTACTATTTCGCAGCCTGATGCTGAGGGCCTGGAATCATGTAACTAATTTCAAATGGTAATTCACAGCGCTCCCCTTCGGAAAGGTGAGTTGCAGTTCTCCATCACTGTATGTCATTCATTGAGAGAAGCACAAATGGAACACACTTGATTTTAATGCCTTCCATGAATTATGGAGGATTTGGGCTGCCCTTTCTCGCACTTACATATTTGGACTTGACAAAATGATAACCATATGAACATGCGATTTTATCCCCGCAGAAAATCCCCTGCATGCTATAAAAGAAGGCATTGACAGCCTAATCTTTATTTCAGAATATTTTAATTAAAAAAAGCAGTCGGATTGTTTACTCTGTGATATTTCCTATGTGGATAATTCAATTTCCTGAATTCTGGAAAATACCATGTCCCCCTCAGTTGGCTCTTTGTACCTAGGTATGCCAGATATGTAAGTGGTGTGTAGACTTGTGAGGCAGACGATGGTACTGGAAGAAAGCTGGGCTCCAGACAGCAGGTCCAGTAAATCTGCGGTACCTTTAGTGGCTGCTGTGAGGGAAGTGCTTGCCAAATCTTGGTTTCTGAGGCGACAGCTGCCTAATCCTCCTCTCTGAGCATTTTAATTATAAGAATCAGAACTGGGAATGGAGGAATTATCCAGTTTTAAATAAAACAGGAATGAATTTATAGTCCCCTAACTGTTGCTGAAAGGTTCCTGTGTCAGGCTAGAAAGCAGCTGAGAGCAGAATAAACAAACAAACAAAGTCCATAGGGCTTATTCCCAGCCTGCCCTGGTTGGCAAGGCTGTGTGTTCCTTGTGTTGATTTGAGGGAGGTCTTCAACATCAAGACCCTGAACCAGGGGACTCCATGCCTCCAAGTTTAGGATCAGAGAAAGATACTAACTTTTAACAATTTCTTAAAACCAATGTGCCTCAAAGCCCCGTGCTCTTGTCATTAAATGTTATGGCATTAAAGTCATCACTTCCCCCTACCCCTAGAAAGACCCAAGGACTCAGACCATGGGGCTGATTCTGTGTCTTTGTCCCTGCTGGGATGGGTAGCAGAGATGGAGCTGAAAGTATAGACCAGGGAATCCCTTCAAATCATCCCTTGGCTGTGTAGCTCCTGTAGCTTCGCACTGGCTCACTGGAGCACAGAGAAAGGAGCTCAGGCAGAACTTGCTAGACCCAGACTTAAAGGGTAGCTGAGCAAACAAAGGGATTATGCAAATAGGGGCTAAGATTTTAAATGCAAATCGTCACTGAGTAGAATAAAGCCATTTGAGTTTTTTTACAAGTAATGATGAAAACCTGTCTTGGGAACATTTCAGATCTGGAAATAGTCACACTAAGTGCAGGAAGGCCGGTTTGGAAATAAAAAGCCTTCATTAGAAGTGTGTTTCCTCTCAAGTTTCCTTAAAGTGGTGTTTCCTGTGGAGTCCAACTTCTCAGCTGCCTCTTGGAAACTTTGTAGCTCAGACATTTTCTTGCTCACGCAGTGTAGAAGAAACATGTTAAGCATTTGGCTCTTAGCTACCCCCTAGTAAGATCTCATTGTCTCACAGAGACTGATAATAAGGTGCTCCAAGATGGCTTTGAATCTTATACTTTAAGTGAAATTTTTGGTTGGATCTTAGTACTTCCAAAATCACATTTCAAGGATTATAGTTGTATACATGTGTGGGCTATCTTGAGCTATATCTTTAAGGAAAGAAAAAAAAAAAACAACCAAACAAAAACCTAGTTATCAGATAACTGAGGCTCAAACTGATATTTTCTGTACTTTGCAAATTTCATTTTAAAACTGGGAATAGTTAATTTCTGACAGTCTGGAACAGGTTTCTAAGGACCCAGCACTACGTGCCTTGATCAGAGGTTGTAATATCCTCAGGGGAACATAGCTCCAAGGCAGAAAGGACAGATTAGCAGCAGCATGAACACAGGAACCCACCTGTTCACTCATGGCCCGAGAGCTCTATTGCAGGCCAAAAGGAAGATTTTATTTTCCATGGATGCATGCGTGCGTAGTGCTCAGTCGTGTGTTTGCCTATAGTACTCAGAGGCCAGAAGTAGAGGCCAGATGTCTTCCTCGGTTCCTCTGATCCACCTTGGTTTTTGCGACAGTCTCTCAGAAAGTTCAGGGATTCAGGCTGGCCAGACAGCGCTAGAGATTCTCTCAACAGCACATTGCGCCTGCTCTGAGCTTACAGATGTGCACCCCCATATTCGGCTTTCATGAGGGTCCTCAGGACCCAAACTCAGGTCCTGGTGGTTATGTGGAAAGAACTTTAGTAGGTGAGCTAACTCATCAACTATTCCAGAAGGGCAATTTCTGTAGAGCAAAACCAAGTTCTTTTAATTCTCGTACGTAACAATCAGTGAAGCTTCCCTCCTCGTCTACAAAAGGCAGACTGTTCATTACTCCATCTAAGACCGTGACCTGATTTTGAACTTACACAATCACTGGATCTGACTTTAAACAGAAGCGGATCTTAGTGAGCAAAGTCAGGAAACACCTTTAACCATTCTTGGTTTTGAATAAGGTACATTTGATTACCCTAAATTCAGAGCCACAGTTCCCCAAGGCAGCAGAAGTGCCCAGCTGTTACCTGGGCGGTAGCTTTATACTTACATCCAGGAGCCCGTGGGCACTGTCGCTACTCTCTTTGTTGGCTCTACACATGGCTTGGTAGTCATACAGGGTTATTCTGCAGGGTTAAGAGAAAGGGGTTTCAGGAAGTGAAACGATATGGGTATTACATAATGCGTAGCACTGGTGAGGTGAGCGGTCCCTAGCACCACTCACTACAGTCACAAACAGAGAGGCCCCAACCATTGTAGGCATAGAGCATAGCAGTGACTGGTACTGGAAACTGTCACTTCACATCAGCACTGGAGCTTAACGAAGGAAGGGACTGAAGATGTTTGGAAGAGCCCTGGGAGGCACAAAACCATCTAACCTGACTCCATTTTAGCTCAAGACCTCGTCATACTCCCGAGGCTACTCTGAATAATCCAGGACCCTGGGTGCATTTGTTAGAAAGATGAGACCCAGCAAGAGCCACTTTAAGGTTACAAAATGGAAGAACCATCTGCCTGTTCCCATGCACTAGGAAACAGACCAGAATTGAGTCAAGATCTATAGCGATGGGAAGGGGAAACCAGGTGTCTCATTAACTATAATCCCCCAGTGTTATCACTGGAATAGCGAGTGCATCCTTGTTTGGGAACAGCATACTGTATGCAATAAGAATGTAGACATTTTGTTTCCATTGCTGATATAAGTCTAGCTGTCAGCCCCAGAAACATTGTATAGTTGGTCTGAGGTATTTTAGTTCCCTTTGCCAATTTAAATAATAATAATAATAACAAAGGGGAATGCAGCAAGAGCCTTATCACATACTCAGAAGTAGTGGTCAGAGACACCATCCCATCTGCCCACCTTCAGTGTCCCACCACAATTCCTGGCAGTCCAAAGGGAAGACGGCCAAAGTCCAAATTGACATGGGAAGATTTCAAATATCTTAATACATTCACTCATGTTTGCCAGTGCACAGTTCTCCCAACAAGAATTCCTTTCTAGAGCATCACTTAACACTGGGTGCACTTATTGCTAGACGTAGAAAGAATACTATAAAATTATACTGCAATACTACCACTCTAATGTGGCCAGGCTTATGTGGTGCCCGTCTCTCACCTCCCTCACTACCCTAGCCCCTAGTACAGTATATATCATGGAGAAAGAATTCTGCTTTCCAAGGTAAATGTGTGAATTACTACCTGGCGACAACCTCACCTAAATGAGCCCTGAGACATAATGAGCAGACCTTCTTAGGACAACTCTCTGGGGGACAGTATGGATCTGTGTATGGGTACCAGAGAGAAGACTGGCCACCTCCAACCAGTGAGTAGCACATAATGGCACAGTTAGGTACAAGTGGGTACACATCACCTATGCAGTCCTGGGTAACCCAAAAAAACATTCTCCCCTATGTCTACCTTTGTCTTCCTGCAAAACAGCACCTTTGTTCATGGGAGCAGAAATAAAGACCTTGAGCCAGACACACACTACCCTTGGTGAAGTCTAGGCCCAGGTTTCAATCAGCGGGGCAGAGGATGGACAGTTCACTGGCAAGCAGTCATATTTGTTACTGCAGTCCAAGGCACCCTCCTCCAAAGTTGGAGTGAGGGGAACATGTTATGGGACCTTCCATCCCTGTGTTCTGTGCTAAGGACTGTGATAAGAAGCTGCTGTTGGATGGACTCTAGGTAGTGACCATAAGCAACACATTCTTCAAACCATAGCACCCCATTTGCGAAAAGTGCAAAGCTGGTCTAATGTGTCCAAGTCCACAGAGCTAACCAGTGGCAGGGCCAGAATGAGCTGAGGGCTGATCACCACTCCACTTCGCTCTGCTTTCATCTCAGAAGAAGGTTCTGAGATTGTCTCAGAAATGCAGTTTCACACCAGTATCCATGCCAGACTCTCACTGGAATATCATAACAAACGCTGCCCAAGATAGGTTCTCACAACAAAAGTCTGAGATCATTTTGAGCCCCCAGCTCAGGGGCTACTGAGGAGTTCCACCCACCCCAGCCAGAATGAACCAGCTGGCTCACAAGACCAGCTGCCTGGTGGTAACCATGGTAACTCCCTGACTGACAGATGGCTGGAAGCTGGGGATTCTCCCTGGAACTTTTCCAGAGACCCCAGCTGACACTTGAAGGGCAAAATGAATCACTGTGGGAAGCTTCCGGGCCTCAGCACCTGCCTCTCCTTGCAATAGGCAGGGGGAGGGGAGTGGTCTGATACCACTGTTCCCAAAGAGGTCAGAGAGTCAGCTGTCCCTGCCTCCTCCACATGCTGGCATCCTTAAGTAGATGTTACAAAAAAAGAGGCTTTCAGACTATAGCTCTTCTGGAATTGATTTTTTTTTCTTTACTCTTTTAAATAACTCCACTTTGTGGCTACCTGCATCCTGTTCTGCTGATTATAGTCAAAGAACGAGATAATTGCCTGCTTTCATTTGGCTCTAAAATAAGCCCCAAGAACTGTGTGTGCCTAGCCCAACACTGTGCTCAGCCCGGCAGAGCTCAGTGCTGGGAATTTAGCCTCATGACAGATAACATGCCTTAATTCCCATGACTTCATCACTAGACCACTCCAACCATGGTTGTCCACAGCCTCAGACCTTGTCATTAGTGACAACCCACTCCCTAGATGAGACTCTTTGAAACTTTGAAGGAGGCTGGCCCAGCAGCTCAGAGCAGCAGGAGCAAAGCCTGCCATGTGCCCTGAACTGGATGGTCTACTTAGAATTTTTAAGTCATGTTTGCTGTTACTGCTTGTCGTTTTTCTCCACTAGGAGAAAAAGATCCCAACCAGCAATATTTTTTTTTCTCTAACATTTAGCAGGTGGAATTTTCAAGTGGTAAGCTAAGCTCATTTAGACTGCTTAGCACTGCTAGCTTGTGAGACAAATATTTATTAAACATCTACTCTGGACCACAAGTCCAGGAAACTTGCCTATAATAATGCCTAATCATGGTAGATTAGCCTAAAACCAATCTTAAAACAGCTTAATCTTAGCCGGGCGGTGGTGGCGCACGCCTTTAATCCCAGCACTTGGGAGGCAGAGGCAGGCGGATCTTTGCGAGTTCGAGGCCAGCCTGGTCTACAAAGCGAGTCCAGGACAGCCAGAGCTGTTAAACAGAGAAACCCTGTCTCAAAAAACCAAAAAAAAAAAAAAAACAGCTTAATCTTTATAAACACAGTCATAGAAGTGTGACCAGAGAAACCTCTGACATCAGGTCCATCTTGAGACATAATTAAGCAATTTTGAATCTAAACCCCTAAGAAGCAAGGTGACTAGGCTAACGCAGCAGCATATGAAAAGGTTTCTTCCCTTGAGCTTGAGAGTACACTTTGTGGGGGGTCGCTCTCACAGGCAAGGGCATCCCCATGAATGCCAGAAGTTCTTCAAGCAGGAAAGAGAGCTGTCTCTCTTGCCCCACGGTCTATCATCAGCTCATCCCACTGAATCGTCACCCCACAAAACACTGTAATTTCCACATGGCACATTCATTTGAGAGCCAGGAATTTACCTCTCCCAGGCCCTGTTGCCTTCATGCCGTCTAACCACAGATCACTCAGCACAAGCTTTAGTTGACTAGCGCACTTTGTAGGCTGTGTGTTGCTGCGTTACCCAAGAGGCAGCACGCTGGGCCGCAGTCGATTGCCTTCACTTGCGTTGCAGTAAGTTGCCACCTCTCACCGTCAGGCGTTAAGGGTGTCCAAAAGATCAAAGCCAGGAAGTTTGGCATTCTCCCCAATGTCAGGGGCATGGAACCTTTACTAGAGTAGGAAAACAAGACTAAGAAAGGTGAAGCCAGGCTCAAGGCTATTCCCACGTATGGTAGGCAGACTTTTCATCACAGATTTATTGTAGATTACAGTTTCAGAGGGTTCTGTGTATGGTCTTCTGATGCTGTTGCTCTTAGGTAAGGTAAAAAGGGCTTCATGGAGGAAAGCTGCTCAAGGGCAGGGCATCCGGGAGGCGGAGCGTAACAGGAGGGGGCCGGGCCGAGATCTACCTCTCTAAGCCAGGACTCAGATGATTGAGTCACTTCCTCCCATCAGGTTTTACCTTCCATAGTCCCATTGCCACCCACACCCCCAGCAGTCTCTTCAAATATTGAGTCATCAGTGGATGAAGCCATTGATTATGCCTTGAGGATTTTTGAAGTGGAGATAATGGGAAGTTGAGTTAATTCTTTCAGAGGAACTACATGAGGAAAGCAAAGTGCAGCTAGCCAGGTGTGGAGGAGGCCGGCTTAGTCTTCTCCCAGTGCCTAGCTAGTACTCTATTGATTAGCAATGCCCCAGTATTTCCTTGTTTACTTTGCCCAGGTACTTGGAAGTATGATGAGACCATCCAACTGAGCAAAAGTACTGTAAGGGAGGCTACTTAGCAAATGTGTAATTTATTAAAGTAAATTTTAGTGAACAAATAACAAACTTGGTCCTTTGAACTTTTGTGGACCTTATGAATCCTCTTTCGGCCAACCTGAACTGAAGAGACAAGAGGGCGGCACACAGCTTTCCTGTGCTACAAAACAGCTTTGTGTTTAAAAGGCAACACGAGGAAAAAAGAGGGAACAAAGCTATGGCCCTCACAAAGTGGGTTCACACTAACACAACGACCCAAAAAAATACTGTAAAATTTCTCCACTAGCTATTGAGGCAAAGTATGCATAAAGGTAAACAAACAAACACTCCTGAGAAAAAGAATCCATCCATTCCAACCATGGCAAAAGACAGCCAGAGACCATTGTGAGATCAAATTCCAGGAGCCTCACTCACTCCTGTGGCTAAACTTCCAAGACACTAAAATCCAAGAGCCTCTGTTTTTGTTCTGCTTTTGTCAAATGGAAATGAAAGTTGCTTCCTCATGGGATTTGTATGAAGATTAATCAAAGACAGGCATATGATATCCCTGCCCAGAGCCAGTGTTTGATACTGAGGCAGGCCACCCAGATGAGGAAGACCAAGGCATCCATTGTTGGTGTTACAACAGCTTGTGAGGTTTACAGAGTGGTCTGTGGGAATCTTCATCTTCTGCATTCCAGAGAGTTTGGCCCTAAAACATCCTTGTTCAAGCCAAACTCTCTCCTTGTTCTCTTCAGTACCACCTTTGACAAAGCATACTTCTGTGGAAGTGGCTAGGTCAACAGGAAGTCAAGAAGCCATTCCATTCACTCCAGGAGCAGTTGGCATGAAAGGAGAGCAGTATCCAAACATAATACACTTCTTTCTCACTCTCTCAACTCTAAGTTTGGGTTGTGGGCTGAAATGTAATGGAATCACTTAAGATTGGGAAAGCTCCTAGCTCCCCCACAGCCGGCAGGGTCTTCATTTTCAATTCTAACTTGAGAAGTCACCACTTAGAAAGAAAGGTGATTTCAATCACAAAGGATTCTGAGTAAGCATATGTATGGCTTTTGGAGGGGGTGGAGGAGGAAGACAAGTCTAACCAAGCCGCACTAGGCACAGAAACAAGAAAAAACAACACACACACTACACTAATGGCAGAGAAATGGAAAGAAAGGGGTGGGGGTGCAATGGGGCAATAGCAGACAGAGATAGGCTCCATTGACAGTTCCAAAACACTAAAATTATTTGCCCACATTCCATTTCCCTGCACACTATAGGCCAACTATATCCATGTTGGTTCTTACCTGTTTCAAGCAGAATTAGGTATGTGAAGAAGGAAGGAAGACCAACCTTGGCCTTCCCAGAAACCTCAGGAATATTTGATAAGAGCAAAAATCTCAGGGCAAACCCTCAAGCCCCTGATTCTTGATAAGTGACATCATTCTCATGTCCTGCAGTGAGGACATACTCTGTTCCTGGCTCCGCGTGCAACTTTGTCTCAGTTAGGGTTCTATTGCTGTGAAGAGACATCATGATCATGGGAGCAACTCTTATAAAGGAAAACATTTAACTGGGTCTGGCTTACAGTTTCAGAGGTTTAGGCTGTTATCATCATGGAGGGAAGCATGACCTCATGCAGGCAGACACGGTGCTAGGGACAGAGCTGAGAGTTCTACGTCTTAATCCACAGGCAGCAGAAGTAGATTATGTGTCACACTGGGCTTAGTGTGAGCACATATGAGACCTCAAAGCCTGCCTCCACAGTGACACACTTCCTTCAACAAGGCCACACTTCCTAATAGTGCCACTCCCTATGGGCCAAGCATTCAAACACATGAGTCTATTGGGGGGGGGGGGGCGCTGCATACCTATTCAGACCATCACAAACTTGTTTCAATGTTCCCTTCCATTTCCCTGGTTTAAATATCCTCAAAGTCATACTTGTCCCTCTTACAATTGGCACTTCGTATCTAAGCCGTAGTCTGACTCAGTGAGACTCAGCTGAACTGGGTTCTGCCCTTCTCAGGTGGGAAGGGAAGCAATGAGGTAGGAAGAAGGGAGACCACGTTCCTTTGCTAACCTGCTAAATATTTCGCTCTGGCTAGATGCCTTTCCTGAGATGTAGCCTGAGTTTCCTTCTTTCTGTCTGCATACCTGGTGTTTTGCTCTAGTTAGCATGGGATCCTAGAGCAGCAATTCTCAACCTGTGGGCCGTGACCCCTTGCAGGGGGGGAGTGTCCAATGACTCTTTAAAAGGGTCACACACCAGACATCCTGCATACCAGATATTTACATTATGATTCATAAGAACAGCAAAATTACAGTTAGGAAGTAGCAACAAATAATTTTATGGTTGGGGGTCACCACAACATGAGGAACTATATCAAAGGGTCACACAGCATTAGAAAGGTTGAGAACTGCTGTGCTAGAGAGACCCACAGGGGTGTGTGGGAGGGAAATCACCATAGGCATGAAAGACTGATCCCATCATACCTGCTTTGGTTTGAAAGTGAAATGTCTCCCATTTGCTCGTGTGCTTGAACATTTGGTTCGAAGCTGATTGGAACACTGTTTGGGAGTTCTGGTCTAGCTGGGACATGTGGCCTAGGTGGTAGGCACAGGCCACCAGGAGTGGGCCAGGAGGAGTACAAGCCAGCCTTGCTTCCTGATCCAGCAAGACATGAATAAGATGCACTGTGAACTTCCTTGATCAAACTTACAGCCATATATGGACTGAAGCCATGCTCCAATCTTACCCCTCCTCCCTCAGGTTGCTTCTGTCAGGTGCTCTGCCAGGTCAATGAGGAAAATAGCTGACATACTCACTAAAGGAAGGGTGGAGGGACAGCACTAGAAGACAAGGAGATCTGAGGCCTTTCTATGCAGGAAGGAATCAACTTAAGCATCTTCACTTGAAAAGAAGAGGAACAGAGAGTAAGGTGGCACATACTTTTTTTTTTTAATGTTTATGTATTACTTCAAGTTACATCTCCATCACAGTCCCCTCCCTCCACCCCTCCCAGCCCCACCCTTCCACCCTCCTACCCTCTCCCCTTCTCCCAGAACTCATAATTCTTTTTTTGAATAATTAGGCCACAATTATGAAAATTATCAGGTATAACATACTTTTCCAATCTCCAGTCCATACATATTTGGCAACTGATATTAATATTCAATTATCTATCTATCTCCATGAGTTTAAAGTTCTATACCTAATCATCTTCCATCCTAACTTGCATTACTAACTTAAAACCATGTTCTTAGACCTAGAACATCCTTTTAATTCCTAGACAACTTAAAATTTAACTGTGAGACTATAGCTATCTAGTCTTCAACCACATCAGAGACCTGAGAAGGATAAATACATCTGATTATACAGGAAGTGCAGAGCCAGCAGCTTCAAAACTAAGAAATGACAGACATCTGGCTGCCTGGACAGTCTCCAATTTCTCTCCATACATTAGAGCATCTATCTTCAGCCTCTTGGGGGTGGCGCACACTTTTAACCCCACCACTTGGGAGGCAGAGGCAGGTGGATCTCTGAGTTCAAGGTTAGCCTGGTCTATAGAGGGAAAATCTGTCGCAAGAAACAAAACAAAAATCAAAACAAAACAAAGAAAAGAAGAGGAGAGAGAGAGAGGAGAGAGAGAAAGGAAGAAAGAGGAGGAAGAAAAGAGATGTAATGTGACAACTGGTTATGCACTAACCCCCATCTTGGCTTGGTGACATGAGCTACCATGCCTACTGGAGTGTATGTATGTCTCTTTGTGTTTGTTCTGCAAGGAGCTTGTCCTATAGTGACAATCAGAGTATCCAGGCTTCAGGGCCCAGGCAGTAACACAGGTAGCATCTTCAAGCTGGGGACATTAACATTATCCCTCCTGTTCATCTCTTGCTTATGGCTATGTGAAGACTTTAGACCATTTTGCTGAGGGGAAAAAATGATATTGAGCAAAGGCAGTAAAAACTCAGGCAACTCTTAGGCAGGAGCTGTGAGACCCGAGCCTGGGTGGCTCTCACTTAGTGGTTCTTGACACTGGCTGCACACAAGCAGCACACAGAG
Organism: Lophiomys imhausi; assembly: GCA_907164525.1. Lineage (NCBI taxonomy): Eukaryota > Metazoa > Chordata > Mammalia > Rodentia > Muridae > Lophiomys > Lophiomys imhausi. The sequence continues at coordinate 2,300,016 of CAJQZJ010000819.1, forward strand.
GCACTAAAAATGCACGCATGCTGTGGCTCCTTCCCCATGCCAATGTAAGATGAACTACTTGGGATGTACCCTGAGCATAGGTGTGTGTGTGTCTTAGGTTTGCTTCATCCCTGTCAGACACTGAAGTACAAGAGTCCAGACCCTCAGTCAGCCCTCAAGCTATACATTGGAGTCAGAGACTTACTGTTCAGTGACCAACAAGACGTCCATGGTGTGTTGCCTAACTGAAGGGCTGAGGTTACCTTCTTAGGCCATAGCTCTACAATGCACCAAGGTCTCTGTTAGACTCAGAGAGTCTGCGATACTGGTGTATAACCACATGGTTGCTAATCTATTGCCCAACACGAAGTCTTGCTTTTACACCAGAGCATCACAAAGGCACTATCCAGAACTTGGAACCTGCCAGGCATCTCATGCCATGTGTCTCATGTCAGTAATCCCGGCACGAAGGGAAGAGAAACAAAAACAAAGAACTTTCAACTTTTTTCTACAGGTGAGTATTATTTATTTATTATTATTATTATTTATCCATGAATATTTGCTCATTTTCATTAGCATCCTCCTCGGAGATAGGGGTAGGGCAGAAGGAGACCCATGAATTCTAGTACAGTTGCAAACGGAACAAGGTCATGGCTGGTGACAGAGAGATACACAGTATGTATTCTGAGAAATGCAAGTTTAAGGCTTTTACTAGATGAGAGCATGAGTGGACAAGAAAACAGCCAGCACAAGAAACCCCTAGTGAGTCACCAGTCAGGGAGCCCACTTACTATCAGTGATAAGAACAAAGAAGTATTTGAAATTCTCTGTTTGCAACACAAAAGGCTGACCTGGCACAGAATGAGACATAAGATTAAAGAAAAAAAAAAAAAAAGTGCAGCCTGTGGGCATGGCGGGTCTGAGGATTTGTCAATTTCAACTGAGGATTTCATCACTCCTCCTCCTGCAAGTTCTGCTCTCCAGATAAGACATTGCTGAGCCAACACCTTCCTTCCCATCTGCACACTGTGAGGTATGCACATAGGAGAGTGCCACTGTAGACAGACTGAGCACAGAGGGCAAAGAAGTCTTGTTGTGTCCACACTACAGGATGCTGGAACCCAGCTCTGCTTCAAAGACTTGGGTTGAGTACTTGGTTCTTTCCTAGCCTCATCATCTCTATAAAATAAGTCTGTGGTATATTTTTCCCTGAGGCTGACCCATGGGCCTGTAGCCTGAATCACTGAACAGCCCTTCACTTACAAAGGTTGCTTAAATGCACTGCTGAAGCCGGGCGGTGGTGGCGCACGCCTTTAATCCCAGCACTTGGGAGGCAGAGGCAGGTGGATCTTTGTGAGTTCGAGGCCAGCCTGGTCTATAAAGTGAGTCCAGGACAGCCAGGGCTACACAGAGAAACCTTGTCTCGAAAAACCAAAAAAAAAAAAAAAAAAAAAATGCACTGCTGAAAAGTGTCTAGAAAGTCTTAAGAAAAGGTTCCATATCTCTAGTTTGCCCTTGGCCTTGCTACTGGGCAACTGGTCCTGTTTCATGATGCTATTGGGAGGTTTTAAGAACAATGGTCCCTGTAGGACAGAGTGGTGTGTGCTTATAAACTCAGTACTTCAAAGGGTGGCCTTGAAGCTGGGAACACTGTAAAATGGCAGAAGGGAAAGGGAGGAAGGAGAGAGGAAAGGAATGAGGGAGAGAAGAAGGGAAGATAAATGCATAATAACATTCATTATTAGAGGAAAATAATAAATTATTACTTTATTTTATTATATATTATTATAATATACAATTATATTTTATAATAATTTTGTTATTATTTTTCTTTCTTTTGCCTGTCTTCTTTCAGTGGGAAAGCAGGCAAAAAAAACAAACAAACAAAAAATCAAGAAGGAGACGGTGGTCCAACTAAGCTCAGCTGTGGCAGGTATTTGAAAGAAAAGATGACAGTCTTCTACTCTTTTCTTCCCCCCCTCCCCCACACACACTGCTGATGCATCTGTTCTTGTGTCTTGGTCCCTACATCACAGGGGAGCTGATGGGACATATTTAGGCCAAAGACTCAGCTAAAGTAACCAACACAACAAGTTTTGACCTTAAAGGATTTCGCAGGCTGCTGTCTTACATGTTTTATGAACAGTTTAGTTATTCGCAGAAATCAAAGGCCCAAGAAATCAGAGACGCAAAAGTGGGTACTATTTCCTTTTGATGGCACTGCCATGTACAATAGACATTGGGCCACCAGCTGAGTGGGGAAAACAATCAGAGGAAAGGCCCCCTTGCCGTTTAGGTAAGCATATTGTCGGACTTTTGCATTGCTGCAACCGAATACTGAGAGAAGTAAATTGAGCGATGGAGGATTTATTTTTGCTGATGGCTTCAGAAAGTTGAGTCTATCGTGGTGGAAGAGCGTGATGGAACAGGGCAGTTCACACTGTGACAGCCGGGAGGCACAGTAAAGGAATACATGAAGGGCCCAGGGCAAGACAGAACTGTAAGTGACATACCTTCAGGGACCTACTTACTCTGTCCTCCTACTTGTTAGCAGCCAATAATAATGGTGCCTGTTACAAGTCAATCAGGGGATGAATCCACTGGCTAGGTCATAGCTCTCATAACATCTCTGGAAACACCCTCACTGACCCTCTTAGAGGGCTACAGCAATTTCCTAGGCGGTACTCAATTTAAACAACCGTAGCAAGCATCACTCCCTAGATGGAAGAGCTGCAAGGTGCAACCAGGAAAATAGCCAAAGGTAAGGGTGGAGGGATGGGAGCTGTTTGTCTTCTAGCTTACTGCTGGAGATGACCCTGTCTCTTGTGAATGATACTCACTAAAGGATAGTGTAGGCTTTTACTTATTTTTGTATTATATTAATTATACATTCTAATTTATTTTACTGTACTTAATTCATTGTGCTTAATACCTCTACCTCCCTTCCACCCCTCATTCCCTTCAACCCCCCAACCCTTGGTGGGAGAGAAAGAAGGTTAGAGGGAGAAGAGGCATAGGTCTCTTTGAGCTACTTCCTGCTGATTAGGGTCATTGGATTCTTTGGGGATAATACCAGTCTCATTAGAAGTCCAGCAAACCTGGAGACAGCAGCAGGAAGAACAAGCAGCAGTTTGGGGGAGAACCAGCAGCTGAGAGAGCAGCAACCACTTTCTACCTTGTAGCTCTTCCTCTTCTTTGTAGGGCTTTCTCCTACTTCTCTGTAAAGCCTGTTCTCTTCTTTGTAGAGCATCTTTACTCTTACTTCTTTGTAAAGCCCATTCTCTTTTACTTCTTTGTGGAGCTTACTTCTTTGTGGAGCTCCTTCTCTCTCTTTCTTTGTAGCCCCCTTCTCCTCAGGGGTCTGGCTTTTTACTCCCCTCCTTTACAGAGCCTCCTTCTCCTCAGGCTCTCTCCTTTGTAGAGCCCTGTTCTCTTTTGGGGTCTGGCTTTTCCCTCCTTTGTAGAGCTCCCTTCTCCTTGGGCTCTGACTTTTTATTCCTCTCTCCCAAGTCCTCAGAGTTAAACTTGCTCAGCTGGCTACTTTATACCTGTGTCTTAAGCAGCCCACCTGGGATTAAACAAAATTACCCTCACAATTGGTTTTAATAAACTCCTACCACAAGATAGAGACTGATCAAAAGGAGAACCCTTGTGCCAAAAGCAGCATCCAAGGTACTGAAAAGAGAGGCAGGCTAGACACACTGCCCTTTGTCCTACCAGAGCACACCATGCCTCCAAAGGAAGCATGCCTCTCTGTGGGTGAGATTCAGCTTAGTGGGGGCTTCTGTCCCAGAGGCCTAGATGTTACTTCCAGCTACCTCCTCCCACTGTTTCTAAGCTCCACATAGTCCCTGAATGGAAGAGCTATCGGTCTCATTCTTCCAGAAAACAAGGAATAGGGAGAGGGCGTGGGCACTTGTTGCAGGACATTTGATCACATTGTGACCCCCAAGATTGTGAACTGAAAAAACCTGTTTCTTGTTGTGGTGAAGCTCAGTCCTAGCACACACCTTTAACCCACGAGCTTTCTGTGAACGAGATTAAATAAAGTCAACCATATGTCAAGAGGTGGAGCAAGCAGCCTGTTGACAGGGAGTGAACATAAGAAATCACAGGAAGTAGAAAGGAGGGACATTGAGTTGAAGGGCATTTAAGACAGCATGGAAGAGGAGAAAGGGCTTTTTCCTCCTGGGGTGTTGGTGGAGTAGGAAGGTCAGCTGGGTGCTTTCTCTGCCTCTCTGAGCCAGCAGGTTTTCACCCCAGCATCTGATTCCCTAGTCTTCATTGGTAAAATTGAATGCTTGGGATTAACAAAAACAAAAACAAACAAACAAAACCAACAGGTACTTGTGCCCAATTTCAAGGACTCAAGTGGTAGAGAGCCATCACCAGATATCAGAGAGGAGACATCAACTGGTGCTACACAGCCAGCAAAGCCACAGCTGAGCCAAGATCAACAACCTCACAGCAGCAGCAGCAGCTAGCAATTACTGAGCCTTCAGTAGATCCTGGGCATGTTGAGAACTCCATGCTTATTATCTCACCACGTCTGCCACTGTTGGACGTGATTACTAATCATCTTCATGTTCCACACAGGAACTCATGCTTGGCAAAGTAAGCTGACATATTGTAAGCCATGCAGTTAGTAAATGTTGGAGCCTAGCTTTGGCCTTAGTCTCTGTGGCCCTGAAACCCATCTCCTCATTACTCACCTGGCCCCAGGGATGGGCCTTCCAAAGAGGCACATGAGGACTGTCATGTAGCTCCTAGAGGGCAGCAGTTGCTGTCCTAGCCCAATCATGCCTGAAGCCCTCCCTTCTTCTCAAAGATGTTGGCTAGTGTGACAATCAAAGCAAGTTCTAGATTCATGCCAACCATACTTAACCCACATCAAGGAGAAGGCCAAACCCTTAAAATTCCATTATAATTTTTCTCTTTCTCCCACCAATTTAAAACAAACATCCAAGAAAAGGGGGATAGTTGTTAAAGAAGTTGAAAAATATACTTTTAAATGAGAAACACATGGATGATTATTCTTCATCTTGTGTCTCCTGCCCCTCAGAGTTGAAAAACAAGTTGACGTTGCACAACAGTACACAATGATAGAAAAGTAGGCAGAAACAGCTGTGCTCCAACAGCTGACCATCCAGGAGAGGCTTTGGGAGGCTTGAAGAAGTCACAGAAAATTGCAAAATAGCTCAAAGGAAGGCCTGGGTGAGGAAGACTCTTGTCAAAGACAGCCATCCTTGAGTTGCTGAGCTGGAAGCAGGCAGGGGTGTGTATCTGCTTCAGTCAGGCTTCCAGTTAAGTGAGTGTTAGAGATGGCAGAAATGCTGGCCTCCTGACACTTTCATAGCCTTTTTCTCTCCACATGCCTTTCTGGCACAAATAAACTATGGAGTTTCTAATACTGGCTCATCCCTCTGGAATATTTTGCTCTTAGCACTATGCTCAGTTTCTCTTGTCAACTGGCTTCAAAGTCTGATTCCCTGAGCCAGCACTTCCTTATCACGTGGCTTCAGCAGAAGTCATGAAATAGCCTGGCATGGAGGTGACATGGATTCCACAGGACAGCTTCATAGCCATACTTCCCCTTCCTGGTAGTATATATTTAAGAGCCTCAAATACATCCATGGAAGCTCTACTCCAAAGGCCTTAGTTTCTGGGAGGTCAAGGCCAGGAACAACCCCCGGGAGAGCTCCTTAAACCCATCCCAGGCTTTCCTCATAGGTCTTTGTGTTCCCAGAAACATGGTTGGCATGGCCTTGAGGAGCATGGGTCCCTAGGGAATCCTACCCAATCTGTGCCCAGGGTGACAACCTGTTTCAAGGGACTTGTCACCTATGAAATTCAGCTGCATCCATGTTTCCACTAGCAGACTTCAATGGCATGGTCAGGAGAAGGCTGAGGGAGCTTCTCTTCATTTTCCAAAATTGTATCAGTAAGTCTCACAATATCACCTTCCATCCCTGAGCCCTCAACTGTCAGGGAGTGCCCCTGGCTTATGGAACAAATCCACCCCCCTCCCTTGCTTCTGCTTAGACAGGAACTTTTTTTCTCCCTTTGCTCTTGGTGACAGAATCAACTGACTGACTCTGCTGACTCTTATTTCAGCACTAGATTCTGCTCCACTCCATGCTGAACAGACAGAAAATTTATGATAAGCTGAATCTGTAAGACTATCACCTATGCAAGGCCTGAAATTTCAATGCAAGGTCCTGAAGCATCAAAACAGGTGAGATGATCTAAGGTCAATCTGGGGGCTGCGTTACTTGACCTTTGACATTTGTTTATTTTGCTCTGGTAAACTGAGAATACCATCCAACCCTTACCTTTTAAAGGAGCCCATTGTTAACAACTTGTGCATCACAGCTCCTTCGACCTCACCAAAAAAATCTCCAGTCTGTAGGGAAGACAAGAAGCCACGTGAGGAAGGGTAGAAACATCAGAGGAGAAAGGCAGGCAGTCAGTCAGTCAGACAGTGTGCGTATGTGCATGCATGTGTATTTGAGTTGAAAGAAAGCAGAGGCAAGGTTTTAAGAGTCCTGTTACAAAAAAATATGGGAATGCCTGGAACAGTCACAGCAGCTGTGGGGTTACAAAACCAGTGAACAGATGGGGCTGTCTCTATAATACATGGGGGATATTGCATAACATGTGCTCAATGCAGAAATTAAAACGTGTGTATAGAAGAGCACACACACATACACCCTTGGGCAGGCTAGGCATTAATCTGTACATAATCCCTTCTGATTAAAATGCTACCTCATGCAGACAAAATGAGACCCCGAAAGGGCTTCCTAAGCTGTAATAAAAATAATGCTTTATAATGCCTGGATGATCTGCTTAGGAAAAATAGAAGAGTCCACTTCCTAAGTCCTATAAAGTTCTTAAAATCGAAAATCCATCCTTTCTCAAAATCACTTTTTGAAAATTGTTCTCATTTTGTCTACAGGTTGTTAATATAGAGGAATAAGACTGCCCAGCTTCTTGGGGAGACAGCATCGTTAATGGTACCTCTAATGGCCTATCCCTTGCATTATCTTCAGGTCATTGCTAAGCTGAAGCTTTGGCATGTAATTCTTGTAAAGGAGCAAGGCTTGCAGCAACAGCTTTCTTCTGTGAGCATCCCTGAATGAGCCAGTGTAGAGCAGTTGAGAACACACATCTCTATTCTAGGTGCACACCTTGGGAGGGTGGGCGCCAGGGGAGGCGGCATTACAGTAAGAATGTAATCACATTTGTTCCTTAGGCAATGTGTTAGCCAAATCCCAATTCCATCACACTTAGCTTAGTGACCTTGATCATACTTTCCAGGGTTTACAGGCAGTAAAAGGAAGAGAGAGAGAGAGAGAGAGAGAGAGAGAGAGAGAGAGAATTTCTACACTTCAGCAAAAAAAAAAAAAAAAAAAAAAAACTCAGGAAGGAGAAGAGAAGGAAGAAAACATGTCTCTTATCGAATATCAAGCACTTCCTTTCTACTTCAGGGGAATTTGGAAATGCTTACATCTCCTGTGGGCATGTGTCACTGTTGTGAGCAAGAAGGACATTTGTGTTTTATGTGTGTAAATATGCCGGTGTCAATGGAACTGGTTGTTAGATGAAGAAGAATTATCCTAATTGAGGTGCAGGAAGCCAGATATCAAACAAGTCTGAACCAAGTAGGCTGGCAGGCTCCCTATTTCAGAGAGGGGGGAAAAGGTTTCCTGCAGGAGCCATGGCTTTCTGTGTAGTTTTTTGGCAAGGCCAGGGTTTACCATGGAAAGACAGGCATTCTATCCTTCCCAAGCCCAGAACCAAGTCTCATTTCAGCCCTGTGTGGCTGTGGTAGAATATGAAAGACTCCTTCTCTTAAGCAAGGACTTTGGGTTCTTGACCCATACGTTCTTCAGGATCTCCATGTTCCTCTGAGTCAAGCAGACACATTACCTCAGGCTGATGGACTTCTCAGCTGTCCCAGAGACTGTCTTGTTTCATGGCTCATTTATCCTATCTAAAGCCACCAATAGCTCTATGCCCACCAATAGTCACCACTGAGACTGAGTGCAGGCACCAGGAGTCTAGGGTATATTTAAACGCTCTTGGGGAGAAGAGCAGAAATGGAATCACGTTCTTCATTTTCTGAAGTCACCATCTCTAAATGAACAAATCTCGATGCTTAAATCTTACAGAGTCACATTTAAAAACAATGAACTTATCTATTGAACATGAATGGACATATCAAACTGTTGACTCCTGAAGCATTTCAGAAGGCTTTAAAGAGAATTTGGGTGTGGTGGGTGTATGCATGAAGGTTAAATATCAGAAGGAGAAAAATCTCCTTAAAGTTGCCCAAACTCTTTAAAGCACCTCCACCCTTCTGGCAAAAATTCTTTAAAAAAAAAAAAAATCTATGGTGTGTGTGGGTGTGTGCACATGTTTGTAAGTTAGTATGTATATATGAGTGCCTGTATTTGCCACAACATAGGTATTAAAAACAGAGGACAGCCTTAGGTGTTGATGGCCACATTTTACCTTGTAGAGGCCATTCTTTGTTGGTCACACATGAAAACTTCCAGGACTTGCCTGTCTCTGCTTCCTGTCTCACCAAAGGAGCACCGTGACTTCTGGTCTATACCTTAGCACCCATCTTTACATGGGCTCTAGTGATTTGAACCCAAGCAAGTCACCCCAGCCTTAGGTAGAATTTCTTTTGTAGCCCAGACAACTCTAAAGAATTCCCTACATTTAACATTCACAAGTGCAGGAACAGACCCTGGGCTGTCTCCCTTCCAGCTCCACATTAGAAGGTAAAAACTTTTTGAGGGTAGAGGCATAGGCTGTGACATTCTGAGAGGAATTAGGCTTATAATATGCTATTGCCTCTTATATACTGACAGTCATTCCCAAGTCTTAACTCCATAGTTTGTCCTCACCCTGGGAGGGCTTCCTCACTCACCTGTGTGTAGTCTTCAGACACCAGAATGAATCCATTATTGTCTATGAGGTAACAGTTCACAGTCTAGAAAATCAGAATGCAAACTTCACTTTCAGGCCTCAGACTTCTCTAGCACAGAATGACGTCATTCCAGTCTCAGGGACAACCCCCACCCTTTTGTGGGGGAGGGGAGCTGAATCCCAGGAGTTAAAAATACTTGTTAGATCTGTTGGTTAAGGTCATGGTTAAACTAACTCTAGTGTTGACTCTGCAAAACTAAGGAAACTGAAAGAAGGAACCAAACAAGATAACTGACCTTGGAAGATGGGGATTGGGATACAATCGCACAGAAAACGATGAATTAAAGTTTGTCTTCTGTTTTCTCTTTATAGGACCTGACTATTTCCCAGGAAGTAAGTGTTTAGAGGCCCTCAGGCTGCAGTGGCAGCCATTTGGAAATCCAAATGCCAGCACAATGTCATTACTCTAATGATGCATTAATGAAAACACCGTGTCAGCTGGGAGACCATCAGGGGACCAGCCAATACTTTTTAATTTGTTCATGGACTGAGGCATGGGGGAAAGGCCGGCCTTCTGTAAAAGGGGCCCCTCAGGCCTCCTAAAGGTTTTCAAACTGTGTTTTTAATTGGGAGCTGGATGTGGGGGCAGGGCCACTAGTTTTTGGTAGCTCAGACTTATAAATTGTGGGGAGCAAGGTAAGGCAAACAAACCTCTGCTTCCCCCACACTCCTTTAATCTCCCATGAATGGCTTGCTACAGGCGAAGTTTTAATTACAGTGCTGTGGAGTTTAAACTTAAGGCTTAATTCCATCCTTGATGTAACTCAGTTTCTATTTATTGCAGCTTTACATACCGACGGCAACATTTAATTTGTAACATATCTTTACCCTGAGCTAAATTCCGCTGAGCTCCAGGCCACCATGGGGCTGGTGTTTGCTGGGACATTGGTCTAGGCCCAGGGTTGGTTTTCGTCAGGCATGAAAGGACAGTGGTGAGGAGGTCAGAAAGATCTGGAGTATCCTTCTAGCCATGGACTGACAGTGCTGAGGATTGGACAGGACATGAAAGTAGAGCTACTGGTCTTTTTTGGGGGGCGGGTGTGTGTGTGTGCAGTTTTCCAGATAGGATTTCTGTGTGTAACAGCTTTGGCTGTCCTAGAACTGGGTTTGTAGACCAGGCTGGTCTCATAGAGATGCACCTGCCTCTGCCTTCCTGAGATTAAAGGCCTGAGCCACCACCTCCCCATTTTACAACTAAATCTCTTTACAGCAGACTTGGATACTTAGATAAATGGCAGAGCTTGGCTTGATTTATCTGAGAAGTCAGATGGATGCCCTCTTGCTGTCAGTAGAAGCTCTTGGCCTTAGGGACACTACCTCCATCTTGGAGAGACTCACAATAAACTCTCGTCTGCTCAGCAGATAGCATTAAAGAAACAACCCCCTAAAGCTGGCTTTCTGAGATGGTAGTCAAAGACTTTCTGTAGGTTTATTTTTAAATTCAGTTGAAATTCGGTTAAAACGAAGACAATGGCACACTCAATTCGTAGATTACTTGCGTTGTGGCTGGATGTTCTGTAAGCACAGTGGTTAGTGGCTATGCTTCACATGTCCATCACTGTAGAAAGTTATTTTGAACATTAGCACTGGGATTATACTAGTTTGCTGTGAGCGCTGCTCCACTGTCATTGGGTCACACAGGTAGACCTACGTCCTCGCCATCCCAATGTCATGTAGTTCATTTTACGCACACATACATCCCCAAAGCACTTAGCCCGTGCCATTCAGTCAATTAATGTGTACTGAGTACAGAAGTGGATTCCAGATTCATTCACTGATCAACCATTTATCCCCAGTTGCACAGGGAGTCCAATGTTCCCATAGTCTCTGCCTCACTTTCCTACTTAGATAATTAATCCCTATCCAAACATCTCTGACATCATCTTTATGTCTCTGGTCTATATCTCTGTCTAATATTGTAAATACTGGCCAACACAATACAGGGGACAAGGTAAGTTTTTTTTTTCCCACAAAAATCAACTGGAAATTTTTAGAGAGGGGCACGATGTCATCCACAGGAGTGAAGATAGAGGAAAAGTCCAATCACACGGGAGGCCCCTGGCATATTAGGATGGTCAGAAGGAAAATTATCACTGTAGAGGAAGCATGGAAAATGCTTCAAGAAATTGGTTTCTAAAGAAGGGGACCAAGAGAGACCCTGTTACCACACTGGCCCCATTCCCTACTTTATTTGTTTCTTTGGAAAATACAGTTGCAACTATACCCAAGTTCTAAAAATAAACATATTCCCATAATTCTTCCTTGGAACAAAGCTTCACTAAAACTTGTTTTCAGATGAAAACATCTGGTGCTTGCCTTTCTTGCTTTCTGGTGTCTGCACAGTGGCAAGTGCAGGTTGGAGAGAGGTGGGACACCAGCACATTAGCATCTTAGGCATGTAATATGGTCTTCCCAAAGCCCAGCTGTTTTCTGGGGTGGAAAGAACAGAGCAAGAATTCTACACCCAAGGTAGAGGCTGCTTCTTCATTTAATGCTTAAGGTATGTGGTGGCTGGGGTGGGGTAGGTATATGTGTATGGGGCATGTGCACATATGCCCTGAAGCCAGAGGAAGATATTGTTTTCTTCCTTACTGCCTTGAGACAGGTCTCTCTGTCAGAAGCTCACTGTGTCATTTAAGCTGGTGGACTAGAGAGCTCCAGGCATCAGCATGTCTCCATCTTGCTCCTCTGCGTGGCTTCTGTGATGGGTGCTGGGCTTTGAACTCAGATCTTCATAGCTACACAGAAAGCCTTCTTATGCACCGAGTCATTTCCCCAGCTCCCTTCCCTTTACAAATTTTATTTTGCAAAAAAGAACAAGCTACAAAGAGAGGAATGGTAAGCCTTTACGAATAGACTACGACTATCACAGGAAGAACTTCTTTCATAAAATATGACTGTAAAGAAAAGGAGGAGGAAAATGAGGAAGTGGTGGAGAAGAGGAAGAGGAGGAACAGGAAGATGAATGGCAAGCTTGCCTCGTGTGTATGCCTTCCTTTTCATATGGCCAGGGAACGAAGTTCTGTGGACAGAGAAGAAAGCTGAGGCCCTTAGTCACACAGCCAAGCATATGAGATCTGAACCCAGTGTTCTGTGATCTCAGATGTTCTGTTTCAATTACAGCTGGCTACTCCTCCTATATCCCTAAATCCCCCTATATCCAGAAGACACCTGGATATAGTTAGGGCCTCAGGTCCTGCTTGCTCATGGAAGGCTTTCTTTGAAGAATTAAAACTCTTAACCTATAGACAGCTAAGGCAGACCTGGTCTGTTAAAATAACCACAGAGCAACTACAAGACCACAACAAAAGCAGAAAGGTCAGGCAATCTCCACACCAAGGTCCTGGTATGCTACAGTTGAAGACAAGCAAAACTCTAAAAGGAACTGTGCTTTGGTCTGATGGGTCAGGTAACAACCCTAATGGCAGGCTACTGAGATCCCTAAGTATAGCAACTGTCAAGCTAATACCAGAATCTAAGAGAGATATTAGATATAGCTAAGGGGGTTTTCTGTGTATACCTTCCACTGGCTGAGGAACAAACTATGGTAGAGAGCACAAAAGCCAAAGACAGGCTAGAGTCTGCAAAAACACTAGCTGATTCTGGATCAGGGTCAGATTTAGTATACATCCTACCAGACAGGGACAGAAAGAAGAACCAGGAGGCCTCAGCTATCCAGTTTCCAAAAGGCATCATATACTATATCCCAGTTGGTGTGCACTGCTGGGCACATTCTGGGGAATACATCTGTTTCCTCTGTACTGAGAGCACTGGGATCCAGGAGGACACAGACCTTTCCTTCTTGGACCGTGTATCTTACTACTTAGATATGTATCTTAGATAAACCTTTCCTGGTTCTACAAGGATACCAGGATAGGAGCTGGCAGCAGAGGATATGCCTTGTTGGATTTGTTTATGGTCAAGTTTGAATTTCAAGGTTCTGCTGAATTTAAAAAGATTTGTTCACTCCATTAGGCAAGTACCAAGTACTGCCAACACTAGGGCTGACAAATCATCAAAGAAGTTATAGTGCCATGTTACACTCACTGATTTCCCTGACTGATGGAGACCTAGGCCATCAGATCTACAAGGCGCCAGTATGTTTTGAGTACAGGCAGTGCTCTGCTGTCTACTTGTAAATACGGAAAGGAGATTTTAGAGACTATTTGACTCCTCAAGCAACCTGTCTGTCAACAACTCATGAGTTGAAGTATGGCCAAGGGATATAGTAATCTGGAGTCTACACTTGGAATGAGATAGTCCAGTGCTAGGTGTGAAGAACAGCTGGGGTTAAATCACCTGCAATCAATTCTGATCAGTTGTTCTGGCCACATAGATTTATGATGAATATGAAACAACTGCCTTCCCAGTAAAAAGGAAGAGGAATATTTCCCTAGCTTTATCTCTTCATGTCACTCCTCCTAAATGAACCCTGGTGTCTTGGAAGATGTCTACACATCACCTTGTCCCTAAGGATGTACTAACAGGATGAAGACTTGGGGAGATCAGGAGCTTCCCATTCTGAGACACAGGGTAAGTACGAACTCCACAGCCATCTTTGGACACTGCAGGATGAGGTTGGTCTCAAAATGTGGAGACAGGAAAAAGGAAACTGAGAGGCAGAAAGAAGGGGTTTTTGTTTTTGTTTGTTTTTTAATCTTTCTACAATGATTTTCTACTTCAGTATTCCTCAGAGACTTTGATTCTGGTTCACTGAGGCACATACCCAGCTTTTACTCTGAAATCCTGGTGTAGGAACTCAGAAAATAAGGTCCAGAAAGAAAGGATGATGGGGAGTAAGCAGCCAGAATGCCAGTTCCAGTGTTAACTGGAAAGCATTATCATCAGCCTGGGGCTGAGATACTAGCTTTGGAACCAGAGGCTCCGACTGTCCCTACCAGTGTGACCTTGGACAATGCCTGGGTGTTCTGGGAAGTGAGTAAGGCAGCTACTGTAATTCCATAGGAGAGTGAGAGGCTTGACAGGATGCTCATTTGGATGGAGGCTGAGCGCCTCTGCTGGTGACCAGCAAGACTTTAAGGAGTGACCATCCACCCAGCAGTGAAGACTGGTCACCTACCGTGTATCCTCTTCTGAGCATCCTCATGCTACAGGGCTACAGCTTCTCAGAGAGAGAAGTATGGCTCAGTTCCTGACAGGAGGTCCTGGGATGGGGGCAGGGCTTTGTGCTGTTTGTTCTGGGAGGGTGCCTTCTGTTTGTTTTGGCTGGCGGAATTCACTTAAGCTTAGCACTATGCAACATGACAATTTTGATATTGTATGTGTGTGTAAGGGGGTGGGGAGTTGAGGTGTGAGGAAGAGAGAGTGAAGGAGGTAGGGAGGGAGACAGACAGAGAATGAGAGGGATCTTTCATCTGAGGGTGAGTGAAGGCCTGGGTTTCTCTGGCACAGGGAAGTATGACTATTCTCTAGGTCCCCAACCAGATCCCCAGTCTGTCACTGTGAAGCAGACAAACCTTGCCTTTCCTATCACTTGCCGTATCTTCTTGTTATAGGCCAAATATCAAATCAAAGTACCAAGTTTTGGGCTATGGAGAAGGCACAGTGATTAAAGTACTTGCTTTACATGCATGAGGATGGGAGCTCAGATCTGAGAACCTAAGTAAATTCTGGATAGGTGTGGAATCTCTTCTGTAACTCCAGCCACAGAAGGCAGAGATGGGGGTTCCCCAAAGTAAGATGGTTTGGGAGACTATCCCCATCTAAGACCTAAGTTTGGTTGAGAGACCATGCCTGAAGGAATAAAATAGAAGACCAAGCCGTTTACCCTCCTCTGTTTTTGCAAAATACTGGTGTTGTAAATAGGCAATGATGGTGATGGACAGGTGAGTAGGCAAAGAGTGGCTAGGTCAGACAGAACTGGGAGGTGAGCATGGCCTTCCCATCCTCAATGCCAACCATGCCTCTTTTGTCAGCTCAGTGTTTGCAGGAATTTTGTCCACTTGTAAGTCCTTTTCTATGCCTTGTGTATTATTTCCAATGTCCTTTCTTTCTCCATCTTTTGTTGATTTGAATGTTGCTTCCTCTGAGACATATATTACCAATTTGGATATATTGTTAACATATATATTACCAATTTGAGACCCAAGGCCTCAGTCAACACATCCTGAAGGAATGTATGGGTGCCTGAACAGCTCTTTTGCAGGCTCTGAAGCTGGCATTCACCCTGGGTGGAATGGAATGCCTTGCAACTCTTCCTTCATCCCCATGATTGGGTCCTGCCAGTCACATGCTTCCAGTTCTTACTGGCAAACTAAAGACATCCTCCTATAAGGTAGAAATATGTCTGTCCACATACACCAACCACCCTCACAGCACACACTTGCTGGGGTCCAGGATGTGCTGATGGGGAGACAAAGGAGTTACAGGACTTACATCTCCGAGCGGTCTAAAACAGTTGACAATTCTTAGTGTGGTGACACAGTCAATGGCTCAGGCTCAGGGTGAGCCTGAAACTAACTTTGATGGGGGACTTGATGATTGAGGGGCTGCTGGGGAAGAGAAAGGACACGAGACAGCCCTGTGAGCCTAGTTAAAAGTCATGAAAAGGGTGATATGTGGAAGGAGTGTGCTGGAAAAAGAATGGCATTGGGTCTAAGTGGGAAGGTGGGGCTGGCTTTTCCAGCTAAAATAATGCCAGCTGGTTTCCTAGAGCCAAAAGTTAATAGTCAAAGGCAAAATGGTTGGAAATCTCAAAGTGAAAACTGACACATACATATCAGATCAAATTTACAAATAAACAAAACAAAAAAAAATCAAAACAAAATAAACTAAAACTGGGAGAAAAAAAAACAATTTAAGCCTTACTTTTCAAAGTATGTGGCTCTTTAGGACACGGGTTTCTCCCATAGGCACAAGAGAAAGAGCATAGCACTGAATGACGGCATTGTGGCATATGTTTATTGTGCCTTAGTGTGTGTCCCATTGCCAATTAGAGCTTCAGGCCCAAGGAAGCCACCACCGTATGGGAAGAACAATTTGATGTATGCTTGTGAATGTGTGCCTTTTCTAGGAGACATGACAGAGTTTTTCATTTTTACCCCATGCATTCTTCACTGTGACTTTGGATATTTCTTTATCTACTGTGTAGTAGCAGGGGAAAAGAAAGGATTGGGCCATTGTCCAAGATCACATTGCTACCTACTTTCAGAGTCACAGTTAGAATCTCAAGAGCCTAACTCTATGGCTTGTGCCTTTAAATACCATGCCACACCACCACCTGACAAGGAACAAACACTGGTTCTTTCTAAGCCCAGGTAGAGAAGTGCCTTCACTTGTCTTTATTTGGGGGGTACAGCTAGGTGGTATGAGTTGTAAGAAAAGCATCACCTCTTTTTTTATAAAATTGTTTAAACAGCTATGCCCATGTGTCACCAGCCACCCATTCATCCAACCAAGTTTCCAAAGTGTCACCTATCCTTCCAGTCAATCAGCTAGTCTCTGTTCTCTTATTATAGATTGGATCTGCAACAATACTTGTTGTAGTCTGTGGCATGCCCTTTGATGCCGTATGAGTACTCCAGAGAGGCCAGAGGGTGGAGTTCAATCCAACAACTTTTACTAACATGTTGACGTGTCTTAAAGCCAGAGGGGAAATTGGAGCCCCCCAGGCTCCTATAAAAGTTATCCCCAATCTTCCTGAAAAAGTGTGTTGATCATTCCCCAGGGAAGATTGTTTTTGATCTGATGATCAGAAAAAGTCTGCTGAAAACATGACAGATTGGCTCTTGCTCTGTAGAGATGGTGACTCATACAATGATAGTATTATGATAACAATTTTTCTTCTAAGTTGACAGCTGGACCACTGAGAACCAAGCATTTTTTAAAACTCCATCCTGGACTCCCTTTTATATTTATGTTCTTGTTTTCTATTTGCCTACTTTTAAAATCTCTACTTCTAGTCTATGTTTTCTGGGTTGAAATTATGCTTGGTAAACATTCCTGATATCCTTGTGGTAACCAGAAGGACTGCAAAGATCTGATTATAAAGTTTAGTTGATGAACTGACTGATATTTAGCTAAAGCAGAGAAAGAGGGGGGCAACCTAAGCACAAAGGCCATCATAATCGTGGTTGTTGTAAAGCATGGAGTAGAGGGTGCCGTGCTGCCTATGCTAAAAGCTAAGTCCAGTAGTGGGCCTAAGGTAGTGATACGGGAAATTCTTCCATTGCTGACCTGCACCATTCAAATTCCTCCCCCCCAAAGGAGGAAAGGGAAAGGGGAAAAGATAGAAATATCTTCGGTAGAAACAGCTATGTTAGCATGAAAACTGAGTTTCATTCAAAAGTTTTTTATTCAAAAGGCTTCCTCCAAAGGTTTTAACTCTAGATTTGCAGCTTGTTAATTATATGAAGTGAGCCAAACCACTCATTTATCTCATCTTTGGTTTTCTTCTCTTTTATTTCCTTCTACACGCACGCACGCACGCACGCACGCACGCACGCACGCACGCACGCACGCAC
>CAJQZJ010000819.1:2317484-2383843 GCA_907164525.1 Lophiomys imhausi
CACGCACGCACGCACGCACGCACGCACGCACGCACGCACGCACGCACACACACACACACACACACACACACACTAGGCCCTATCTTCCTGTCAGGGTCTATCTATATGGTCCGAGCTGGCTGAGAACTCTCTATGTAGACCAGGCTAATCTTGAATTTAGGATGCCTCTACTGTCACTACCCCTAGGCTGAGTTCTGGATTACAGCCACACAGCACCTCCTCAGCCTGCTTCACTGTTCATTTTCTTACCTATAAATCAATCAATCAATCAATAAATAAATAAGCCAACAGTTCCTTCCTATTTCCCCTATTGTTCTGATGGAGGCAGGAAGATGAGGCACAGAGACAAAGCTCTAGAGATCTTTAAATGGGAGTAATGACCATTATTAGGTCCTGCAAATAAAAACCCAACATTCTAATACCATGGTCTAGGAAAGATCTAAAGCCTATTTCTCTGGCTCTCAGAGTCAAACTCAGAGTGATTTGGGGGTGAGGGAATGGGGGGAACAAAACAAACCCCGCCCTCTTCCCCCTGGAGGCTGTCCCAGAGCAATGTGTCAGAGCTGGCTCTATTCACAGCAGCATTCCTCTGTCAAAATGCACTGTCTAACACTTCCCTTTGGCCAGAAACAAGACCAGGAGGGCCCCTTACCTCATCATCGCAGTTTATGGAGCATTTGCCATCCAGGGAGGCACACTGTTGGGGTGGAAAGGAAGAAGGGGAACCATGTTACTGGGCCATCCCAGCATTTGCTGCTGCTGCTGCTTAGCTAAGGAGGCCGTGGCCTGTGAAGCAAGCACCAGGTTTCATCCAAAGGGAATGTTTCAAGATGAGACTTGGCCATGCTCTCTAGAGTCCATCTGAGTTCAGATTCATGGTATAAAAGACAGAATGTGGGGAGTGCTGGCTCCTTTCCATCCGTCTTAGTTTATGTTGTCATTCGACACTGATGGTATCTCCTAAAGATCTCAGATCTTTTGGCAACAAAAGATATAATTATGTCATTATTTAATTTAAAACTGTTTCTCAATGACTTTAAAAGGAAACTCTTGTTTATGTTCTTAGATTATAGCTTCCTATCGTATCATAATTTAAGAAATGATAAGCTTACGCATCCATCCTTGGATGGGTCTCTAGGTCAGTTCCATTCTGTGACTAGTGCACATTAAAGGTGGAAGTACTGGCTTGCCTTTTGTGTGCTGATTTTACTTTTGCTGGAAATAGACTCCTAATGGTTAGAGCTGGGCAGGTGGGAGTAACTTAGTGGCTGCCACTTCTGTTAAATACTGGACAGATGCCCCTGAGATGTCTTATTTCACAGAGCACAGCATGGGGGAAGAGTGCCTTCCATTTTCCAGGTGCAACAGCCCCTTGAACTCCTTTAGCCAGAAAGGCAGATGCATGCTTCGACGAAGCAGGTCATATAACGGCAAGCACAAATAACTAGCTGGGTATCACAGTATGATCAGAAGAAAGTAAGTCGCTGTGAAGACAACAAAAGGCCCCTATATTAAGAGAGAAACTTCTTTTGTAAAGTCACTCTCTTGATCTCATAATTCAAAGAGTCCTTAGGAGCAAATCCCCTGCTCTGCCCAGCATGTGGTATCTAACATGCTGACAGCCTGTGTTTTACAGTGAAGTGAATGGTAATCTGAGGAGCTGGCAATTCATTTTTACATTCATCAGAAATCTGGCACTGTTTGGCCCAGCTACCCATATGGGGACACCTTTATAATAACAGTGCCGCTAATGCCTTAAGATACGGGCCAGAACTTACCTGTCTGCTGGCGGTCCAGAACTTCCTTTGGAAGAATTCAAGTTTCATCTGAATGCCTACAGCTGGGACAGATCACAAATAAAACAAATCATCAGAGATCACTGTACACGACCATTTCACATTGCCATTGGAAAGTATCCATCATGGAAAGATGCTGACACAGGCATACCAGAAAAACAAAACAAAACAACAAAAAAGCCTAACAGTGAACCATACACCTATATGATCTTTTAGCTATGTCCTCATTTCTTGCAGATAAGGGAGTCTCAGCTCTGCACTCAGAGCTCAATCCAAACCGAACTCCATATGGATGTTCTTTATAGTGGTATTACTTCAGTATGCATTTTCTAAATTTCATATACTTGTAGTACCCACACAAGCTGACATTTGTCATTAAAAAATCTAGATGCTAAATATCGCATCAGTTCCCTTTTTAGCTATTATTTTCGGAACTCAATATAGTCTGCATGGTTTTTGTTTGTTTGTTTGGGGATACAACATCTGGAAGGTGGAAGTCATGAGGGAGCCACTTTACTCTGATGTGATTGGTTTCACTGGCCCCTTAGTGTCCACATCCCAGTGTTTCATTTCCCAGGATATGGAGAGAATATACAGCTCTGTGCATCTGTGGAAATCTTTCTAATGCAACAGTAAAGGCTACCTGTAGTAACAGACCCAAGAGAAAAGAAACACAGTGGTGTTTAGTGGGTACTTTTCAGTTAGTGCATGAAGAGGCTCGTCACATTTCCTCCCTGGAAGCCATGTCATCAGAACTCCGAAAGCCAAATGGTTAGGGCCCAAATCTTATCAGAGGAATGATTCCGCTGGAGTGGAGGGAATGGGAGGTTGGAGGGAGATGTACCCTGATGCAGTTCTTCACACTGGCCTGGGGGGCATGGCCTTCCTAGGGTTTGTCATGATATCTGCACATTGCTTGTGTGTTATTTGTCTTTCCTTCAACACTGATGGTAACTTCAAACTAAATAACAGCGCCAAAAGAAAACAGAAGTAGTAAATAAATAAATAAATTCATGGGTGACGGTATAGCTAGAATTATAGAGAAAGATGAGGACTCTAAGTGAATCATTGTTTGTGATTAGTTCCCAAAAGAATGGAACTCCCTGGAGAGCTCTAAGACAAAAGTACTAGTATGGGATATCTTCCTCTCTCTGTCAAGTTCATGTAGCTCAGACTTTCTGGAGGTGTGGGGGCCATTGTTTTAATAAAGGTGATTTTTTTTTTCTTTTATAA
Organism: Lophiomys imhausi; assembly: GCA_907164525.1. NCBI lineage: Eukaryota > Metazoa > Chordata > Mammalia > Rodentia > Muridae > Lophiomys > Lophiomys imhausi. The sequence goes on from CAJQZJ010000819.1 coordinate 2,320,514, forward strand.
AGTGTATCAGCCGGGCGGTGGTGGCGCACGCCTTTAATCCCAGCACTTGGGAGGCAGAGGCAGGCGGATCTTTGCGAGTTCGAGGCCAGCCTGGTCTACAAAGTGAGTCCAGGACAGCCAGAGCTGTTAAACAGAGAAACCCTGTCTCGAAAAACCAAAAAAAAAAAAAAAAAAAAAAGTGTATCTTCTCCAGAGTTTTTAATACACTGGCTCTACAGACCTACAATGTACGGTGTGGGGCACCTGGTCAGACTATGAGTTGAGATGCTCATTCTGGCTTTGAAGCAAACATCAGAGAATGCCTGAGAAAATTGATCTTAAGAGTCTGGGGGACATTTGTAGTATTTCAAATAAAACCTGCCTTTCAAACTACTTACCAGAGCAAACAAGAGTGCATACTACCATGCAGTTGGAATTTGCTCAGATGCATCAGGAGCTGAGGGCTGTATCCTGCACTTTACAAAGGCTTGGGATAAACACTATGGTCTTACCAAAGTCAGACAGCAGCTGAGAGCAGCTGACTTCAGAGACTAGGGCCTCAAATTTACCATTAGAGCTGGCAACTGGTATCTAGGAGGAGCAAGGGGGGTTCCTGTCTTCTATTTCATGGTTCCCAACTATCCTCCCTGGCACTAATTCTAATGCCATCTCTTTAGGTCAAGGTCAAGATCATAGCAGCTGCAAAGCCCTACATGATGAAAACACAACTGTTCCTTAAGTAGTCACCCCACAGCAAACTCCTCATGATGTCTTTCCTTCCAACAGCCCAAAGCCGTCCCATCCACCGGCCCGCAGTTGTGTTTCCCCAAAGATTTTCCCGTACCCTTTCTGGACACCCTCCCATCCTCTGGAAGGACCCTTTATTCACCTCCCTAATGAATCTAGCTGCACCCTCCAGGTGTTTATCCATCCCACATACTTGGAGTCTGCTATCATCTGCCTCTATTGGTCCTGTACCCCAGCTCCTCGAGGCAATGTAATCTTTCCTTGTGAGTCAGTTCCGCTGTCCCATTAATCATACAGGCAGGCCGACTTTCTCTGATCTCCCTCCAAGGAGCTACATCCTCGCCCTAGGCCCGATGCCCTAACCAAGCACTGCTTCCCTACATCACCCTCCTCTGGGCAATGCAGCTGCTGTCCAGGGCTCCTAGGATCCTGACGGTAACTTGTCTGCCCAGTTCCACCTGGCTACGTTCCTGTTGGCTGTCTCACGTCCCTTCCAGCAGCAAAAAGCTCTGGCTTCCTATCTCACATTTAGACTTTCAGGGTTTTTATCTAGACTTTCAAATGCTTCTCTATGATTCAGAGGCTCACAATCACATTGATGAGTTGAGCTAATGGTGGTTTGTTTTCTGACCTTCACTGTGCTAAGCGCTAAGTTGAGTGCTAATTGAAATGTGATCTTGCACCCTGTCAGCAACCAGCTGAGAAATAGCTACATGGTAAGAGCTACCCTACAGTCAGAAACAAAGAATTCTGGGATATGAAGTTGGCCAAGGGCTTTGTGTATATGATGGCACAGAGATCTAACTCGAAGCAAAATAGGAAACAGGGATCAAAATGGAAGAAACTGCATGGCAAAGGCAGGGATCCTCTAAGACCACAGAGCTTTGAGCATGGGCACAGTGACCTGGCTGTGCAGGCTGGGGTCAAATGATAAAAGGTCTTAACTGTTAGTCCAAGGCATATGAAGACTTTCCCATAGGGTAGGGATCAGCTCCAGGCAAAATCCAGCCTCGTTTTGTAAATAAAGTTTTATTGGAACAGTCATTTGTTTACATACTGTCTGGTTGTATAATGCCAAAGCTGAGGAATTACAACAGAGATTGAATGGCCCACAAAGCCTAAGTATTTACTATCTGTCCCTTTACAGCAAAACACTGCTGACATTTGCTGTAGGTACTACTAAAGGTATTTACAGAAGCATCAGGACCGAATTGTATTGTTGAACACCCACTCAGAAGCTTGCAGAACAACTGCTAGGCAAAGGGCCCAAACAGTGGGCCGCAGAACAGTGCACAAGCTCTGGCCAATGGTACATACGGGCTACTATTTCTTAAGCATGGAAATGATTTAAAGTACAAACCAAACAATAAAAAATAAGGGTGAAATGTGAGGCCAAGCATCACTCTGTTTCCTTTGTTTTGTTCCACATGTTTTTCCTTTTCAACTTTTATCAGAGAAAACATTTTACCTTGGCATGCTCCTTCCTTACACCATCCTCCACAACCTAAAAGGAACCTGGGGGTATTTTGCATGCCCATCTGTTTGGTTCTTTCAACAACATTTCAAACCCTAGCAGTGTATTCTGCTTCAAGTCAGTCTTGCTAATTCAATAAGGAAAACAAGGGCAGAAAATGCTTTAGTGAAACTCAAATCCCAAGGAGAGTGCAGAAAATAAAAACACCGTTCCACGGGTTTGAAATTTTTTAGACAGTCCAGAAAATCATGAACATATTTTCCTGGAGTCTGTGGTACTCTTCACTTCCATGTGATTAGAATGTTCTAGGGCTCCTAGCTCACAGCCTCTATCATGAGACCACAGGTTGCTTTTGTACACAGCACTGTACATGCCCTGAAACAATATTCCATTGCATCCTTCCAAATATTCCTCCCAAGATGGCTTGAAAATATGTGGGTACTCTTCAGAAATCAGCAAAACATCACATTTGCTGTTAAGAGAAAATGCCATTCCAAGGAGCTCCAAGCCCATTCCCACAATATACTTAGACATCTCTGGCACAAGCATCTCTTTGGGTCTGAACTGTGTAGGTGATGCCTCTCTCCACTGTTGTCACTGTGATAAGAAGGGCTGGGTACAAACCAACTCAACACCATGCAACTCAGAACTTCCACAGACATCGTCTTCCTTCTAGACTTTCCTCTTTTCCAAACCTTGTAACTTTCTATCCCCTTTCCCTAATCTCATCCTCTATTTCTTGTTTCCATTTCTATGAGAGGCCCAGTAAGTGCTAGGTAGGACATATGTTATCAGCAAGATGCAAGATACAATAGGCAAGGTCTGGAGGCTGGGGAGCACTGTCCAATCACTGAAGAGAACCAACTTTGGACTGACAGAGGTCATCAAAGGGCATCACTCATGATGACTGGACTACTAGAATGTCTGTGACTCATTCATTCGAATACAGGGGCAGGTGGCTCCTTCTGGTGCTCTGATCCTCTGCTATCCAAATTGATGGCCATTGATGATGTGGCTACTTAAAATGAAAGTGAATACAATTAGGCACTGGGTTCTTTAGCTGCATGAATCACACTTTAAGAGCTTGGTAGTATTGTGAACCCAATCTGTGGTCACTATACTAATCTAGACCGTTTTTACCATTGCAGAAAGTTCTAGTGGACAGCAGTCACAGAGGAATTGAATGTAAAGTTCTATGAAGGCTTGCCCATATTACCACTTCCTGGAGGTGAAAAAAAATGAAGATGGCATATGTACAGAGAGCTCAGAGAGTTCAGATGAGATGGGACTGCCATCCCAACCCAATTCAGATCTGTGAAGGGAAGCTGTTAATTATCTTGAGAAAACCCCCAAAGAAATTAATGCAACATGCTCAGTGTGGCTACCACCCCCCAAGACTGATTTATTTTGCTTTATAAAATTTGAGAATACAAATTACATTTCCAGTGCTATTATATTCAAATGCGGTCAAGATGAAAAAAAAAAAATCTCCATGGAGATTTTTAACGACCTGGGACTTGCTGGCAGCAGCGGGGCAACCATCATTTCTTTCTGACTTGCAAGTGGAGTCACACTCTGAAGCATCCCTGTGCTCACCTGGCCACCAAGGGAAGAATTCTAACAGATTTCAGTCTATGAGCAGAGGTCTATGATTGGAAGCTGTCTCTTTGTTAGAGAGAACAAAAGAATAGTAAAATAAAAGCAACAGGTATGGAGGGTTTCCCATACCTCTTGTCTCTTGAGAGTAGAACTTTGCTTCCTGGAACTAAATGCCCACCGAAGTTTTCTCTACAGAAAACAGCCCCCTGCTGGTCATATTTCTCAAGCCAAGTGGTGACTAGTATGAATCCTGGGTTCAATGTCTCCTATCCAGACCACATTTTGACAGTGACTCTGAATTATCGCTTTGTACACAATGGCAGAGATTGCTAGCTGGGATAGAAAAAAAGTCAAGCATACTGAGATTCCAACTTGCCTTAATTAACAATCCACCATAATAGTTGTTAGCTAAGTCACATTTGTTTCAATTTTTTTTTTTCTGTTTGTTTTCAAAAACAGTTAATTGCAAGTAGAACTAACAAGGATTTGGAATGTCACATCTTTGGACTACTTCATGATTAACCCAGACTTTGGAATAAGGCCACTAGTGCCATTGGAGTATTGAAGGACAGAACTCTGACCTTCCCAGTATCCATGCAAGCCTCTTCCAGAGGTCTGTGGATGTCCAGAGAAATGACTTCCCTCAGGAATAACAACTGAAAACTGTAATGTGAATTATGACATAGCTCATCTGCAAAGTATTTCATGTGAAGACTTTAATGAATCACATGATGGAATGTTGGGCAGAAAAAGACAAATGAAATCCTGGGACTAATTTGAGTGAAACTGAGAACAGCGTATCCTTGCAAAGATGGGGGGGGGGGGAGTAGCTGCTTGACTGCCCCCGCCCCCCGGGTGTCAGGCTGACAAACCCAAAAGGTTTCTTAAAAGACTATCAGTGAGGGAGACCAAGTAGCAACAACCTTTAGAAAAACACAGATCGAAGCAATATGTGTTCATCATAATCCTGCTAAAGCCTGGGAACTCATCTTTAAAGTATGGCATTATTTCAGAGACAAGGGGAGAAATCTCATAGCAGCAGATCTACACATATTTCAACTGATGCCAAATGAAGAAACACAAAGATAAAAGGGAGGTGGTACTTTGACTATTAGCCCCCTTACCAAATGCAGAGCTCACTTCTGAAGTATTCCCTGTAGTATGTGGGAGGTCAACTCTCTCATACGGTAGGTACAGCAACACTTTTAAATGACAAAGAGTGATATGATGTATATCTGTGCTGAAGGGGAGGGACGAGACATACATGGGGCTCATGTTATCTTTCCATTGACAAGACAGTGGTAGAAAATTTTCTTTGAAGACTCATAGCTGCAGAGTCTTCTTTAGTAGAAGCCTGTTTTAATCTAGAACTTTACTTACTGTCTGAACTTGACTTCTGAGGACATGTGGAAGAAGGCCAGGCAATCTTGGCTCATACATTTGTTTCATGACCACTTTTCATTCCGGTCAGTTTCTTGGGAATAGTCACCTTTAGTAGAGTCTAATAAATGACAATTATATATGTTTCCTCCATTTGGGTTCTAATTGCTTGACTGAATCAATATTGAAAAGAATTAACAGGACTTATGGAATGGAATAATAATTTTTTCTTTACCCGTGAGGTAATCTGGAAGCATTTTCCAGACTTCATTTGAAGAAATCTATATTCCCCCAGCTTTCCAAGGTTGCTAGACCTGGCATTGAATGATTTTTGTCAGATCATTTTATGCTCACAAAACTCTTGAAATAATATGATTTCAAGGTAATACATTAAGAGTTGATTCCCATCTCTTCACCCTTTCAGAATAAAACATTTATGCTTCAGGTTTCATTGTATTTTAATCACACCTGCACAAATCAATGTCTATTAAGAAAACTATAAGCTTCCATTTTATAGCTCCCCAGTCAATAATTCTTCTTAGGTCGCCACCTAATTATATTCACCAAAGACATTATAACAAAATCAGGGGTCAAATTTCCAAAGTTTTCCAAACCCATATTAGAATGGCCACATACATTTGTCAAACACCTCTGGGATGAATGTTTCTTGCTGTGTTTAATACAAACCAACAGTAAAATATTCTCATGGGTAGCCTACAAGGATGGGGGGATGGCTCAGCCCTCCAGCGTTAAAGCTCCTGCTACAGAATGTGTGGAAGGAAAGTGGAATTGACCAGACACACTCAGCTTCTGGGAGAGACTTTGGGTCCATTGCAAAGCTGCCAAACTCTGGCTCCCTCTTGGGATGTATGGGAAATAGGGTGACTTGGAGTCTACCCTATGCCCTGCAGGTAGAAAGGCTCATCTGGTGCCTTGTGGGGAGGCCATGAAGATGCTCCAAGTTATTAATATTGGGGCAGAATCTGAAATTTTAGACCTACTAGAAAAAAAATGCACTGTGAATAATGTATAGAATTGCCAGATAAAATATTTTTGACTCGCTAAATCTGGTAACCAAAACCCGAGGGTCACATGGTGCAACCCCAGGTGGCCTACAGTGGTCCCCTGTGGCAATCTTAGCTCCGGGAGGGCTGAGACAGTTTACATCTGCAGCCTAATTCAGGGTTGGGAGCCAAGGACACTTCTATTAATCTGACTCCTACGATATAAATGGTATAAATAGTTGTTCCACAAAATAAAATTCTTAGCCAGAAAGATAAGGTAAGTAAAAATATTTTAAAAGAAATTTACCCCAAATCACTATATCCAAATAACAGATTGATGTAGCGGCACCCCTTATTAGGATAGTATGGCTTGACAGGGGAAGGCTTTTAAGAAATAACTATCACACATACTCACTAATCTATAAGTCTTTAAACACTGATAGATCATAATAGTAGACGTATCACTAGTATTTTATTTTGAGACAAGGTCTTGGTAAGTAGTATTGACTGGACTTCAACTTCTAATCATCCTGTCTGAGTGCCCTGAGTGTGGATATTTCAAGTATGTGTCCCCTTCTCCAATTAATAGAGTAATTAATGCTGCTATTAGGCATTCTACTATGTGTCATCCAGCTTTAGACATCTGACTGCTAATCCTCGGGGGCCCTAAAGTGACTATTGCTCCCAGTCATATGAGACTCTAAGAAGATCAAGGACCACAGAAGGAAGTTACGTGTTGAAGCTCTTAGACAAGAACATGAAATCATTCTTGATTTCTCTCATCCAATGGAATCTAAAGCCTATGAAAGTCTTTGTCACTGGCATGAGTGGAAATTCACAATAGCCCAGTAAGCAGGAACAAGGAAGAAGGAGGGAGTGTTTTATGTCAGATGTAGAATCCTAAGCTGGCAAAGCAAATGAAGAGCTGGAGAACTCAAGTCCATCTGTGTGTTGATGCAAGTGACAAAAGTGACAAAGCTGAATGTCCCTGGCTTTTACAAGACATGGGCTAGGACTTAATAAGGAAGTGCAAACAAAGCTGGTGACCATTCTGGGGATAGCCTGTCATCAGCAGAATTGCCTTCTTGGTGGTGGGTCAACAAGACCATCAGTGTCTATCTTTATCCGGAATCTCCATTTCATTTACCATGGAAAGGATGACTATGCCAGCTTCAGCCAAAGGAACAGCATGTATGCATGGGCTGGGCCTGCTTCCCTCTGGCCATGTCGATTCTCCATAGTCAAACACCTGGGTGGCAGATGTGTCCAGCTGCAACAGATCCTCCTGGAACAGCTGCACACAAGGCGACTGAGTCAGGAGTGAGGAGGGAGCCTGGATACATTAACAAGAAGGGCAAGCAGTGCTCTGGAGTAATCAAGCATGCTTTCTCAAACTTCCTGGAATCTCAGGACCTTGGGATGTTTGAGAATCAGCCCTGGAGTTATAGATTCTAGTTTTGTCCCATAGTTTAATCAGGCATATGCAGAGGCTGGAAAAGCCATCTCCTGCCATTAGGAGAGTCTCCCAAACACATGCTTAGCATCCCCTGGGACTTTCTTCAGGATTCCTCCAACAGTCTGTGCTGGAAAGGTCTCCTGAGATGGGCTTTAGGGCAAGGATGGGACTTCACTTTTGATTGGCAGGCAACTCTGAGTCTTTTAAGTAAGAACTGCACCTAAGGGCCCCGCTCAACAGACAGAGCCCTTAAGAATGGGTAGGATGTTTGATCTCTATGTCCCTCAACTTTCTCCATTTAAAAAGGATTCCCTAGGGTATCTGAGGCCCAGGAGACATTAAATAATACCAGAATGAATGAAGGAAGGAATAAGCAAATATAGGGCAGTCCAGCCACGAGACAGTTAATTGCTTCCTTTCACGCTTTCTTCAGGGATAAGAGTTGGAAACACAGTTGTTACCAGCATTCTTTCTCCCAGAGTTTCCTGGCACCCCCTGGCTCTTCTCCATTCCCTCAACTAAAGCATTCCAGGCCTCTGGCCTCAGGGAAGGGAGGACACAGAGGAATTCAGAGGCCAAAGGAACAAAATCTGGGGTTTTAAGCAGAGGCCCTAAGGAACCTCAGGGCAGAAGAGAAAATGGAGGAACTACTTGGGGCCCTCTGGTATGTCCCACCAAATCTCCAGCCACTGATGAAACTGCTGGGCAAGAATGAGAACCTGGGCTGGCAGGAAAGATGCTCCAAGGGTAGCTACGGTGCTGGCAGACCCAACGGACAGATGTGTGTCATATTACGCCCACTTCCTACCCTGAGATGGTGATTCCAGTGTACAGGCAAGTATTCTAGAATTCATACTCATTTATCAGTGCTGGAAGGCAACAGGATCCACCCGTGGGCTTCCTCCCCACCATTCTTGCTATTGCTGAACAGGAGACAGTATCCCAGAGTTGCAAACAGACAACCCAGCAGGAGGAAGGTCCCTGACCAGCAGATTTGTCACAGTGAGGCCCCAGAATAGCCAAGTGACTCCAAGGTGATCATCCCTGGAATGAGGAGGCATAGCACTGGCCTGTGTATGGACTGATGATAGAAGACCAGATGGGCCTCAGTGACTAAGGAAATGCCTGAATGATTAGATGATTAAAGAGCCTTCTCCCGAGTTCTCTTCCTGTTGCCTTCTGATCAAAATGTAGAACTCTCAGCTCCTTCTCCAGTGCCATGCTGACTTGAACACCACCATGTTTTCTGCCATGACGATAATGGACTAAACCTCTGAAACTGTAAGCCAGTCCCAATTAAAAGTTTTTCTTAAAAAAAAAAAAAAAGAAAGAAAAGAAAAGAGCCTCTTCACCTTTGGGCAAGGCATGGAAGAAAGGGAAGAGACACATTGAATTCACTGAGAACTCACACCCATAGGACAGCAGTGGCTTCAGACAGAATTTAAACAGAGTTCAGCTTACACTTATACACTTGGATTGTGTGTGTGCACAGCAATTCATGGTCATTACTTGTTCGTGACATAAAAGCACAAGCAAAGGAATTCTTAAGGAAAGTGGGTGACCTCAGAAGAGGACTTAAACAAGTCCTAGTCCCTTCCCAGGTCTACTCTTAGTTGATTCTGAAAGAGATCCAAGAGTCCCTAACACACTGTGATACTGATGGGCTGCAGAGGAAGTAAGGGCACATCCCTATGGCTGGCTCACAAGTCCACATACACGCTAAGGAAACAACAGATCCAACACCCCAAACCATGCCCACTACACTGCTGTTTCTACAGAAGCTAGACCTTTTGCTGGGGACAAAAATCTTCAAAAGAGGAAGGATTGTGGGTATTCAACTATTCTAAGAGGTGATATTGAGAGAATGAAGCTTTCTCAGAGCTCCACTGTGATGACTGCCCTTTTTACATCTATTCATGGGACACTTGACCACTGTATGACAGGTCTCAGCTGGATTCAATATTTTTTGATCAGTCCTGAATGTTCAATGGGTGGGGGAAAGTAGAAACACCTTACAATGTCACTATGCCCTGCAAATTTAGCACTTTTTTCTTTTTAATAAAATATATATTTTTTTACTAATCCTTTGAGAATTTCATGAACACAGCTGATCATGTACCTGGGTCATACTCATCTCCCACATCTCAATTTCTTAGTCACAATCTATATCTGTTTCCTTATGTTAGGTAGCTAATTAGATATTAATAGAGTCCTGAGAGTGTGTAAAACTGAAGAGTCGCTACAGTCTTCATAGGGAGACACTGATCTTGTCACCTTTAGTTTTCAGCTGAGGACATGGAGCTGTCTGAAGGGTGAAGCTTGAGGATGAATGATTGTTGTTTCCCATCTGGAAACAGAGGGATGCTGAGGACACCAGAATTTGACCTCAGATCTTTCTGACTACAAAGCAGATGTGGAAAGCAACCATGTAAAATGAATAAGTCATAGGGAGTCACCTAAAATCACTTTCAGAGAATATTTAATGAACTGAGCTCTGGAGAAAAGACTGCTTGCTGCTGCTTATGTTTGCTAGGAGATGGGTAAGGATGTAACTTTGTCTCACAAATACTTTCCTCTAAAGATTTTTTTTGGGCTGGAGAGATGGCTCAGCGGTTAAGAGCACTGGCTGCTCTTCCAGAGGTCATGAGTTCAATTCCCAGCAACCACATGGTGGCTCACAACCATCCATAATGAAATCTGGTGCCCTCTTCTGGCCTGCAGATATACCTGCAGACAGAACACTGTATACATAATAAATAAATCTTTAAAAAAAAAAAAAAAAAGATTTGTTCTTTTTTTCTAACATGTGTGAACTAATCTGTCTTCTGATTAACCACTTAGATTATTCTGGTGCCCTTCAAAGTTCCCAAGCTCTAAAGAAAGAAGACTAAGGAGGCTACTCCAGAAACACAGGATTACTCTAAGGACACTCAAGCTTTTGGAAAACCTGTATCAAAGGTTCACTTAGAGTACAGTGACAATACCTTGGCATCCAAGAGAGAAGGTTTCTTGGGGAGAAGTGGCCCTGGAAACATGGGCACGAGAGAGAGGAAAGCAGTGGGAGACAGCACCCACTAAATCCCCTCCGTGGGCAAATCAGGACTGACTGAATCATCACACTTAAATGTTCAGAAGTCGACAAGAGAGAAAATAGTTTCTTCATTTTAAAGAAAAGGTGGGGGGCTTGGAGGTGGCTCAGTTGTTAACACTAAGACCCGAGTTCAGAGTCCCAGCTGGGTACAATGGGCATGTCTATAAGCATACTGCTGGAGGGTGAAAACAGAAGACTCTAGAGTGTATTGGCCAGCAAGTCCAACAAATCAGAGGGCTTCAGGTTCAGGGAAAGATTCTGTCTCAAAATAAAAAGCAAGGAGAGTAATGGAAGAAGACTTTTGATGTTACATCCTCTAACCTTCACATGTGTACCCTCATACATGTTCACATATCCATATATATACAACATATACATACAAGACACAGAGAGAGAGGAGAGAGAGAGAAAGAAGAGAGAGAGAGAAGAGAGAGAGAGAAAAGGTAGAAGATCACTGAGTGACTTAATCAGAGCCCTGAAGCTCCAAGGACTTTATGGAACTGGGAATTGAGCCGCGAACCTGATTCTGAAACCAGCTACTTGTCTCCTATACCTTTGGTTCACAGTGGGGCTAGCATCACCTCCTAAGAAGTTGCTTTGGAACTCCACAGTGATTTTATGATTGTCAGTGTCTAGATGTCCCACACTCCGTGTGTCAGTCCCTCATAATAATTGACTCCATGTGCCTCAGAGCTTTGGGTACACTGCCTAGGGCCAAAATGCTTGGAAACTGGATCCAAACCTGAGCCTTGAGCCCAACTCTGATTCACAGCTAGAAACAAAGTATCTCTAGAGGTTTACTTGTGGTCCTGTGTGTGAGCAAGACATGGGCCCATTTTCCTTTATCTACAGATTTACTACCAAGGGTGTGAGGTACATGGAATAGCCATTGTGTTAGATGGCTTCTGCCTAAAAGTGGAGGCATGGCTTCTGACTACTCCACTCTGTCTTCTCCTGCTATAATGCCGAAGATACTTACATACTAAGGCATCTGTTACAAGTTACTCTTTTTGTATTTCTTATAAAAATATTACAGTTACAGGCATTTTGTAATTATTTTTGGTGGAATATTAGAAAATGGGTTATATTTTATGTTAATTTCAACTTGAAATATAGCCAAGATAGTCTAACTTATTAAAAGAGGGGAAGGATCTTGAGTGGGATAGGGTTGGGAACTGCCTCAATTCAGAGTCCGCTGTATCCCTGCACCCAGTGCACATCCCTCTTTTTCGCCCTTGACCCTTCTTGTCTGTGGCTCAGTTTTGCTGGTCCTGGCCTGAAGCATAAATCTGGCTTCAGCAGACCTCACATGCCTGGATGTTTCTTCTGTGTTTCCCTTTCATTCCTCTTGGTTCTGATCAAAGTATGAGATATTGGTATCTGAGGCACAGCTCAGCTGATGATTGCCTCATTTCAGAGCTCAGCAGGAAAGGAGAAGACCCTTTTGTGCTTAGAGAACCCCAGAATTTTAAGAGAACCCCCTACTTTGGGGGCTACATCACAGTAGAGAGCTGAAGAGTTCAGCCCCCTTGTGGGCACATTTGACCCTATCAGACCGCTTTGTCTATGAATTGCTGGCAGTCTGAGGAAGGATAAAGAGCCTTCCAAACACTTTTTTTTTTTTTCCACAGAGCATCTTAATCATTATTGTCAGCACTTGGGTTATCATCACCTTGGGAGATGAGATGGGACAGGGGGTGTGTAGGTGGGTGGGTGGGTAGGGAGATGCTTTGCAGTTTTGTGGCATCCATGTGTTCCCTGAAATAAGGAGCTCTACTGAGAGCAAAAGAGTGAGCAAGGAACAGAGCCTCCAGTAGATTAAAAGGGGCCTTTGTAGTGGCTACATCTGTACATTAAAATAAATCTCTCCTAGTGCTAAAACAACATCTACATTCATTTGGGCCAGGGCCACATTCAGAATTTGAGAAATATGACAAACATGGCTTCAGCATGTTAAAGTCTGCCAGCTCACAAACAAGACAAGAAAGTGACTCCAGCCACTTTCACTCCTGACTCCCATTTTCCGTCTTCACTTGAAAGAAAAAGATTTTGCCCTTTTTTCAGGTGCCAGCCTCTCAGTGTAGTCCTGAAATGGGCAGCAAATTGCCCTTGAAGGTGGTAGACTTCAAGAGGAATTCTGTTCTTTTCTCCTAGAGGAGGCTGCTAGAGGCTCTGCGTGCCTGATAAAGCCTGTAATAGTGAGAGAAGCGCAATTTGGGGTGGCCCTCGGGTAGACTAGACATGAATAATGCCTCATAAAAATAATTACTTCTACCCAGAGTACACACGCCAGAGGAGCTTGGTGGGGGCCGTCCTAACCAAGCAAATGGAATCTTCCTTGGGGGAAGCTTTCAACCGGGCAGAGCCATCTATGGCAGGGATCAGATTCACTTCTTTGGAGTGGAGTCCTCCAAAACCAGTTTTGGAATTCTCTGAAGTCTTGGATAGACTACGTCAGGAGGTTTGTAGGATAGCTGTTTGTAAGTGTGCAGGATGATCAGGTCTGATGCAACCGAAGTACATACTGAGGATGGTGACAATGGGTACTAACTCTAGGCAGCCCACGCAGTGTGTGACAGATGGGTCAAGACTGAAAGCTGGAACACACCGTTGATCCCAGCCTACTTGTCTCATAAGCCAGCAGCTAAAGGTATGCAAAGGTCAGCAGCTTACCTGTAAGTCTTTAGAGATGGCTCCAACTCTAGCGGAACTGGAAGAGCATATAGCATATAGCATGTTGCTCTGGGAACATGTATCCCTTTGAGGGATAGAGTCCCTTCACTCTTACTGACATTCCACAGTTTCCTTTAGAAGTTCATATGCCTATAGTATCAGTTCATGAGTTCATAAACCAAAACCTCTGTTGTAGGTTTAACTCTTTTTTTCCCAAGGTACAGGGATTCATCCTTCCTTTTTCTGGCCTGGATAGGCACTGACCTGAACTATGCTAATCAGAACCAGCTCTAGGACTCTCTGTAGAGACTGTGGGGGATAAAAAAAAAAAAAAAAGAGCCAGTGTTTCCATTGACTTTGCCAAGTGGTTCAAAGGAGCCACTGGGTGAAGATGGTCTGCTGAGAACATAGCTGACATTAAAAACAAAAACAAGAAATGGAGAGACTTGCTGACTTCTGCTGTATCCTAGACCCAAATGTACCTGAAGTTAGGTAAAGCATTTTTCTTCTTTTAGTTCTTAGAGGTGTGAAAGAGTATCTGCCTACTGCAGATAGTCAAATTATTAGTTCCTCTTAATTTACTGATATTTGCTTAAGCTAAGTTTTATTAGGCTTCTGTTGCCTACAGTGGACAGCATTCTGACATATTCAACTATGGTCTAGGTCATCTGTGACTTTTCCTCACAGGAGACGGGCAAATGTGATGGCTGATGACCAATAGGTGTGATATGGGAGGCAGGTTTATGATACGCATGCTGCCTCTCCTACTTCATGGCAAGTGTCATCCACAAATGCTGGAATGCCTTTCCAGGCAGCCTCAGTGTCCTCCTAATGCAGAGCACTTGGAGGCCCTGGTGCCAGCAATGGACTAAGTTGGCTGGGCACACAGCGATTCACATGGCAAAACCTTTTAAGGAACATGGGGCTTTTGCATCATCCACCAGCAGGATACACATGGGCTCCTTGTTTGCTCTAAGTAGTTCAGTGAAAATGGCAAACAATGGACTGGAGAGATGGCTCGGCAGTTATATGGCGGCTACCCAACCATCTGTCACTCCAATTCCAAGAGCTCTAAATCTGTCTTTTGCCTTCCAGGGGAACCAGGTAATCACATGGTACACAGATAAACATGGAGGCAAGACACCCATATTCATAAAAGAAAAACAAAGACCTTTTTTTTTTTTTTAAAGAGGCAAACAGGTATATTCCCACGGTATCTATTGCTAATCTTCACAATAGATATCTTCCACTTTTTCCAAAGGTAGTGAACAGTGTGTCACACTAAGGGATCACTTGGCTTACTGACTTTCAAGAGTCACCCTCCACTGACCATACACCTAAGCTTTTCCATATACTACGGTTCCTATTTCTTTCCTTAGGCAGGCAAGCTAAGGGCATGAGTGCTGGGTAGTGGAGAAGCAAGGATAAATGCTTTCATAACTTGGGGTCATAGGAAGGTCTAGAATATTTAGTGGGTGGTTTTCAACTGGACCTTCTCACCTTCTCCACAGGTGGTCTGTCTTGCATTGAAGAAGGCCAGGCTCTCATTTTCCAGAACCATCCCACGTGTGGCTCCCGATTAGAGTTTGGCAATGAGAGGTTAGCGCTAGCTTTAGAGAGCATCAAAGATGTTGAGAACCTGTTGCTCTGGGGGCAGTGCAGGCAAGCGTGTTGGCAGATGTGTGATCTGAAGATTTAATGGAGCACTCAGCTGCATCCTTGAGAACTACCTGTACAGATTCTTCCAGACCTCACCTCCTCTCACCACTCAGTGACTGCAAAAGCTCTTTATTCCCTGTTCAAAATTAAGCATGCTTGGAACAAAGAACAGAGCTTCTGTTCCAAGGCTCAGAGTCTGAGTGATAGAGTCTAAGGTTCCTGCTTTCATGGGGTAACACCACACCAAAGAGTCCTTCATATGCTGCCAAGTCTTGGCTATCTCCACACTGTAATTCAACTGACTCCAGTGCCAGGCCATTGTGGGGACCCCTCATACTCAGAATGCGGAGGGTCTGAGCTGCTATCCTATAGACGCTATGTTAGATATTCTCCCTGACTACAGGATCCCAGCCACATCCTGGAACTTCTTCCTTGGCTGCCTGGCACTTCTTGCTTTCTCTTAGGGTTGCATTAGCACTTGAAAGATGAATCCTCCCCTTCCTGTTCATAGTCTACTGAAAAAGCTGAGAGGCGGCACAGAGCTATTGTGGGCTCACGATCAGAGTCCAGCATTTCCACTTACTGGCCACGGAAGGAATTTGGGCAAGTTATTTAATACCCCTCAGCTCAATTTTAAAGCTGAGATGATAAAGCTAGATCAAGCAGAGTGTCTGGCACACAGTAAAAGCCCAGAAATGGTTATCTTTGGTATTATAGCATTTTCTCAGAATGCAAGATCACTTTCCTTCAGGGGTTCCAGAAAAGAATAATGAGGACCCTTCAGTCTGCCAGAGTTAGTACTATCCTTTCCAAACCCAGCACCATGTTCCCAGATCCATGAAGGCCTCTAAGAACTATATCTCATTGGCTCACCCCACTGTCTCTCACTAGCTGCTCCAATGACAGGCCACTTCAATCCTCCTTAAATTGTTATAGCTCCCAGGAGCCAACAGCAGTGCAGAGCTACCTACCCAAGGCTGTCCAGGTAACTAGTCGTCTGAAATGGTCTCTGGTCATAGGCAGATCGTTTTTCATGCTGCTTATCTGTTTTTGTCTACAAAGTCCTAGAACTGCAGATGAAGATCTCTAGCTGTAGCCCTGTCCCAAGAGTACTTTCAGCCCGGGACTAAACAGTAAACAACCACCATGCCCAACACACTGCGCTTCTCACATTTTATGTCTTCCTGTGTATCAAGTGTTTATGGAAGGAAGAGATGCTCTTTATCCAGCGGGGAGGAGAGCAGAACAGGGTGTTTTGTAATATATCTGAAGCACATGCTCCCTGCCGTTCCCATGAAGGTGTGCCACCCCATCCTGTGGCATCCATGTAGATAAGTCTCCTTTGCCTTATTATGTCTGCTTTTCAGTTTTCCCAAACCAGGAGAGTTATTACTAAGAGGCCCCATCTCCTGCTCGTAATGGTTCCCACATCATCTCTACTCTCCCTTTCCTCCCTTCCTTCTATTACTCTCTGTAGACCTTCTGAGCTGGGGATCCTGGGAATGGTGTGGCAGCTTATTTGCTCCTAGGGACTTAGATTCTGTTAAGAGGCGCATATGTAGTCAATGATCTCTGTGAGTGTTTGGAAAGACATGTACCTATTAAGTAATATGTGAGCCTGAAAAAGGAACCTGTGCAAACCCCTGAGGATCATGGGTCATGGTTTTTCATCTGGAACTGCAGGATGAGCCTTGACAAGCAAAGGGGGTGTCCACAGGAGGGCCCTGCCCCTCAGGAGGACAGCTGCAGAACCAGAAGCTTTCAGTATATGCACTTAAACATGGAGGATCTTCTCTTCATCTTAGAATGTAGGGAATTTAGAATGAGACTGGGTATATGTTTTCTTGATGTTGGGAAAGGGATAGGTGGGTGTGGTAGAGAACACGGTGAGGAGCAGGGATGGGGAAAGAGACAGGTCTCCCCATGTCTAGGGTGGACATCCCTCCACCATCATGGTTCTATTACCATTACTCATGTCCAGGTAAAGTAGCTCTTCCATATGGTTCAAAATCTTTTATATTCCCATGTGATCCCTACAACCGTACAGCTCCAGCACACTTGTAGCTAGGAGGGGCTTTGCACTCCACAGGAAAGGAAGGGAAGCTCGTCACTGCTACAACTTAAGTTGGTGGTTGAGTGGGAGAGGAGGTGCTGAATCCTGACTCTAAAAGATAGAGATGGGAAATAGCTTGCTTAAGATTAAAGTTCTAATGGAGGAGACTGGTTAAACTCCAGGCCTCCTAAGAGACTCTGGTCCCCATTGTTAGACATTGTTAGACATTGTTCATACTCCAGAGACATCGTAAAGCAAGCAGCAGAAAGAGAGGCATGGTTGAGCTTCAGTTGGGAGAAAGAAAGCATTTGGAGAGAGGGACAACTGGCCCTCCTGGCCATTTTCAAAGCCAAGACTCTTCAGAATGATGCTTCAAGAACCAGATACACTGAGAATTTTAGACAGGCAAAGTGGGCATCTTAGTAGTCCTGTTTTATATACCACAAATGTCAGATGGTCCTTAAAAGTACTTGAGTTCAGAAGAAGAAGGAGTAAAGGGATGGACTGGACAGCAAATTCTGGCATCCTGACAGATGAGAATTCTTAGCCTCCTTTCCCCTGCCAGGGAGGATATATTCTAGGTTTACATGCCCCACGTAAGCCTTAGAATTACAGACAAGAATGAGTTATTCAGTACTGCCAGAGTAACAAACAGTAAAGTCCGTCTGTGGGTACTCTTTCAGTCTGCATTCTAGTGCTTCATTAAATAGAGTGAGGCAGCACATGTATGTTGAGACCCCTCAATATGACAAAGAAAAAAGAACTAACATAAAAGGAAATGAGTTAGGATTAGTAGTGCAGAACATAAGAGCAAATCAAATCCTCTAACTATAGTCAATATGCTTAGAGAGGTGTCATGTCCCAGAAACAAGAACAGGCTACTATAAAAAAAAAATCTTAGAAATTTAAAATAAAAGAATCAATACAAATTAATTTAAAAGTAGAAAGATAAATCTGGGAAAAAGAAAATCTCCCATAAAGGAAACAAAAAGAGATGGGAAAATGAAGGAAATATTTAAGATCGAAGGTTATATGTTTCTTATTCAAAAAGCTTGGAAGAAAATCCATATAATAAATTAAGAGGACTTTCAAAACACTAGTGACAATGGGAAGGTCCAGGCACATTTTTAAGGTGGAAGGTAAGCAGACCTGGTCACATCAAAGGATCTGAAAATAGACTGACATCATATTTTATACATCACCCAGGAGTCAGGAGGAAGTAGAACAATGGCGGCAGACATTGAGGCAACATTTCTAGCTCAGAATTCTATCCCTAGCCAAGTGATTATCAAATAACACAGTAGAACCATTTCATTTTCAAAGCTGCAAGGACTGAGGAAAGCAGTTTCTCCTGTCTTAGAAAAAGTCTGAGAACATTAATGAGTGAAGTGAATAGTGAAGTTGGGAGGAAGGGAGGCTTGGGCTTAGGACAAAGGAGATGCGATATCGGAAAAATCTGATGGGGTCTCAGGAGGACAGCAGCCCAACAGGCCTAGAAAGCCACAAAGATGACAGAGGGTATAATGAGGAAGTGGTCCCCACAGCATGATGAGACCAGTAGGAATGCCAAAGGGGCAGAAAACAATAGAACCAGGAGTAAGCCCACAAAGCTATAATTCCAGTGTTTGGGAAACAGAGGAAGGAGGGCTGCTGTAAGTTTAGAGACAGCCTAGTCTGAATAAAGAGTTCTAGGTCATCCAGAATTATACAGAGGGCCTCCATCTCAACAACAACAAAAACTACAAATAGGCTTTTGAGGTAGCTGACAAAACACAGAATGAAGGGAGTTACTAATAGGAGGAAGAAAAACTAAACAACTAAAGGGACAAGAGGATTTTTCATAGCAGGGAGAAATATATATATATATAAAAGAAACATATATAATAGCCATTGTTTCACAAAGAGAACATACACAAGACTACTCTAGACTACGACTGTCTGATGAACGAAAAGTAAGAAGCAAGCTGTGCCCATGCAGTAGTGAGATTGCAAGGAAAGCTAGTGTGAAAAAAAAAACAACTTGAGCCCACTATGAATCAAAGGAAATAATAACCAGCATCTAAAATTAACTAATGAGCAGGAATGCCCACTGGCCAAAATGAAACAGCTGAGAAAGCTGGAAGCAGTTGCCTTTAAGAAGTGAGGCCACAAGGTGGAAGTGGTGGGTCAGGGCCTACTTGTTCTCTCTGTAAGCTACTTTAGTTTCATTTAACTTTCACAAACCATGTTCATGTAGTTGGCAATGAGAGGAAGTCCATTAGAAAGAGAAACATTGAGAGGTGAAAATAATGAACAGATTCAAGCTCCTGGCACCAGATGCAAGCCTGCTTCCTTCTTTGCTCTTTGTGTCCTTGTGCCCAAGTGGGCAGGTGTGCACACCGAGAGATGCAGCTCAGTGGAGGGCTAATGAGAGAATCTGTGGGGCCACTGATTAACATCCCTTGTGTCATAGTTTAAGTCTATGAGCTTTCTCTGACATTATCTGTCCAGAAGGTGCTTATTAGCCAGCTTAAAGTCTTTCAGTATATGCTCTGGAGAACCAGGACTAAGGTATAAGCTCAGGAGACCAGTCACTCTGTTTAAAGTTTGTACTTGACCGAAGATGTATTTTTTTTCCAAAGAAATTAATCCTGTGAATGCTACCTGTGATTATAGCTGGGTGGGACAATTTCCAAATCAACCCAGTGAATTTGCTCACGGATGGCTGACTCTTTGTTTCACCCTGCGTGAGGTTTGTCTCACAAGTGAGCAGTGTCTACTCTCACTACTCCCTAGACACCTTGACAGGTGCAAACTGAGTTGCAGAACTCTAGGGAAGAGTGAGGACAAATGTATGACTTTGAAGCCTCCATCTCAAACCAAGCCCTTGGCCTAGCATCCATCCCTCTAGAGGTCAAAGGCAAGCATCTGATAACTCACAGCATGCTTTTACCAAGATTCCATTAGCAGGAAGAAGTTATTACTTTCATAAAACTCGACCTTGTACCATCCCACAAGCCGTTAAATATTATGGGTTATCTACTCTTGTCACAAAAGACAATGAGAACAATATGGGGTATTGTGTGGGGAGCAATGTTAGATATTGAAAAACCCAAATGTCATCAAGACTTTATTTACTGCTCCCCCACATAATCCCAGCTCTATAAAAGTGAGGGATAATGAATGAGAGTAGGGAGAAGAAATAACGGCCAGCCAGTACTGGAGTTTTGGTGCTCAACCTGGCAACAAGGAGTCTGTAAAGAGTGTCTATCAGGACCCGGATGTTTCTGCATGTGTAAGAATGCTCTTACACAGGGGGCTTACTTCATAACTGAGATTCTTTTTCATTTAATTCAGTCATATTAGATTATGGGCCTGATTATGATCATATCCACAAATCAGTATTTTAACAGAGTTTCCATGGAAACACTATACGCCCCTGTTTTTTAACTTTTTTGGACAAGGATTTGCCTGTTTTACAACTTGAACAAGTTTGAGGAGGACAACATGTTTTGTTTAAGTTACATTAACTGGGGCCAATATTTCCTAATTGCATTACCAGAAGAAACATTCGCGGCGGCATTACTCTGAACATGGAAAAGCTCTCCTAGCTCAGCCTTCGATTTGCTTTAATCACTGGAGAACAGGAAACATACGAGGATTGCGTTGTCTTATCAAGTTTTAAATGTGTTAACTGGTTTTAAATCTATGGAATAATCTCCCTTATTAAATGACAAAGCTAGTCTTGTTAAGAGGATCGGCATTTATAGCTATATGCATTTATTTTTTTCAAGATGCAAACACACAAGATTCCCCCCCCCCCCCCCCGCTCCCGTTAGAGAGGTGGAGTCATTGTGCATAAATGAGTGTCACCCACCCCCTCCATTTTTGTGTATGTGGGTTTCAGAATGGAAAAAAAAAACTCTCCTTAACAAATATCTTAATACTGCAATATGCTAGAAGAAATGTAAAAGAAACATGAAGGCAACACGAGCTTTCCATAAAACTTTTTTTCACTTTTGTGGTGTGTGTGTGTGTGTGTGTGTGTGTGTGTGTGTGTGTGTGTGCCCATTGTGTCTCTCTTACTCTCAGCCTTATTCCCGTGAGAGAGAATCTTTCACTGAACCCAGCTCAGTGCCTCTCAGACAAACGGGTTGGTCAGCAAGCTGCAGATCCTCTTGGTTTTTTGGCACACAACACTCTACCTCCAGCGCTGCTAACGTTATAGGATTGCACATGTGTGCGAGGGCTCTGAACTTGGGTCCTCGTGATTGTGTAGCAGAGCTCTTACCCGCTGAGCCATCTCTCAAGTTTGATAAAACCATATTTGTTTGTTTGGGATCTTCGTAGATATTTGCACTTATATAGCTGGTGATGCTTAATTCCAACAGCAGAAACTTGGGAGCAATGTAAAGCCAAGTTCTATAAAATACTACACTATAGAAAGATTCGTGGCAGGGCTTATACGCTGATGTATGTCAAAGTTCACCATGACAGAGCATAAAACATGCCGGCCAAGGTCTAAGAGATGTGTACGTCATGAGATGTTGTGGTGCTTAATAAAATATCAGTGAGGAATAGTTGAATTTTACAGCATGAGGTACGAAGGCAGTGATTGGAGTGAGCTGGGCTGTATTTTACCACATCAAAGCATAGTATACTACAGGGAAGCCGAATATCACTTTAGAAGACATTTGCTGCTCCATCTACATTTGGTTAAGTCTCCTTTTCTGAAGAATAGGTAGAAAATAACTACAGTCTCCCAAAGCTACAACTTGCTAGACAGCTGGTGTGCTGGGTGACATTCAGGAAGATAGTACCCAGGAGACTCACAGCAGTCCCAAAACCCATAGCCTCCCATCATGTCAATCACAGGACTGGTCTACCTGTCCAATAAAAGCACGGATTGGTGGGGCTGTACTAAAGCTTTCCTAGAATTATGTTTCTGAGGCAACCCTTTGGTTTCCTGTGAAAATGCACAAACCACAGCTTCTCTTCATTGGCAACATGCCCACAGACTATGTCTCTCACTTGAAGGCCACTTTTAAAGGAAATAATTGGCTTATTTCCATTGCTGCCAAAAAATAATAATAATAATGTTACTATGTTCATAAGAGTAAGCACATAAAGTTTATTCATCAGGCCTCAGAGGTCAGGGTGGGGGCTGGATAACTTTGGATAGCCAATCCTAGGTTTCAGCAATGTGGCACTTGGCTTTTATTATAGAGTGCACAGACATTAAGGTCAGTGTGCTTTGCAAATGCTAAAGATGGAACTCAGTCATAGTGCTGGGATTTAGGGTACCAGGGTCTGAGTGATGTTGCCTGCCTCTGCCTGGATCATGTTTGGAACCCTGGGGCTACTGAGCAAGGCTTTAAGTACCCTGAAAATCAGTGGTTGTTGACAATAAATAGTACATGCATGCCTCCCACTCTGTTGGGTTTTGTGTTCACACTAACATCTTCAGGATGGGCAGGATCTGCTCGAGCAGAGAAGTTGAAGGGCCCGGAAGAGCCTGTTCTGCCACATGGGACTCAGGGGCATCTGGACTAAGCAGGGAAGCGCCTCTGTTACAAGCTGGATGGAAAGCTAGAGATGTGAAACACGTGTACGATACCCTGCCAGGCCT
The DNA here is from genome assembly GCA_907164525.1 of Lophiomys imhausi. Lineage (NCBI taxonomy): Eukaryota > Metazoa > Chordata > Mammalia > Rodentia > Muridae > Lophiomys > Lophiomys imhausi. The sequence goes on from CAJQZJ010000819.1 coordinate 2,343,237, forward strand.
GTAAAGTCACCACCTTCCCCCCACCCCCCAACCACAGTTTATCCAGAGGACTGCAAGATGCACAGAGCCACTCAAGGTTGCCAATAGTGAAGCGTCAGCCTTGCCGAAGTGCCCCGTAGGGCTCCAATACTGACACAGACAACAGACAGCAGCATTCATACAATGAATGTGTGCATGAGAGAGAAGGAAAACCTTTGTAAGTAAATACTCGAGCAGAAGATGTAGCCTAGGCTTCCAGGCAGCTTCCTCTTTTCAGTGTCCATGTGCCCAAGCCTTTCTTTCATCACATCACGAGGACAGTGGTTTCCTGAATTCCCTGGGGATACTGAATCCTCTCTCTGACCTCTCAGCCCAACACATGTCTGTATCTGCAGGGACTCTTGTCCCTAACCCTCCATGGGGTGAATTCAGTCTGGTTAGAACCTAAAGGAATGGCTTCCCAGCCTCTCACATCAAATCCCCTGATTACATCCTGAGAGTGAGTGCCCTGTCTCTCTTCTTCTTAGCATTGTTCCCCAGTACTTCTCCCATCCAAGTATCTCCCAGTCCTGGCCACGCTTAGCTTTTGAGGTCAGATTAGATCAGGCCTGTTCATTCAGGGTGATGTGGCTACAGACTCCAGGATGTAGTTCCCACACATCTGTATGATGGAAGTGTTCATCCAGACTCTGCTCCACTGATTTTGCTGGTGTACATTTTGAAGACTTTGTCTCCAAGTACAAAGTTTAGCAGGGACACTTCAGAGGTACTCTAACAAAGGAATCATGAACAATAGAGGATTCAGGATGAGAGTCCCTTTCGCTTTCATATAAGGATGTTTTTACTTTTCCAAGAAACATAAAGTATCACTAAGTAGAAAAACTCAAGTTTCTAAGTAATCACCTACATTGCTTTCTCAAGTCGACTCTATAGATCTTGCCTATTCAGCTATATTCTCTCCTTCCCTCCCTCCCTCCTTCTCCCTCTCCCTGTCTGTCTCTCTCTCCACAAGTTGCATTTCAAATGCCCTCATGGTAGAAGCAACTGGAGGCCAAGGATAGAAACTTATAAAACATAAACTGTCTGTCGGGGAAGCTCGCACACACACTCAGTTGATTTTCAGCTTGGTCTCATTAAAATCACAAATGAAATGTTGACAACACATGAGGGAGCCTGGTTGTTGAACACCAATGTTTCCACTCCTATCAACCTCCAGCCTCTGATAGTCATACTGCACGACGATGAAAGCTAAACAGCCCCGGGGAGATGACCGCATGCTCTTTCTAATTATGCAGAAATTGGGTAAAGGGGCCTCCTAGGGACTGGAACCGAGCAGGACAGAGAGTGACTGGGGTGGGGGTCTGCAGGAAAAACTCAGGCACACAATGGGTTGCCCAATATGGGATTCCTGAATTGGATGAAAGGACACGGGTCACTGCAAGTGTATCAGAATGGGAAGCTGTGCCGTACGAACCCAGGCAAAGACAGAATTTTCGATTTGTTAGCAAACGACCCACTGGAAGGTTGTACATGCAAGCCACCACCAACAGCTTACCTTAGAGCAACTACTCTGATGACCTGAAGAACTGTATAGAGCACAAACAGGCAGCAACTATAAGGGATTCCAGGCAAACATACCTATATGTGTGCTTTATAATCCCCAAAGACAGTAAACTACTCATGAGCAAACTGCCCTATGACTTGAACTTGCCTTGGCTCTAAGCATATTCCTGAAGTAGATGGAGCCCAAGTGCCTAGTTGGTTCATATCATACAGACACAACAGAGGGATGCTGGATAATTTATATTGCTACAGCAAACATGTTTTGCTAACATTTGAACAGCATTTAAAAACTTCATTTAAACCTCCTTGCAAATCTGTGGCTAGGTTTAGATGCTGATATTGGAGACCAAAGAGGTGAGAGAACTCCTTCAAGCTTATGCCACCAGTACCTGTTAGAAACGATCCCTGAGCTCAGGTGCTTTCACTCCAAAGTTTATGGCTTTAATTGGTGGTTGTTTGAGGGTTTTTTATTTTTAAATTGAATTTTTATTTGACTTTAATTAGTTTGTTTATATTTATGTATATTTATGTGTACCTACACAAAGTTTATATGTACCATTTGCATGCAGGTACCCGAAAAGGCCAAAAGAGGGCATTGGATGCCCTGGAACTGGAATTACAGGCAGCTGTAAACTGCCCGATGTGGGTTCTGAGAACTGAGCTGGGTTGTCTGAAAGAACAGTAAGTGTTCATAACTGCTGAGCCATCTCTTTTGAAATAAGATCTCACTATTATACATGGCACTGGGTTCTTGATGTTCCTGCCTCAGCCTCCCAAGTGCTAGGATTATATGTGTCTGCTACCATGCCTGGTTATGGACATTGTTATGAAATTAAGTGTCAGGTAGATAAGCGGGATAGCAAGAAGGATTCCTCAGGTTCAAGATGTATTATTAGTGGGTTAGAAGGTAAATCTTTCTCAAGGCAGCCATTTTTCTCAGGACATTTTCAATGATGTGTTTGAAAGGGCTAATGGGGAGTAAATTTTAAGAGGGAAAACACAAAACATTATTCACTATTGAAAGGCAATGTGCATTCATTGAACAATAGTTAAAATATATTGAACATATAATCTATCACAGAAATCCAACTATCATCATAATAAAAGTACAAAAGCCAATAAAAATCCATCAAGAAAAACTACATAAAGTCTTCATTTTCATGTGTAACATAAGTAAGCAATCAAACATGGACATGAATTTTATTCCAGTTTATATTTTTGGGGCAGGGACAAAAGTAGCCAATCAAAAGATCTAAGTAAAACAACGCATCAGTGTAAGGCCTTGGCCAGGCCTCCTAAGCTGCCATGTCTCTTGATCTTTTTGTTTCTTTCATTAGTGCTCTGTCCACCAGCATCTGCCTGTGTTTACTGGTGAGCCACTTAAGCACACTAATTACCTTTAATCATACTTATCTGAATCCCATCTTTACCTTCACAGACATCTTGCATACAGGAAAAGTGCTGGAAGGCCATAGTTGGTAAGACACTAGGCTGGGGGAGTCTGTGCTTTCTCTAATTCTGACAGAACACAGAGAATGCGCCCCCAAACAGTGCTTCTACTTCAGCCTCTTCTGCCACTGAAATTCCCAGTGGTTACTCCCAAGAGTTAGTTCCCTCCCTGTAAAATTGGACTACACACACACACACACACACACACACACACACACACACCCTACCACCATCACCACCACTAAGAACAACAACAATGACAAAAAAGCCACACAGGCAGCAGGTTCAAGGTATTTGAACTGTGATGCAATTGTTGGGGACTGCAGGACAGCAAAGTTGTGGGGAACCAGCATGCTCTGTTCTTCCTAGACACCCCAGCACCTCACTCTGTCCTGAGGAAAAAATGGGTGCTGAAGAGGACTCACAAATATTGTAGCAAACAGTAGAGTCCTCACTAGTTTTAGGGAGGACTAGACAACAGGTGTTCCAGAGCCACTGCTGACCTCATTTGAATTCGTGCCCCCTACTCCTCTCTGGCATAAGGTAATGTGAGGTCTACTAAAGGGACTTTAAGGTAATGACTGACACTTGAGGTCTCTTAAATCTGAATTTCACCTTATCCTAGGAGCAAGAGAAAACACAGGGCTGAACACAAACCCCTACCATCCCCCAAATGAAACTATGGTGGCCTCAATTCTACATTGAACAGCACAGAAAGGAACCTGGGTGCTCATCCCCTTTATGTAACATTTATAAATAATTAAATCTGTAACTTACAGTAAAAAAGATGGGTGAATAAAAGGGAAAGCCGAGGCAGGAATATCTGTGAATTTGAAGCAAGCCTGGGCTGAGTGAGGTCCTGTCTCAAAACACAACATGCAAATATCACAAAGTTCTCTGACTGCTGGCCTTCCATGCTCTCATAATCCACATGCCAGCTATAAGCAGGCTGTAGGGCTGGGGCAAGTGCCTAACCTTCTCTGGGTCTTGTTTTCTGTTCTGTCATCTATTTTTTAAAAGTGATATTACTAGTAAAACCATAGTTGCTTTTCTCATCGTTGGGATCAAATCCTGACAGTGAGAAAGTCAGGGGAGGAAAGGATTGTTGCTTATACTTCAGGAGAAGACAGCCCATCTTGGCTGAGGAATCTGAGGACATGGGCCACAATGCATTCACGGTCGTGAAGGTAAGAGTGGATGAGAAGTAGGTCTGGGCTATAAAACCCCAGCCTACTCTACTACCTTACTTCCCCCAGAGAGCCTAGCCTGTCTTCTAACAGTGCTGTAGCTTTCCAGAACAGCCTCACTGGTTTCCAACACATGAGCCAATGAGGACATTTCAACCCCCCGGCCACAGTAGCCATCATGCCTTCAGTCAACATTCAAACAGCGAGTCAGCTGAGAATGATGGACAGTGTTATGGGTACAAGGAAAATGGCATCCGAAGCACAGAGACTCAAAAGCTGCCATCTTCCAGTGAGATAATGCAAATGCAGCATGGAGTAGAGGCTGCAGACTATCTCCACAATCCATATTTCCTCTCCATCCACAGAACGCATTTCCCCTCACTTCCAGATATGGTCCACGTGATTTCTTTCTGTATTAAGTACCCTTACTAGGCCTACCCAATCCACATCTTCATTGTCTTCTCCCATCAGCCAACCAATGGAAGATACTCTAAGAAGAAGACATTCCAGGTATTATATGGAAGAGGCCTGGATTCCCAGATGAGTCTTCCTGGAGTATAACCTTGCCAGCATGAATTAGAGTAGGACAGAACAATACATATGATGCTGTTACTTTAAGCCACAGAGAACTGGGGAATATTTTATATAATAACCAAAATGATTTGAACTAAGACTAATCTGTAGCAATACTTGCCCTATTGTGTGCATAAAAAAAAACGATTAATAGGACTCACATTTGAAAGGTATTTCCAGTTCTTCTGCTGTGTGTCACATAGAATAAGTCCAAACAAAGAGACAGTCATTCCCAGAGACAGAGGGGAAGCCATCTCTAGCTCCAGCACCAGAGATAGACAGAGAGAGAACCAGAGAGAGAAAGAGACCCAAGGAGAGACTGCTCTAGAGAGAAATAGATTCAAGAGAGAGAAAAACAGACCAAGAGAGAGAGAGAGAAAGAGAGAGGAGAATATGAATGGATGGATGGATGGATGGATGGATGGATGGATGGATGGATGGACAGAGGGAGGGAGGAAGTCAATGACATTGAACTCTTTTACTTTTATGGTTTGGGTTTCACACCTAGAATATCTGATCACCCAGAATTCCTAGGGGAAAGTTTTCGCTCTTATCCTCATGCCTTCAAATGCCAGACTACCTCTAGAGCCAGATGCAACTTCGGTCCACCTATGTGGAGTCCAGGGCCTCCTCCCTACTCTCCCGCAGCTGTCCTTGTTTCATCCACGAGTCTCTGGTATCAGGCCACTGCAGCATGTGCTCTTGACGGGTGCCCTCGACTCAGGATGTAGGGACATTTTGCCTTGATTTTTACCTGAACAGACATCAAAACTGGGAGTAAGACTCAGATGTATCCGGAGGCCTCATGGTAGGCAGAGACTCCTTAGCCCAGAAAGAGATGTCACCTCCGAGATGTGAGAGGAGGCGAGTTTGAGGTAAAACGAAGGTGTCTGTAGGCAGTCTCCATAGACACACGGTGCTCAGCCCGCCACCGGGTCATCTCAACTTTCCAGTAGATAAAGCGTACCCCTACTCATTACTTAAACAAAGGCAGCCCTTTTCTTTCATAACTTTTAAATTATAGACTTATTTTCTTGTTGTTGTTGTGGTGAGCTCAGTATATAGAGAAGGACAAATAGAAAAATTTAAATTCCATTTTCTCTAAAATTATCACTGTCACCCAGTTATCAGCATTGCCAGTTAGGTGGCGACTATTCCCCATTTACTCCATCTTTAGACAAACCCACACACGTGGGCAGGAACAATTTTAATTTTTTTTGCTACATAAATAGGATTATACAATACATATTCTCATTACAAATTGCCTTCCTTCACTTAATAATTTATTATAAGCCTCCTTCCAGATGGATATAATTAGTTCTAACTTAGTCTTTTTAAATAGCTGCTGAATGCTGCCTAGAAGAATGAGCTGGTGCATGCTGGATTTCCAAACATCATCAATTCTGAGAGTTAATAATGGTTGTTGATTTATTTTTGGAGGGAAGTGAAATGTTAACTACACCAATTTGTGTAAGGAAACATGGGACTTTAAATGAGGGTAAGGGCATGTCTTTAAAGGTAGGACCATCTTGAAGGCCAGGGTGACAAGAAACATGCTGCTCCAAGGTGGACATAAAGTAAGTTCCTGTTGGGGAAACTGAGGGCCTGCTAGGTCTTGGTGCAGGAGCCTCTTGCAGTGTAGGCTTCCTCTGGAGGAAATAGATTAGCTCTGCACTGGCATCAGGCACCTCTCCTGGACTGCCCTCTGCACGCACAGTTGTCTTGCCACCTCTTGGATCTGGCTCAGGAAGGGGTGGGGAAGGCACTGCAGGCATTAGCATGCAGGTCACGCAGCCTCACTTTGTTCTCTTGGCTGAGGTCAGATGGAATAAATCAATCAGCCTTCGAATCCAAAGTCCTTCAATGTGTCCTGGAGCCTTCCAGGCCATGTGTGCTCTGGCCCAGCTTTGAGTTGCCTGTGAGAGTCTGCAGGAACAAACAGAACCAACGAGCTCCCTGGGGGCAGTAAGCAGCTGCTCCCAGGAACCCATCTACTCTGGGGGTTCTTTGTGTTCCTGGGACATTCATGTTTTAGGTAAGAGCAGCCAGCTCAGACTCTCGGACATCTGAAAACATACACAGTGAATAAAGATCCCACTTCAAGGTCTCTTGCTCTTCTAGAACCGTATTATATTCTTATCGCAGCATCTGCCTAAATTCTACAAATAGGACACTGGCCTTAGAGAGTTCACAATATCTAAGGATAATTATTATTATCTCTAAGGTGATGCCCATTATGGGCATCAATGCAGTTCAAAGGTGGGCATCTTCAATTAGCTAAACAGCCTGACTGTAATAGTACATGTCCTTGATTCCCAGGCACTCCCTACAGGCGTCCTGGCCTCCTAAGTCCAACTACACTATCAATACACCCTTTTCAGGTTTTGGATTCCAAGAGCCAGACTCCAGTTGGGTCTTGAATGACACAGTTAAAGAGATCCACAACAACTCAAGGAAACACTCCAAGACTCAGTCTGTCTAAGACCAGCAAGGTTGACAAACATAGCGTCCTTCAAGCTTGCTTGTTACTTTGTCACCTTCTGGCCAGGATAATGAGGCTTTGATATAATCAGGCCCTAATGCTTAGCCAGTCCCTTCATTTTATGCATGAGGAGAGAGGAGGATAGATTTGTCTTTATAGATGAGTGGTAAGAGTTGGGGGTGAGTGACAGGTGGCATCGTGGAACAGTGACAGTCGTGACACAAGGGTGGTATAGCAGGTTTTGCAAACCATGGCTCCTGGGTCAAGGCAACACTTAGCCAGATTTTGTAAATGAACCTGTATTGTGGCAGAAGCATGCAGGACTCCCCTGGATGGTTTTGCTCTGCATTGGGAAGCTGAGTATTCTCTGTAGAGACAGTATGTCTCTTGGTGTCTAAAACACTCTATTGCCCTCCCCACAAAATGGTTTCTGATCCTTTGGAAAGAGAGAGGCACACAGGCAGATATATGACATCATAGTTCTTGGACAGCTGTGAAGCTTACAGGTGTCCATTATGTTTGATGGACATGTGTCATCAAGAAATGATTATAAGTACATTGCATGTACATGAAACAAAGAAGAAAGGCAGGAAAGAAGGAGTAGAGGAGGAAGAAATCATTCACTTTGTCTGAAATGGATGTAGCTCTTCACAAGAACACCTATCCTGTTAATCTCCACCTGAATGTTCTCTGTAGTGCCGAAGAGAAGGACAGCAGAGACAGGTTGGGTAAAGATGAGTTTCCAAAAATGGCAGGATGTGCATGTTACAGTGAGGTGGAAAGCAGGTTGTCCACAAGAGAAAAGCATCTTCCAAGAGGCTGTTCAGAAGAATAGTGTACAGTATGGGGTCTCATGCACAAGGTATTCCCTGCCTCCCTCAGTAACCTCAGAGTGGTATAAGGATCCAGTGGGGCACTTCCAGTGAAAACAGCTCAGAAGTCCTGGAAGCATTTTCATGGTTCATTTTCACTGTAGCCTTCAGGTAGCCTTCATGAAGACACTTGGGGCTAGATGTAATCCTGTAAATCTTATAAAGCACTGAGTACCATTAGCCCATATGAGATGAGGCTTTGTATGGGTAAGCTTAATTCCAGAGTCCACACTTAATTGCTCAACTATACTTCTTGGGGTCAGAGGTTCACTTTATCCAACCTCAATACAAAGCAACTTTGATACCTGACCAATAAGAGAAGGCCTGTGAAACATTCCAGAGTAGTGAAAAAAAAAAGGCTCACTTCAGGCATTGGAAGCCTAAAAGAGCTGGTTCTAATCCCCATTAGGGAAGTTAATAGCACTGGCTACGGGTGAACAACCAACTCTGTTGCTGTCTAGCTCTTACAGAGCCAACTTTATTGTTTTATATGTGAAGAGAATTGAGAAAATGGCCTGAACCCCAGCATTAGGTAATGTAGAAAGATGAAGAAGTACTTCATGCTGGTCAAAATGTCATTTTGATGGGGGATGGGAGTGTGGAACAAACAAGCAAGTAACTGAGATGTATTTGTGGCATTGGGGAGGAGGGATTGTAATGTCCACCAAAGGAAACCATGGCTGTGGATTTCAGGGCATGGAGACCTGTCAACACGGCTAATCTCCAAGGATGTGGGCTGAATGCACCTCAAGAGCCAACGAAGTGCCTGTGGAAACTGTGTCAGTCTCTGGCAGGCCAATTTGTTCTCATATTACACACTCTGTTGGCTCTGCTGCGAGACCCCAGGTTAGGGATTCCTATCATGCATTCCCCCCAACCAGCGAGGGTTGATATAGCACGGTTGATAAGTCAAGAGAATGCAGAAGCCACGGCCAGATTAAGAAGGCTGTTTTATTTTGGTGCCCTGGACTTCAAGCAGATTAAATAATCAAAAAGGCCGGGCCACTGGGGTCATGTTTGAATGCTACAGCTGTTCACCAAGGTCTGACCAGCATTCTTTACGTGGCTCGCAGCCTGAATGGGGGAGAGAGAGAGAAGATCCCAGGGACGCTTGGACTTTGAGAAAAAAGACAGGACACAATCAAAAGATCTTCTTATGGAAAAGGACCACAGCAGATGGAGACAAGGGGAAAGGCTGCTTAAATAAAGTGGCCTCCTGAATGCAGGGACTATTTTCTGCAGTGGGGAAAAGCTCATGCTGGATTCAGGAAAAGTGAATAGAAAGCCGGGCTCCAAGTCTGCCGTGACCTGGGTGTGTTGATCTGTAATCACACTCCACAGGATACATGTTGGATGAGGGCTCGCCCTGCAGAGACTGAGCCATGAAAGGTGAGCAGGAATGAATCCAGTCTCCCCTACCCTAGAAGTTCCCCACTGAGAGGAGGAAGGGATCCATTCCAAGAAGCGTCTGTAAGAAATCAATTTTTCAACCTGTTTTTCTTAAAACATTGGACAGATGCAAAATATCTCTCTCAGTGGGAAGATAGATGTATCACCATGCTGAGTGTAAGGGGAAGGGGCTGGAGACAAATGTGTGTAGCTGTGGTGTGGACATGTAGTGGGTTTGTCACGGGCCATTTCATAAACAACATGGTGCCTTGAGTTGGAGTTCATATATTATTTCCTTTGGGGAAGCAGGAGGCAAAGAAAAGAGGAACAAACTGGCTCCCATTTCAGAAAGATAAGCCTTTTATTAAGAGATAAGTGGATGGGGTGGGAAACATACCCTGGTGTTTAAGAATTGAGTCCCTGCAATTAATTAATAGATGGCATCAGGTGATCTCTAATAGAGAGACATTTGAGCTTCAAAATAATTCACTAGAATATCTGAAAAATTACAGAAAAAGAAACAAGGGATATAGTCTTCTGTTTGGAGAAGGAGGAGGGGATTCTGATGTTCTGTCTCTTGAACTGAACCACAGCAAGCGGCATTCACCTGGAAAGCTCCTCATTTGCCTGCCCTATAGGCCTGGGCACCAGCAGCCAGGAGCAGAGTCCAAAGCAGGGAGAACAAAGTATAGTATATTTGACAGTAATGCTGTGTGTTCCCCTAGGTGAGGCACAAACCAGAATGACAAATAAACATCCTTCTCTTGAAAGCTTTCATGTTGATAACCACTTCAGTTTTGAATAGCATTTCACGACCCTGCCAGTGCCTCTGCAGTTCAACAAAGCACCCTTGACAGATGCTTATCATACTGAAAAATTCAAATCCCAAGAGAGAAAGAGGGAGGGAAATTGTGATCATTGAAGAATGATCACACAGTCTTTTAAGAAAATAACAATTCTCTGAGCCTTACAATGAGACCCACTCTGGATTCTGGGGAGCCCTTACCCACATTTCTATATAAATGTGGAGTTTTGGGCAAGGGAGCTTTTGCAGCATTGTTTGTGATAGAGTTAGAAGGAATCCTGGCAACTCAAATGCTCCTGTGTGAGGGATGGTTGGAAACTGTATTTGACATGGTCACACATGGGATATGCCATTATTAGTTAAAAGAAATGAAGAAGCTTTCTAAGTACCCATGTGGATTCACAGTTTTTACTAAACAGAACAGATTGCAGAATAGGATGAACTTATGATTATATTTATGTAGATTAAAATCAACCAACCAACCAAACAAACAAACAAACAAAGAGTATAGTACTGTGCAAATACCTCCCCGATTGCTGCACCATGTCTCTCTTATTTGACAGAGGAGTATGCCAGATAAGAATTCTCACAGACCCTTTAGACAGTCTGGGTTCAAATTATGTTCTATTGTTTACTGTTTCTGTGACCCTGGGGAGTAATTTAGCCTCTCTCTTTTTCCTTTAAAATGTTGAAGACAAACAACCATGTTCACAAGGCTATTAGGGTGTATTCAGATCTACAAAGCAATAGGAGTGATCCCTGGCCAGCAATGCATGCCACCTGGTCATATGTTATTGTCCTTATTATCTATTGCATTTTATAAAGCTCGCCATAACACCTTTCTATCTCAGTGATGATCTCTAGCAATTACAAAAATAAAAATAAGAAGGAATACAGAGTAATTTCATTCTAACCCATGCCAAACACAAGCTCCCAATACTTCAAACACTAGAAATGTTGGGTCTTGAAGTAAGTGAAGGAAATTTGAGTACACAATGGCACTTTTACAATCTGTGGATATAGCTAAGCAGTAGACCAATTGATGAGCAAGCACAAGACTCCAGGTTTAGTCCTCAGTTTCTGGGGCGGGGGGGAGGATCCTTAGATAACTCCAAATATCTCAAAAGAGTGTTCAGGTAATACATATATTCCCGATTCAACTCAAGCTGGAAATGATAAGAACATTTCAGCTTGGATATCATCTATTTAATAGCATTAAGAAGGCAGGAGGAGCTGGGGCTCCATTGGTCCTGTTTGCCTAGTACACACAGCTCTGAGTGTGATCCCTACCACCATAAAATCGGAGTAAGGCGGCACATACCTGCAATCCCAGCATAGTAACTATTGTGAAAGTGTCTGGAGACATAAGCCAGGAAAGGCCATGAAGGGGCTTCTGTGAGGAGAAGCAGAGCTGATCAGAAGAAGGTTGCCTGCCCCACTAAAGCACTGCCCTCCTCATTGAAAAGCAAAAAGGTGATGGAAGTCTGACAACCTATGAATGGCTGGTACAAGTTTCAGAAATACAGACGCTTATTATGTTATTTCTAATGTTTTCGGGGCAACTTTTAAAACCATCATATTTAAACAAAAAAAGGAGCAAGCAATAATCACAGATGGGGTTATACCTGCAAAGATAGATAGCCATTTTTAGGGCATTCCCTGGCTAGCATGGTCACTTGAAGCCATATCTGATAATTTAAGCACAAACAATTAAGATTAAGACTAAATCATAACTAAGTCAGTTCTTTGGTTACAGCAATTATATTTTGGGAGCTCAGTAACTGCAGGTGGCCATTGGCAGCCATGTTAGAAAGCAGACATAGAACACTTCTCCCACCATACAAAGGTCCATTGGCCTGCCCTCCCTTGCAGCATGCCTTTCAGAAATATGAATATAAGATCCTTTGTTACCTTTCTGCCTGTCACAGTCCATATTTGGCTCTGACCTCCAAGTGACAAATGTCCCAAAATGACATTTTCCCTCCTGTTACATATGATATCAATTTTACACATTCTGGTGACCGAATCACACTAGAAGTCCCTTCTCCAAGGCTGCTGACAAAGGCTAGCTCAGAGCTTGCTTCAGTGACTGGCCTGAGGGTACTCAGCCCCATTCTGCTAAAGTGAGGACCAAGATTTCCTCTCTATGTTGCCAGAAGGCGCTCCTGGCTCAGGACCACACTTCCTGTGAATTCTGTGGCTGATGGTGACCCTTTCTCATGCACCGGACTCCATCCCACCCTCTTTTCTTTGTTTTAGGCGCTCTGCTGTTGTTTTCCAGTTTGAGCATCCTGCTCCCAGGTGTGGGCAGCTGTCCCAAGGAATGTTTGTGTCACTCATCTTCAAACTCAGTGGACTGCAGTGGCCAGGGGCTGTCGAAGATCCCTCCCGATCTGCCCCCAAGGACACTAACACTGCTTTTACAAGACAACCAGATCTGCTGGCTTCCTGCTCTTGCATTTCGATCCGTGTCACTGCTCACTACCTTAAATTTATCTAACAACTCTCTTTCAAATCTGGCCTCAGAGGCTTTCTATGGACTGTGGCATTTGCAGGTTTTAAACCTAACCCAAAACTCCCTGCTTTCTCTCGAAAGCAGTTTTGCCCATGCCCTGCCTAGCCTCAGGGAGCTGGATCTATCCTCCAACAGCCTCAGCCTCCTCCCCACATCCCTGAGCAAGCCTTGGGAGAACCTGACCATGTTTGCCGTGCAGCAGAACTATCTTCTACATGTGGACCGGGCACTTCTAGAGGCCATGCCCAAAGTGAGACTGGTACTTCTTAAGGACAACCCCTGGACATGTGACTGCCATTTGCTGGGTCTGAAACTCTGGCTGGAGAGATTTACCTTTGAAGGTCAGTAGTGTGCCTTTGGAATGTCTTTCCATGTGTCACCCACCCCAAGGTAGAGCTCTTCTATCCTCAGCATCTCAAGGGGGTGGAGGAGGGTGCGAGGGGCAGCTATAAACTTTTGAGTATCTTCATGTGGGTGCCAATGTCAACTCCGGGATGTGCCAAAGGACTAAGTGTGTGTTGGAGTTTGGAGGGAAATTTCCCGTGGCTGTTTATGCTCATCACAGTGAGCATGCAGATGATGTGGACTTCTAAGTGGGAATCATATACCAAAGCATCCTCAACTTTAATTTCCAAGTGCGATCTGGTTGGGAGATGTGGTTCTCACTCCTTAGGACAGCTTCCTTCTCTTTCCAATTCTACCCAGTGATGGCTACAAATCTTATCAAATACTGAAATTGGGTCCAGAAGGCCCCCTCTCTAAAGTTACTATTTATTTAATCAGAAGCCCAAATCTAAGCAAAAGAGTCCAGAATATTAGAGAGAGTAAACTTTGGAAATCACTCAGGGTTAATAAACTAATAGACTAAGGTCCAAATTCTACCTGTTTTTTTTTTTTCTGTTAATACACAAAACTTTATTTTAACACAGCCATACCATTTCATTATCCATTGAGTGGCTACTTTACACTGTAGGGCAAGGTGGAGCAGTTGTGACAAAGACCATACAGTACACCTTTATAGCCTTAGCTCTCTGAACCTTGAGATAAAAGGTTTACAACCTCTGCTGTCAATGGGAAACAGAAGCCCAGAGAAGTTCAGTGAGTGGCCTAAGGTAGCACAGGAGAAGAACAAATGAGAGAGAAAGCAGGACTGTTGGGTCTTGGTTTTATAATCTTTCCTGAACCCCATATTGCTTCTCCAAGCACCATTCATTCGTTCATTCATTCATTCTGCTCCTTGAATGCCCTTGATGTACCAGGCACTACTCTAGACCCTGAGAAAAAGGCGATGGATAGGAAATACTTATCACTATAAAGGTTACATTGGAAGGGTTAAAAAAAAAAAAGAGAAATATTCTATTCGATAATAAATACAAGTATGGGCTCAGATAGCAGCACTAAGACAGTGAGGCGGGGCAAGTGTGAAGTTGGAAGGGAACATGCCCCAGCTTAGATAGGATGGGGAAGAAAAGCCTCCCAGGAAACTGACATGTATAAGAACTAGAATGATGAAAAGAAGGAACAGAAGATAACTGTGCGGTGGGGGCTCAGCAGGCCCAAGGGCCTGGTGAAGGAGCAGCCTGGCTTAGTGAGAGGCAGGGGAGGGGAATGAATCAGCGGGTGGAGAAAACAAACAGCACATCTTGGGTGCCCGCCCAGTCCCTAAACATGTGCAGAGCAGGTGCCTGTCTGGACTTTATTCTAAGGGAGGTGGGAAGTTCTAAGGAATTCTTGTCTAGGGAACAGTATGATCTGACCACTGTGTAAAATGCCACTCTGCTGACTGGGCGGGGGTGCAGCAAAGGCTGCTGAAGGAGAGCCAGAGGGATGAAGGGGGAGGTGATCTCTGTAGAGCAGGGAAGAGATGACAGTGGCCTAAACCAGGGCTGCAACAAGCAATTGGCATTTGTAACAGCTGATGGGTTGGAGAGGGTGATTGGTGGGGAGAAGGAGAGAGTCACTATAGGAGATTCTTTGGGGTTTTATTCTGCTTGCTAAGTATGCAAATAGTGATGCTTTTGGCAGATAGGGATAAGGGGCAGTAGGTGAGTCTTGAGAGGTACTTGGTGGAAGATTCAGGAAAATGACATGTTTGAAATACTTGTCTCACTTCAGGGGTTCAGGGTACTGTTGGCAACTGTGTGCTTGATTGAGCCCATTGCTCGGGAAGACCTGAGAGCTGCAGGTGAGTTAGGGAGAAAACAGCACCTGGGGGCATGGTCTGCATACAGTGGGAGCTCAAACTTGCCACACCAAATTTGGAAGCTTCTCATAGTCTAAGAGCAACTGATGCATTGCCAACGAGCCATCATTGAAGTTAGCTCACAAAGGCGCTGTATAACTTAGTAACATCCTTCTGATGGGTCCAAAACAAAAACAAGCATGTCTGGAGGTGAGGTGGCTAGAGCAGTTGCCTTCTGGATTAAATCATAGGCATAAACCAGACCATCCCAGAAAGAGAGTTTTCATCAAAGAAGAATATTTCCCAATGTAAAAACAACATCTAGTTTCCAGACCTAGGACATCTGCGGTAATGCAGGCAACGATGGCATTCTCCTTTTCACCCACAAATTTGGGCCAATGAACGCTGCTGTCTGGCACTTAGTGCTACCAAGTGGAAGCTGACAGCACTAAGGCTCGTTTTAGTCCCTTGATCCAGCAGTGCAGGCAGCTTAACTTTCCTTTATGGCGAAGCTTCTCAAGCACAGATAATGGCCTGTTTCAGAGGAAAGCAAAATCAGTTCAGGGGACCATGATCTGGCGTCCCAGCATAAAGAAAGGAAAAATACTGACTAGATGTGAACCGTGGGAGACAGTCCTCTTATGCATTTGCTGCCTAAAACTAAGCTACGGGAGGAGATGCTAGTCTGAACCTTCAGAACAATGAGACACTGAAGGTATTAGTCAAAGCAGGGTGACTAAACGTACAGACACCACCCCCAACCTCAGTCACCTGTGCTGAAGTCGACTGTTACTCTTCCCAGAGTCCAAGGGAATTGGGAGTGAGGTCTGCATTCCATGCAACCATTTGGGGACATAAGCCTCCTCTGAACTGTGATGCCATTTAATTCATCACTCAACGTCCAAGGTCACCAACCAACACAGCATTCAGAGGAACATCTTGGGGATTCTGTGTCCCGGAAGTAACTTTCTTGCTTCCACTGGGGAAAACTCAGTGATATGGCTTCAAAATGAAACCAAAAAGAATTGGAGAACATAGTATCCAGTGGGCTTAAGAGCAACACAATTTGCTTTTGTCAATGTAGAACAGTCTCTCCTTGACCCAACCTTGAACACAGGATGGTAAAGGGTCATTATTTATTCACAGGCGAACCCATCCTTTCAAGCTTATGGTTAACTGTGAAGTAGGTAGTCTGGGCAAGGTACGGCAGTGCCATGCCGAACATGTGACATGATTTATCCACCTGAGTCCTCAGAAGAATCTTGAAAAGCAAATTTCATTTTTAGTCCTCTCCCACTTTCTGGGATGCACAGCTACGTTATATAATGACCTAAGATTTGAACCCACTTTCTTCTAAGACACAGGTGAAATGCTAGATTGGGAGTTGGAATCCCATGCTCTGTCAGCTTTTCTAAATCAAACATGGAGAGGGACTCTCATGCTCCAACCAGCAGATTTGCTTCTGGGGTCATGGTCCCTAAGATAGTGGTGGAGGTGAGAGGAGGATCCTGGCTAAGGTCACAGCTCTATGGGAGGCTACTGAGACAGTGACAGCCATAGGCCCTGCCTTCTTGCCATGTCTAGGCATTTACTTTAGGCCTGTCCTTTGTTCTGAATCTCAAGGCTGTGGATTTTAGCACAAGTCTAGAGGGGAAAGTTGATCTAGAGCAAGAATGAACCTGGAGTGAATACACAATATACCACAGCCAGCCGAGGTGAACATCGGCCAGTGAAGCAGTCTGGTATGTTACTCTGGATTCTCCTTGTGGAAGCATCACTGTGTTTTGGTTAGATTAAATGCCCTTGTTGCCCTGTTTTTCTGTCTCTCTTGCAGAAGCCTTGATACACAGGCCCTTGGAAAGGCCACCATAGCCAGGTGCAAAGGGAGTTCAGATTCTGCACCGGCAGAGCCCCTCACCTCAGCCCAGCTGGGTGGGGCCCTTGGCTCAGCTGGTGTAGTCACCTGGGCCCTCTAGCTTCATGAACACCAGTGGTTCAGGAAACTCTTCTTTGATCTTCTTGCTTTAAAGCCACAATTCATATCTCAAAGGACTGTTGAAGGAGTTAGAGGGACCCAAGGGAGTCTGTCAGTGTGTCATTCAGTTTTAAGCAATAGCAGCAAAAAAGAATATGTGTTGAATTTTGTCACTGTCACCAACCCTGGTGTTTCTGGGTCATGTGACAGCTCTTGCATTATGGAGTGGCCCTGTCTATTTATAGGGCACTTATGATTTGTCCTTAGATGATTAGGTAGGATGAAGGTACTTCTCCTGAGCCCTAAATTACTATGTAGTGGCAGGTGACAACAACACTGAAGTGACAACTACTATATGTGCTTTTCTGGCATTAAGTTAAAATTATCCCTATGATGTATACTGAGAATCTCCAATCTGAATTTTCTAAGGGAGGTTGCCACCCTCCCATGGTGAGCTTTTTAGGGCAGCCTAAGAGAAACAAGCCATAGGTCCTATGGGTCCTGCCTGTCAAGTAGGTTTTCTGCCACTGCCCTGGTCCCAGAACAAACCAGAGGGAGAAAGAAGTAGAGAGAAGGAAGTATACTGGGGACCTGAGTTTGGGTGTTGACTTACCTACTCATGCCCTGTATGGATTAAAAACAGAATTCCCTATACAAGTGGGGAGTGAAGACTTTGAACTCTTAAGTAAGATACAACTGGGATGTTCTGATGGCCCAAAACTTTTAAGACACTCATTCCCATGAAGTCAAATAATGTGCAAGTGGTTTCATGGGCCAGGGTGCAGAGGCAGAGTCTAGCCCTTCAGGGGAGGGTAAGTGATTATGACAGACACCCCAGGGAATCAGTTACCTTACAGGCCCAAACTCACATTTAATAACTCCTTGGGACACTTGGTACTCAAAAGAGTAAACGTCACAAGGCCCAAGAAGATGAGTTACACAAATAACAAGAATTGAACATAAGGTATTGTCAACTGCTCAGGTTCATAAAACTCAGAAAATGTCATTCTGTCTCTCCATTTGATCTCAACTAAACAGTGTTGGTAGGGACATAGGGCCTTTTTAATTAACATAAAAATCACAGCAATGGGTATTTGTCTTGCTTTCTTTGATTTCTAGGGAGATTCTGCCAGGAAAATTTTCTTGTGGGGTGGGGAGTGGGCAGGAGGACTGCTGGAGAGCACAATGCCCTTGGACATTGGGTTATCACATTCCCTATCAGCATGTGCCCAGCAGTGGTCCCCTCAGCCTTTATATAACATTAAGGTAACTTGGTTTCTAGTAAGTTCTCGGTCGTAAGTAATTGTCTATTAGTATATGACAGGCTGAAGACGTTGGAATGCTGTCGTATCAAAGCTCTATCATCACTCTTTGCTCTGTTTCTTGAAGGGGGAGTTACAGACGGTGCCATCTGCAGGCTGCCTGAAGTCTGGAAAGGAAGGGAGCTCCTCTCCATTCCCCATGAGCTATACCAGCTCTGTCCTGCCTCTCCTCCAGATCTGGTACCCTCACTAGTCCAGAGGTCTAGTTCTGCTCCTCAACAAGCCCAGAAGTCTCCTGAGAATAACTCACAGCAGCAAGATCCCTTGGAGTGTGAGACCAAACCCAAGCCAAAGCCGACCAACCTGCGTCACGCTGTGGCTACTGTGGTCATCACTGGGGTGGTATGTGGGATTGTCTGTCTCATGATGCTGGCGGCTGCCATCTATGGGTGCACCTATGCAGCCATCACAGCCCAGTACCAAGGGAGACCCCTGGAGCCAACCAGTGAGTCTGAGAAGATGGGAAGCAAGGAGCCACTGGACAGTTCTCCAGCCTGAGAGCCTTCATGTCTCAGTCCTCCTTGGTCACCAAGGGCCAGAAGAAATGTCTGAGTGGGCCTGATGTGTTCACTGTTCCTGTCCCATGTTCCGTCTTCCAAAACATGTGTCAAAAAAATAGTACCCAATGGGAAGAAATTTATATTGCAGGTTTTAAACACCATAGATAAAAGTGATATACTCATATCTTGCAACTGATGCCGAGTCTATGTGTGGGAACACAAAGAAGGGAAAGGCCATGGCTTTTAGGTACTTTTTCTGGATTAAACTGCTTCTGCAGAACAATAAGTATTCTGATATGTGTGCCAATAGGCATTCTTAAGAGCTTTGAGGGCCACCACTTGGAGTGCCTAGGAATAGGCTGGTACTCCTCCCCAAGCAGTACTGGATGCCTCCATAATTCAAATTCATGCTAGATTGGTGGGACTTTTAGATGTTGTATATGTTACATATTTAGTGGAAATGTCTGTTGGTTGGGAATTTCATAGCTGGCCACAAGAGTCAGATTATATTTAATTTTCTAAATCAGAAAACCATTTGGGGCTTTCTGAGCTGCAGGAGAAGACAAAGGTTCCATGTCTGGATAATAGGACTCAGGCCTCGAATCTGAGCAAGGCTTCGATGTGAAAGAGCACTGAGGGGAGGGTGAACTAGAATAGGGCAGGTACAACCAAAAGGCTGCATCCACCAACCAACTGGAATTTACCCTAGAACTCTTGCATCAGGGATGAATTTAGGTTAGGCTGCATGGTGGCTGTGTCTGCATCTGTGTGCATTGCACACAGAGGGCACGGATTTGTACAGCTACACCCACACATAAACACCCTCGGAGCAATCAGCTTACCCACTAATGAAATGCAGCCGTGTCGGGTGGGAGCCAGTAGCCATTGATCACCACCTAGACTGTATGCTCAACACTCTGGGATAGGAAGGAAGAAGGAAGTTTGAGGGGGAGTGGAGTTACTGGGGGGACTTGAGGCACCTGGGGCAGACGACCTGACGGGTGCTGAAGCCATCCATGGCTTTAAAAAGTTCAGGTATGGCTTTCTAAGTCCACAGACTTGGTCTGGGAGAGTTGCATGCAAAGTGAACTTTTGTAAATTGAATCATCATTTTAATGCAGCAGGGGAACTCGCTATTTAAAGGAACCTTTCATGGAATCTTTTCTGTAATGGGAATAATTGGCTCCAGATTGATGCATTTTTTTTCAAATTTGCATTTCTCTGCTAGGGTTTCTTAAAGTGGAATATAGCTATACCTTCTCTTTCGGTTTATACTACAGGCACTTTTTAAGATTATAACCGTTTTGTACAGGAAGAGAGCACATAGGAGTTAAAGACATGTTAGAAGCAGAAAATGACAAATATGGGGCAAGCTGCTCCTCTAGAGCTCATGACAGACATTGCTAATCAATCCCAGCACTCTTCCCAGCTGAGCCTCAAATATGCCACAGATGGTTTCTTAAGACAGCACTATGGGCAACCAGAACTAATCAATTGGTGTTGGTTCAAAGGATAAAGCACATTTGCCATTCAGGGCGCTGGCTCCACTTCACCCTCAAGGCCATGCAAAAATCAGCTTGGATTCCCAGTCAGTAGTCTACCCCTAAACTGGAATACAAATGCAACATGCACATGTTGGGATGGACAGACGTCCAGAGTGCTATATGCAATGTAAACCTTAACCTTGTACACCAGTGGGCTAAGGGTACACTGTCTTTTTGGAGGATCAATTTAGCTAGATAATTTTCTTGGGAGAAGTTTAATGTGAATAGCTAGCATGTTCCTTATGCAAATAAAACTGGATTAAACATTACTATAAATATATGTGTATATATATATGTATATAGGTATATATATGTATACAGGTATATATGTATGTGTATAAATGAATGAAAAGCCACAGTGAAACCCACTAGTGGTGTACAATTAATACATATTAATAATTACAATGTGAAAAAGAACAGAACAAAAAGAGCTACCAGTGAAGGCCATGGCTGCATAGGCTGTTAATTGACATGACACCCCCTTCTCTATACTGTGCCAAGGTGGCTCACTTCACCTTGTGTGACTGAATTTCTACTCTAAGGATGTAGCAGCTACTTTCAAGCTCAGAAAAGCATTTCTGTCCATCCATAGCTCTAACCATGACTCTCTCTCTCTCTCTCTCTCTCTTTCTCTCTCTCTCTCTTTCTCTTTGCCACAAATGTAATTCAAGAGGAAATTGAGAAGGTTTTTTTATTCTTCTGTCAGTTAGACCAAATGTTTTCCAAGCTCACACTGTTAGCAGGCATGGCACAACTCTTCCCATGAGCACTCCGCATAGAATTCTGACACTCACCCCATGGATGATTGAGCACCTACCACAAACCCTAAGAACTCCCAAGGCCAACAGCACATGCCTCCTGTAGCAAGTGATTTAAAACTGCAAGTGTACTGTGCCTTGCCAATGGTTTAGGGATGCTGCAAGTCAGTCTTGTCCTCTCCCCGCAGAGATTACATAAAAGAGTTTCCAGTATACTGCACAAACCATGAATGTGGCCCAAACCCTCCCTTGTCAACACCCTGATCCTATTAGATGTTGAAGTACAGACGATAACCCACGCCAAAGGCTTCTAACTTAATAGGTAGTCTTTAAGCAAAGGGATTTAAATAATATGTACATACACTCAGATTTCTATCATTTGCCTACAGTCACCACACACAGCAGTTGGCAATGAAAATAATTACTCACTCTGAAATGTCAACAGCTTCTCAGAACAGAAAAATATAAATCAAGTTGTTTAGATGAACAAATGTAGAGTTATCATTTGTTAATATGAGAAATGAAATGTTTTAATTGCAAAAATGCACAGCGGATGAAAGACCCGGTTTGCAGGGTATTCTGCAAGAACCACAAATCATCTTTCACAAGCACTGCAGCTCATGAGGGGCAAGTTACAAATGCCTCACAGATTATTTTCAGCTGCTTATTACTGCGTCCTATTCATAGATTCCCCTGGAAGAATGTCCTCCCATCACAGCGTCAGACTGGAGGAGACGTTAAAGCCAAAAATCATGTCTAGCATTGTTTTGGAGAAAGTCATCTGCAATGTCATGTTTTTTTTTTTTTTTTTTTTTTTTTAAGGTTAGTGTGATACTGTAGTGACAGGCAGGTGACTTTTTGCACAGGCAGGGATCCGAGTTCACAGCTAGCTGCTGCAGCCTTCTGTGATGAGGTGTGCAGGAAAAGGGCATGAAAACATGCAACGGTGAGGCAGTTGGTGAGGACCAAGATCTGCGGTCAAATCAGAAAAGCTTGCACAGGTAAGGCAGGTACCTCACCCCCCCCCCCCCAGGAAAGAATCTTGTACTTAAGATGATAAAGTGCCAGTGGATAAAGAAGTTATCTGATTTTGCCTGACAAAAACAGAGAGCTGAACAGAGATCCACACCTGGCCTCCCTGCCGGAGGCTCCTGGAAATCAAATCCCATAGCTGACTAAGAACTACCGAAGACAGACCCCTTTGTCTCAGATTCTAAATATTGAAAGCAGTGACTAAATTGGTTTCCAAAGTATTCTTTCCGTACCCCTTATTCATAGTTACATAACAGCCATTTGAAACCTGTAACTTCCTATGCAATTCAGGAAACCACTGTGTCCAGCATGGTAAAACCCCATCAGTAGATCCACTAAATGCTATACTGTCAGAAACCCACAAGACAAGACAAGACACTACAGCCTACAAGACATGCCTGAGCTGGACTATCTGCAGAAATTCAGGGGACTGTCCTGTTTTTCCTCTTGATGGAAAATTTTCATTTTTTTTTACACTCAAATCTCAGTGGGGTCTCAAAGAAACTGTCTCACTCAGAGATGGCTTTACAGCTTCTTGACCTGCTTACAGACGCTCAGGACTGTCTGCATCTATTTTCAGTCCACAGATCACACTGAACACTCAGAATCCACCAGATGGATAGGTTGTCGCCCACAGCCTCACAGGCCCATTAAGGAGACCCAAAAAATGAATCAAGGGAATCAGAAAGGTCCTGAAGAGCAGTATGTCTAAAGCTGGAAATTTTCAGAACACTTGCCATTGGCCTCCTTGTCCATCACAGGCATTGCTAACAGACCACAGCAACCTTATCAGTTGATTCTAGACCAGGCCTCAGAATCCTTTTAAATCTGTTTCCCAGGTGCCCACAACAGATGGACTAGAGTTGACATAGGGCTTAAAGCTATTTGCTACCTTGATATAGTTCAGTGCCTTTATTTTCACAGATAGGAACTAGAAGCATGAAAAAGGAAAGGAGCCTTCCAAAGGTCACACACATAGCTCATGTGTGCCTGATAAACCCAGCTGCAGTTAGCAAGAATAAGACAAACTTACTCCCCATTACCCTTTGGGCCATCAGCTGCACTTTCTAGACTATGACATCACTGTACTAATTGCTTAGATAAATACAATTATAGTACCACCAGCAACATTCATTGAACATGGTGCTGGCTAGCTTTATGTCAGTTTGGCACGAGCAAGACTCATTTTGGGAGAGGAAACATCAGTTGAGAAAATGCCCCAATTAGGATTGACCTGTGGATATTTTCTTCATTGGTGACTAATGTGGGAGGGCCCTGCTCACGGTGGGAGGTGCTACCCTTGGGAAGGAGTTCTTGGGTGTTAGAAGAGAAAGTCACTGAGGAAGAAGCCAGTATACAGAGTTCTTCTGTGGCTTCTGCTTCAGCTCCTGACTCCAAGTTCCTGCCCTGAGTTCCTGCCCAGACTTTTTTGATGACAGACTATGATGTGGAACTGTAAGCTGAAATTAACACTTAATCTACCAAGTTGTTTTTGGTCATGGTATTTTAATCACAACACTAGAAACCTAACCATGACAAACACCCAATTTGGTGCCAAGTATATACTAAGCACATTAATTAATTTTCTATTTGCCTTATAATGAAAACCACAGATATACTGTTTATATGTTACATAGCACACAAGCCTAGAAAGCAAATGTCCTAAGGTTATCCCACCAGTAAATGATAGAATAGAAATGCAAATACAAGTTGTGATGGCTAGTTTTATGTTAACTTAACACAAGTTAGCTTTATCTGAAAAGAGGGAAGCTCAGTGGAGAAAACGCCTCCATAAGATCTGGCAGTGGAGCAATTCTTAATTAGTGATTGGTAAGGGTGGGCCCAGCCCATTGTGGGTGGTACTATCCTTGTCTGGTGGTCCTGGGTTCTGTAAGCAAGCAGGCTGAGCAAGTCAGTAATCAGTAGTCCTCAAGGATCTCGGTGTCAGCTCTTGCCTTTCGGCTCCTACCCTGCTTGAGTCTCTGTCCTGATTTCCTTCAGTGATGGACTGTAATGTGGAAGTGTAAGCCAAAGAAACTCTTTCTCCCCTACTTGATTTGGTTGTGGTATTTCATCGTAGCAATCGAAACCCTAAGCCACAGTCTTCCTAAGACCTGATTTTTGAGACTGTTGTTTGCTTTGAGTTTCCAATTTGTAAATTGTTTTGGCTAGCATACAAAATAATGGGTTTTGTTACAACATACATGTGAATCACTGAAGTTGACTCATGCTCATTCCCCTGCACCTTCTCCTGACCTCCTTCCTCACTCCTACTGGTTCACATCCTCCCTCCAATAGTTCTCTTTCTGCTTTTATGTTTCCTATGTATATATGCAAGCCTGCATGTATGTTGAACATAGATTTTTCACATGGAAGAAACATGTTATCTGTTTTCTCCCCATTATCCTTTCCTCTTCTTTTATCCTTTTTCGATAATGTATGGACCATGCTAAAGATTTGTGCTTTTGCCTCTGAGTAAATTGGGAAGTCAGCAGAGTTTTGAATGAAGGAGATATGTGGTATTATTTGTCTTGAGACATGGTTGTTATGGCCCCCCCATTAGTCTAGACAGAAAGGGCAAGAGTTCTGAGAAGACATGGGAGTCAGAGGAAAGACCACTGTGATTGTCATGGGCAGAGCCACCGGTAGGCTGTGTGAGTGAGGGAATGGTGTCCATAGTTTGAAAATAATGGACAGGATGAGAAGTTAGGTAGAAAGAAAAGAGAATTCAAAATGATTTCAGGCA
Organism: Lophiomys imhausi; assembly: GCA_907164525.1. NCBI lineage: Eukaryota > Metazoa > Chordata > Mammalia > Rodentia > Muridae > Lophiomys > Lophiomys imhausi. The sequence goes on from CAJQZJ010000819.1 coordinate 2,368,110, forward strand.
CCAGTGAGATGGCTCAAAACTACAGCCAAGCCTGAGTCTGGTTCCTCAGATGGTGAAAGAAGCTGACTTCTCACCTCTACATGAGTGCTGTAGCACACACACTGCCCTACAGGCAAATAAATAAATAAATAAATAAAATTTAAAGGAGGAATAACTTCAATATTCTGATCAAATCCACTTCAAACATGATTAAAATGGCATATTTGAAACAACTAGAAATCAGATAACTAGGAATTCTTCTTTTTAAAGGGAATAACATGTTAAAGATACACACTGAAATCTTATGAGAAAATGATGATATGACCACAATCTGGTGTAAAGTAAAATAGAGGTGCAGTAAGGGCTCGGGGGATAGGGAATGAGTTGAGGGCAGGTCTTCCGGGATCATTACCATGCCTGGATGAGTGTCTCGATGGTGCTCAAACCTCAATGGTAGAGAGGACACAGAAGGAGACCTTTTGGTTCTCTGATATCTACAAGCTAGAGAAATGAGTGAGTCAGCCTAGGAAAACCAGAAAATTGAAGAGCAAGGGAGAACCAGCACCAAGATGCCAACCGCATAGAACAAGAAGAAAAGGACATCTAAGAGTTGACTTGGGATACTCTAATGGAGTGACATTGCTGGGAAATGTTTCTCTGTGGATAAAACCTGAATTCTGTGGGTTATAAAATGAATTAGAAAGAGCATGAGAGAAGAATGCACAGCACAAAAGGATTAGTGGTATATATCATAAATAAACAATGCAACTGCAAACTGATTTTGGCTTAAGTCTGAGTAGTTCAGCTGAATTCAGAAAGGCGAGCTCAGAAAGGTAGAAGGCTCATGGAGGAAAAACATTTCAATGCTTCCACTCTGAAATTTCTTCTGATTATTAAATAATAAAATGCACCCCATCCTCCATGATCTGGGCCATATGAAATAGCATGCTTTAACCTTGAAGTACGGATGGCATCTTGACATCAGTTGTGTCTGATTACCAACTAAAGACTCTAAGAACTAACAATGAGTGTGGCCTTTGGGAACAAAAGGCTGCGATCAACACTTTCTAATCACATGCTGCCCAAGGTCTGCTCCATTGGCAACAATGTCCGCAGACTAAGTATCAAAGTACCCATGCTTCTGCCACAGGCTCTACTCACGTCTACCCTTCTCTTTTCAGGAAAGGTATTACACTTACTCTCCTTGATTCTCCATGAGCCCTTCTTAGCATGGGTATCAGACATCCTCATCTTAACAGAGATCAGAATCCCAACAAGGTCCTTGGAATATTTGCTTAGAAAAAGGTGGGAAAATAAATCCCTCAATCTTTCATCAGCCATGTTGGCAAAAAGGAATAAGAGAAAGAAAAATCCCATAAACTCTAATCCACCAAAGTGTTTGAGGGCATTTCCAGTGTTGCACCAAGCATCATACTGAGTGTACTGTTCAAAGGTTTATGAATCAGAATGAAGCTTAAGTAAATTGCTGTCCTGACTGACATAGACTATATACTTTGAGGAAGCTTAGGCCCTGGTTAGGATTTCTATATAACCACAAACAACCAGGTAAAATTGAAGGACAAATTCTGAGGCACGAAACTCTTATGCCAACATTCGTTTATGTATAACCTCAGATTCCAAATTACCTCATTCCCATAAGAACATTTCCAGAAGAACACAGGTGAGTATTTTTTTTAATAGATTGTGTGACATTTTTTTTCATCTAATAAAAGTGTTAGCACAAATCCACTCAGTTCTATCAATGAGGTTAAAATTTAAAGGATACATAACTAAATGTTTATGAGGTTATGAAGAAATTGGAATTCTTATGCACTACTGGTAGGATCCTAAACAAAAGTAACCAAAATTCAGAATCAGGTTTTCAATTCTGCAAAACACTAAATGCAGAGTTAGTTACCTATAACACAAATCCGATTCTAGGTATTGCTAGAGAGGAATAAAAACATGCCCACATCATAACCTGTATATGTATACCCAGAACAATATTACTAATAGAAAGGGGTGAGAACAATCCAAATATCTACTACTGAGGAATGGATACATAAAATTGGTTCACATAATAGAATATTATTTAGCAATAGAAAAGCTGAAGTACTAATTTCATGTTAAACTATGATCCTGGAAAATATTATATTAAGTGAGTAAACTGAGTCACAAAGGCTCATGTATCATTTTATTGATCTGAAATGCCCCCAAATATGTAAATCTATTGACAAGGCAGAATAGCGGTCATAGGGATGAGGAGACATATCAAGAAAGAGGAGGCGATATATGCTGGGTTCCTTCAGGATACAGAAAGAGTTATAAAATTAGAATGTGTTCATAGATATCCAACCCTGTCAAGGGTATGGAAGAGCCAGTGAGCTGTATGTTTTAAAGGAATAAACTTTACAGTATAAGAAAAATGTATCAATAAAACCATAAGAAAAAATGAAAAGTAAATAAAATCGGGTGGCAAAACTATAGCATTGGTCCTGCTGGCTGTCATCTTCCAACCTCTCTGGTCTAAGGCATTAGTAGTAAAACAAAAAATAAAATTTTCAGTGTTTTACTGTGAAAATTTTTTTAATATTTATTTATTACTTCAGTTTACATCTCCATCACAGTGCCCTCTTTCCACCCTTCCCAGTCCCGCCCTCCCACCCTCTACCCCCTCCCTGTCCCTTCCAACCCACTCTTCCAGAATGCAGTGTCCGTACATATCAGTCCCCTGCCCCCCAGTTCAGCAGTCATATGAGGGCCTAGAGCCTCCTCATTACTGTGAAATGTTAAGGCACAGTATGGAGGTCTGGAGAGAGAGATGACTCAGCAGTTAAGAGCACTTTGTGCTCTGGCAGAGGGCCCTGATTTGCTTTCCACTTCCCATAAGATGCCTCACAACTGTAACTATAGTTCCAATGGAGCTGATATACTCATTTGTCCTCTGAGGGCCTGGAGTATGCACATGGGTCCTCTGAGGGCCTGGAGTATGCACATGGAGACATATTTCATTTGTCATATTTGTAATATTCATAGGGATAAAGTTTAAAAAGATGATAATAATAAATATAACTAAATCATAATAAGATGCCACCAGGCTAGATTTCATGGAGAACACCTGAGAGGAAGGCCCAAGCTATAAGAAATCTAAGCAAAGCATCATATACCTTGATTTACATGTGGAAACCATTTACATGAGAAGAAAGGCTATTGGAGTGAGAGTGGTGGCAACCTCTTGCTCACTTCTAAATATTTAGTTAACATTAACTGTAGTATGCAAATCTACCAGCAATTCAGAGACAGGTAGACTAATTTGCTAAGCAGAGCCTGTGAGCTATGAGAATCTGTCACCCCCGGTGTGCCGCTGCTGAGTTCTGAGTGGATGGATGATGTGTTGCTCTTCTGGAAGTTTTTAGAGTATCTGTAGCTCTTGGGAGTAGTGCCCTAGAGAGTTAACACAGAGGATCTGGTTTCTCAGGGCTTGGGCTATTTTTATTTCTGGAGTGGTAACCCTGAACATGCCTCCCTACAGGCCTCTGTACCTTGCAGAGCAGCTCTTCCGATGGACAGTCCTAACTGAAATTCTGCTGCAGATAGTAAACACAGCACCATCTCCAAATGTATCTCGAATCTATTTCCATGGACTCTGCTGTCGTCAATTCCACTGCTTGAGATTCCTTTTTGTCTCTACATTGAACCCATCTACCTGTTTAACATATGCCCAACACCAGAAGCTCCACCTTTGAGTTGATAATTTAGAGCAAAGTCATGATGTGGATTTCCATCTCCTGGGCTATCTACCCTCCTGCCTGTGAGCCCTCCCTTAAGAATCTGGTAACTGCTCACAAATTCAGGTCTCTGAATGCCAACCAGAGATGTGCACATGAATAAGGAGTCTCATCTCAAATTCGTTCATATCCTTGGAGAAGGGAGTTGCTTCTTCATGAAGAGATCTTCCCTCAGAACTTTGCATCCTGGGTACATCTCACCATTCAGGCTTCCACTCATTTCTCCCTGGCCACCTCATAGCTAAGAGGCCTCTCCCTCACCATTACCTTTACATGCATGCATATGAACACGAGTGGCTTTCTCCTCTTTCCCTCTGACAACCATACTTTACCTCTTTGTCTGGCTCAGTTTTCTAAGATGTATTTTCCTTCCTTCCCTCCCTCCTTTCATCCTTCCTTTTCTTGCGTCCTTCTCATCCCTGCAATGCTTAATGGTTCTCTATCTCTAGCAAAAATGGAAGCTCTCCCTTGGCAGCAGTATTCTTAGGGGGTAGAAGAGTGACTGAGTGGAAGGATTCTACCTTGGGCAGATATGCCCTCAGCTTCTGAGCTCATTGCTATGTCAGCTAGAATTGTCCCAGTTCATTCCTCATTGCCCTTTGGAGGACTTTCTCACAAATGCATCTTCAGTACTAGCTACCATCAGGAAGGAAGGGTTAAGAAGTTTAATTATGGGTTCTCATTTTAAACCAGTGTTTCTATCTCATCACTACTGGCATTTTAAAACAGGTTATTCTTTGTTCTGAGTCAGTGGCCAACTTGTGCTTTTGGATGCTTGGTACTATTCTTGCCCTTTACCTAGTAAATACCAGTAGTACCTTCTAACCAGTGGTAACAATCTCTCTCACACACTCACACTTATGATTGTATGGCAGATGCATGAGTACATGTGCATATATATATATATATAGATGTATATATACATCTATATATAGTATGTGATGTATGTGTATATGTATGTATACATACACAAACACACACACACACACACACGCACACACACACACACACACACACACACAGGCCTTTGGGGGCCAGAGGTCACATTTGGATGATTCCTCATGCACCATCTGCCTTGTTCTTTTGAGACAGGGTCTCCTATTGACCTAAATTTAGCTGACCGGGTTGGGATGGCTGCCGGAGGAGCCCTAGTGTTCCTCCTGTCCCTGTTTTCCCATAAACTGGGATTACTTGCACATGCTAACCACATCTGGCTTTTTATGTGGGTCCTAAAGATCAAGCTCATTTCCTCACACTGTACTGATTGAGCTAACTCCCAATACACATTTCATTTTTTTAAAAATGATTAAAACACTTCCTTTGCTGGGATTTCACAAACCAGAGTTTTATCCACAACAGGCTTGACCCTGAGTTTCTGAGACGCTAGTTAACTCACTGTGAGATTCCACCAAAGGAATGAGGTCAAGTTGGATATTTGTTTGCAAGGCTTTGGAAACATTCACACAACTCTAATGAGGGCCCATATTACACACTACACTTAGTTTAAATAGCACCTACCTGACAATAGCTAATGGTTAATGATGCTAATCAATCACTTTCCTAATTAGCTGTTTAAAATGAAATCTTCCCCTTCATTACACTGCCTTGAATTATGCAAATGAAACCACATAACCCGCATTTTCAAATTTTCCTTGTGAATGCTTCTAATGCAATCCATGTCCCTTGCTAAGGAGAAAGCTGGAGGGTCAAGACCTCTTTTAAATCTACTAAAATCACTGAACTTTACATCTTAAAGGCACTGAATTTGGGATATATCATACCTCAATAAAAGTTGTAATGTAATAAATTAATGCCCTAATTCTAGGTTTTTATGGTGATCAGATTAGCTACTAGTCTAATATTTATATTGGAGACTAGAACCTCAATGAAAAGATAACCTTTCAGTTTTTAGATATCATTAGGATAGGACAGAAAATGATTTTTCCATCCTTAAAATATTCACATCATTTGGGATGGTGTTATTATAGTGCGGACTTGAGTTCTGTCAGTGAGTGAGTATCTCTGAGTTTTAGTTATGTACAGTGGCTCTCTTATCTGACCAGCAGATTCTATACTCCTGTATATCAAGTGGCAATGAAGCCCATATTCCTACAGCAACATATTCAGACAACATGTCTAACATATGTAGAATATATCAGCCCTAAGAAAATAACTGGGAGAGTTTTCCTTATGGAGAGTTCACAAGTATTTAAGAAGTCAAATGGGCCATGATTGGGACCAACTTTAGATTTTGATATAGTAAAATGTACATTTCAGACCAAATGCTAATAATTCTAAATTAATTGTGTATTATTTTAAGGATTCAGAAGTCTGGGATGAAGAGATTGTGCATTAGATAAGCTGATCACCCTGCAAGTCTGAGGACTAGGGTTTGATTCTTTGGAATCTCTGCAGAAGTTGTATGAGGATCTCAGATACAGGGATTCCCTGGAGTGAGCTGATTAGCAAACCAGCCAAAACACCAAGTCCAGGCTCCACAAAAGAGCCTACCTCTGTATGCAGTAGAGAGCAACTGAAGAAGATATCTGACAGTAACCTTGGGTCTCCACACGAGAGCACACATGCACCTGTACACACACACTCCACAGCACATACACATGCAAAAACCATTTTTCCAGAAATCTGAACAAGAGCTGAGGTTAGGTATCTTGCATTTGTCAAAGTGTAGCAGGTGACTAGGAAGGCAAGACAAACCATTCAAGGAGAAGAAGTCCCCTTCACCATCCAGTGTCTCAACACCTCCCCCCCCCTCATCATGCATGTTTCACCCTCTCAGGTCATTTCCACCCCATAAGGCAGAGACATAACCTCAGGCAAAGGCTGGCCTTCCCTACTGAGAGCCCAGAGGAGAATTGCAACTATGGTCTAGATCATTTATGGATCCTGAGTTGGCAAATAAATAAGTTACGGGAAGCAGGTTTCCATGAGCTCTACTCAATTTCTATTTCACTGAGGTCTGCACGCCACAGTCAACATTCTCAGATGGCTATGATTGGGGTGTAGAAAGGAAAAAATCACACAATCCTTTGTTGGGGTAGTGTTAAGCATTCTAAATGTTAATTGGCCCTGTTTGCTGTCTATTAATTACCTTGATTCTGATTGGTTAAATAAAATGCCGAGGCCTGAGATTGGACAAAGACAGAAAAAGGTGGGACTTCCTAACAGGAAGCCTGTGCTTTAGACAGAGGATTAATTCATTCCAGCCAGCAGCAGGAGGAAGAAGGCATTCCACCCAGGAGCAGGAGGAAGGAGGCACACACCATGGGTTAGAAAAAGGAACCTCATTACACATGGCCAGGAACATCAGCATATCGTGGAGAATGGCAGTCCAAGGGGACGTATGTATATATGGGGTCATATTTGGGTAATAGAATTAAGAGCTAGCTTAGATGGGCTAGGATTACACAATTCAGGCCAAGGCTTGTTAAAATCCACGTAGTGTCTCTGTGTATTCATTTATAATGTCTGGTTAAAGAATTAACAGCTGCTGAATCAATTAAATATAACCTAAATACTGGTTAAACAATTTAATTAGCTATATTTTTTACAAATGGCGCCCCACATTGGGCGCCACCTGAAAACTGCAAATTAGTTAATTAATGTAGTCATTAGTAAGTATAAACTGTAATATTAGGCTGGCAGAGTGGCCGACGGAATAGCCGGCGGCTTGGCAGAGGAGCAGGCGGCCTGGCCTGAGTGCCTTCAGCGGTTGCCTAACTTATCCTGGAGAAAGAGCCCTGGGACCAAAGGTGGCCTACACCACCTATAACCTAAACTCTGTTAATTAATATAAGTTGTTATATTAGGCCGGTAGAGTTACCAGCGGCTTGGCGGGAGATTCGCCTGGGCTCAAGGGGAGTCTGGGAATCCAACAGCCCGGGACTGCTTGGACTGAGGGCCTATAAGCCGCTGCAGTCCTTTCCCCAATAATTAAACACACTAAGACCTTTTAATATTTTAACGCTTAGCCCTTAGCTGGGCAGACTCTCAATTAGCTACTCTAAGTTAACCCCAAACCAACATGTGCCTGTGAGTACCTTCCAGACTTCTCCAGACGTCTTTCTCCTTCTGTGTCTCCCAGCCGAAAGAGGAAAGAGTCTCTGTGTGTGCGGAATTCCTGCTGATCTGAGGAAGTCCCGCCTTCCTATACTCTTTCTGCCCAGCTAATTGGCCATAAGCAACTTTTATTAACCAATAAGTAGAATGCCTCAGAAGGGGCGGTAACCAGATCTCAGCATTGAATTCAATGTATCAGAAACAATATTAGACCTTCTCTCAACAATCCTTGACTCAGCTCTTTGATTCACTAGCCCTATACAGATGTGGCTTTTAAAATTTTATTTATTATTACTGTGATACGTGTATGTGTGTTCCAGGGATTGAACTCAGGTACTAAGGCTGGATGGGGTGTTCTTACCTGCTGAGCCATCTCTCTCTCTCTCTCTCTGGACACAAGTTTAAAATTGCTGCTATTGTATGCAACTGGTGAGGAGTGAGTGAAAGGATGTCAATACAGAGCCAGTAGTTACTCATTGGTAGGTCAAGTGTCTGGCAAAAGCAGGAGTCCTGTTGGATGTACTGAAGGAATGAGTTAGTAAGTGAATGAACGAATGAGACTGAAGGTGAAAATTGGTCACTCCTACATGTCTTGGCATTTTTACATTTATTCATAGCCAGGTATTTTCTTCTACGTTCTCTTTTATGTTATCCCCAAAATGAAGATAAGGCAAGGAGCTAATAATAATAACCTCAACTCTTTCTTCAAGCTCCTGTGACCCATAACCATGAACTGAGCAAGCTATAAAATGAGTAGCAGATTCAAGCTGACCTTACATGCCAAGGTTTGTATTTCTAATCACAACAGAAAAATGGATTAGCGTTTTGACGCACACAGGACTTTCCAAGGCTCTAGAGTCTAGGGAGACTGGCTAGGCCCTGCCATGTCTTCTATTGCCCTGGGAAAGCAATTAAGTTAACGAGGCACACTGCTGGCAGCTGTGAAGTTGGCAGGGTCCTCAAGAGGAGGTTGGGAAGTACTGTCAGAGGCCCAGAAGATGGATGGAGCCTGCTTACACACTGAGGCTGATGCACAAATGGAATCTTGCCCACTCCAACTGGCCTTTCTTCAAAGGTGTCATTGACAGATGAGTATCTAAATGTTTTTGTTTTAAAAAGAAAACAAGAAAAAGAAAGGAGAAAATCTCTTTCTTCCCGCAAACTAGCACATACAGCTAACGGACATGAAGATATCAGGTCAGGCTGTGCAAGGGACAGCCTTTCAAGGGGAGGTCTTTAGGAACTATTTGTAAAGTTATACACCTTTTCTTTCAGATAAGTTTCAACTGTACACAAGGATTTCATTGAGTCCCCAAATTCCTGCCAGTCGGCTGGGTCCCATCTGCTGTCGGAGGCCTGCAAATGGGGAACAAGCCTCCTCACAAGTTCATCTTCATCTGCCAAAACAAGCCTGCCTCTCCAAGCAAAAAGACCCCTTTAATTTCCTAGTGGTAAACAGTATCTGGTTAATTTGAGGAAAAGGCAGGATGGAATTCTATAGAGCCTCATTGCCCAGTGACTGACATGAGGGTTGAGACAAAGTCCATGGAAGCCAGGGTGCACTGAAGAGGTTCTTATGCTCTGGGAGACAGAAAGGTCCTCCTGAGGTCACTGCTGTCACGGGGTTGCATCCACAGCAGTCTTCAAGATCAAAACCAAGTGAGGCTGTTTTGTTTCATGTCTCCCAAACACAGTTGGGAAAAGAAGGTCAGTAGTCACTAACTTTAAAAGGTCTAAACTAAATACAGTTTTTTGGACGACCTTGTTTCTTGGCTTTGCACTATAATTATCTGCTGAACATGACGACCAGTTGATGCACACTTAGAAGTAACAAATAGGAGATGCCTTTCCTGTTCCCTCTAGGTGAGCCAAACTGTGTCCTGCCTATGGTCTCTGGCCAGCTATATAACTCATTAATAGACCAGAAAACCATTTCCAAAATACATGCTCCCTGTAAGCTTATGTACACAGCTTCCAGATAAGGCCATATTCACTTATAAAACAGCAAGCATTTGCTCACATTTGAATATACTTTCTAAACTTGGGGTAGGTGACTTCAGAAAAGGACTGGAATGCCCTTTATGATCACTGAATAAGAGACTCACAGAAAGGGTTTTAAAGAGAAATTTTGAACCAGAGAGGCTACTTTGGCCTCACCATTTCTTTGATGGCTGTTGTCCCTGACCCCAGCCCCTAGGAGATAATGTATCTCAAGAATTAGCTGGCTGGAACAGCCAGAGGCAAGAAGATCTGACCTCTTTTAGGCAAAAATAAATCTTGCTGAGTTAAATGATCCTGTCTCCTACTTTCCCCAAGGAACATGAGGCATTAAGTGACAGCATTTGAAGACGGCGGCCATGAATCCTTGGAGCCCGTATCTGCTGGCTGATTAATTGTAGGTCTACCTAGTTCAAGATAAGCTGCAGGTCAAATACATAAGACTGTCTTTCTTGCCATATCCAATAACCCAAGGATAACCAGAGTGGCTATCCCCAGATCGTTCAACCCCTGCTAATAGAATTATGATGCACAGGCCCTGTCAGAAATAAAGTGGAGGGAAAAGCTGTGGTCCCCAGCCAAGGAGAAAGCACTTCAGTCAGGTCTGCTCCTCTTGGCCCCCTTTCCACAAATTATCACAGTGTGCAGAGACACAGACATGGGTGTTCAAAGTCACTCTGAAGTACAACTTCATGAGGCTACCCCAAAACAAATGACTCCCTTTGGTGAACACAGTCCAGATCAGGAGTATGCTTGGCACATACTACCCATCCATCAACCTCTGGATCCTGAAGTAATGTATTAGGAATGGACTATGTGCCAGGCATGCTCTAAAGTCTTTACAGGAGAGCTATGGCAGATTCTGGCCCTTCAGTGCAAATTACACTAAAAAAAGCTTCCGGCAAGCCATAGGTGATTACTGAGAGTCATATGAGATGGAAACAGTAGAAAGGCCAGAGAGAAGGCTTCCTTGACAGCCCAAGACTTAATTGTAAAATGTTTTAGCTTTCCTCTGCTCCCAAGCCCAGCACTTGCAATACACATCTTGGTCTCTGAGGAGAAGGCCACATTTCAACTTGGATGTGCTAATATTTAAAAACAAGCCTATAGTTTCCTTGTATGCCCATCACCATCCTAGCTGTATAAAAATGGACAACCTGGAGCCTCCTATAATCAAGCATTTATCTACTGTCAGGAAATTCTCACTACATTTTCCAACTATTCCCCCTGGACTCAGAGTGAACAGAAACCCTGGGAAGGATTTCTGCTTTTGCATCAAACCCCATGAGCCTCTAGAGCAGAGGTTATTTCCTAATACTGTGATCCTTTAATGCGTCCTTCATGTTGTAGGGTCTCCAACAATAAAATTATTCCATTGCTATTTCATAACTGTTATTTTGCTACTGTTATGAATAGCAATGTAAATATCTGATATGCAGGAGAGTCTTAGGTGACCCTGTGAAAGGGTCATTTGACTCCCAAAGAGGTCTCAACCCACAGATTGAGGACCACTGCTCTAGAACCTCAGTGTAAAGAAAATAATATAGATCTGTAGAAGTCATGCTTCAGTTTTTCTCCTTTTGAAACCTACCGTTTGGAGTGTGAATGTGCTAGAAAAAACAAAAGCCCTGAAAATATCCCACTCTTCAACCAAAATCGCTGTTTACCTGCAACCACGGGGGATTTCCGTTCATCCAGGAGCTGGATGGAGGTACTTGCCGTCACCACGTTGCTTTTGTTGACTGTTCCTATAGAAAAAAAATTCACCACAATAAAAATGAAGCCTTCTGGGAGTCCACAGGTATAGAACATTCATACTGGCCTATGGCCATCCATCTGCAAAATCTGCTGGGACTCTGTTTCCAGAGTCCCGCATGCTGTAGGATGTGCACACTCTGCCATTGATTCTGGAAGCAACATGATAACTTCCTGCTTCCTGCTCTGGGGAGAGTCCGGTTCTTCATATTGAGACCACTGGCTACCATGAAGACCATAGGTTCTGTAACCTGTGGCTTCTCACTGAAACGTTTATCCATGCCTGTGGTCTGATTTCTGTTACCTCTGTAAATAAGGCTGCCTGAAATCTAATTCTGAAATTATAGTCAACTGGCTGCTATAACTCAGATTCATTTCATAAGTCTTAACTGGTCTATAAACCTCAATTTTTTTTTTTTTTGGTTTTTCGAGACAGGGTTTCTCTGAATATCTCTGGCTGTCCTGGACTCGCTTTGTAGACCAGGCTGGCCTCGAACTCACAAAGATCCGCCTGCCTCTGCCTCCCAAGTGCTGGGATTAAAGGCGTGCGCCACCACCGCCCGGCTAAACCTCAAATTTTAAGAACAGTTTTTTTTTTTCTAAGCAAAAATACTCCAAATAGGGAAATAACTGGAATGAACACTTTATCCAAACTCTGTTAATGTGACTATTGACTTCCTATTAGGGAAAACAGCTCCAATATATGTTAACAACAAACTATGATGACAGAGTCTGAGTGCCCAGGTCATCTGTGCCAGCCTCGGAGAAAAGCTTGCAGCAAATGTGAGTTAAATTAAATCTATTGAATTGAGAACCAGGCAAGGCAAACCAAACTGCAATAAACTCATGACCAAAGTAATTATGAATTTTCTCTTAGATCAAGCCCAAATGACCAGTTTGTGTTTGAGTTGCCAACACCAGGAGCTTCACCACAGTGGTAGGAGGTACCTGGCGGCTTTATAGATTTTTCTTGAATCTAAAAGAAATCTAAGTGAAAAGTAGTTAGGAAATCATCTAAGATTGCACGGTATTCATAATTTCACCACAAATGAAGTTAATTTCTTTCATTATACAATCAGGTTAAATGTTCAATAAAAACCTGTTTCCAAAACCAATACTAAGACAGTTTTAATTAATCAAAATTGTTTTCTCCCCAAGCATAATTAGTCTAGAAAAACACAGAGAATGACAAAGTAACTTGGCAAAAGAGGCCATCATACCCATGTGAGCATACATGCAAAGAAGTTTGGGGATAGTATAGTCTTCCACAGTACCTACCAGTCCCCATGTCATAGTTTGATGACTCCTAGCAGACTCAGAAGGACAGCAAGCTAAGTATTGTTTTCTGCTTTATAGGACCAAGACAGAGGAAGGTAATGAGATGAAAATGACATTGTTCATAGGTTTTGAGCAGAAATAAAGATTTCACTGCGTCCTGGCTGATATGCTAAGCAAGAAAATCATGTGCAGAGATGTATGAATGAAGACATGGGAAGCATACATGAGAAACCACATGTGTAGGTATCCATGCTAAGAGGCATGTAAACAACAGAAACCCTCACACTAGGAAAGATATGTTCTACTGCAATTCTACCCCTTATGAAAATCTCATCACTGACATTCCACCTTTCTTTGAGTCTCTCCCTTAATGAAGGACTCTTGTGTGTGATATGTCCCCCATAAGGCTCATGTGTTTGAATGCTAGGTCCCCTTGGGAGAATATTGATGAAGTAGTTTGTGGAACCTTGAAGAGGTGAAGCTTTATTGGAGGAAGTGGGTCATTTGTTGAGATTAGTGTTGATGGTCCAGCCCGCTTCTTATTTACTTGCTGATTTCTGGCTGTGAATGTAACATGCCAACCTGGCTTCTGGCTCCCACGGCCTTGCTTCCACTGTCATGATGGAATGTGTCTCAACTGTGAGCCCTAAGTCTGCCCTTCCTTAAAATGCTTTTGTTGGGTATTTTGTTGCAGAACAAGAAGAGTGACTCCTTGTAGGGGCATCCTTTTGTGGTCATCTGCCTCAGACCTCTGTCATCATGTCTTCTGTAAATCTCAGAGGCACTCTGTTTGCAAACATTGACATTCACAGGAATGAGAAAGCACCAAGAGTTATACAGACAGGTGACAGCAAGCACTGTGGAACTTTTGTCAGGGTTGAGTTAGGAATGTTTGCTGACATAATATAGACCTCAAATGGAGCTGGAGAGATGGCTCAGTGTTTAAGAGCACTGGCTATTCTTCTAGAGGGCCTGAGTTCAGTTCCTGGCACCCACATGGCAGATCACAGCTGTCTGTAACTCCAGTTCTAGGGGATCCATACAGATATAAATGGTGGCAAAACATCAAAGCACAAGAAATAAAAAATATAAAGTAAGGCTTAAAATAAAGTACAACAACTGAGTAAATTTTCCAGAGTAGTCCAAGTTTAAAGAACTTTGTCTTATTCTTCTAGAATGTTCCATATAGAACCTGTTACAGACAGAGTACTGAAAGTACTAGAACCTGAGATAACAACAATCCAGGGGCAACTGAAGTGTCATGTGTCTTCCATCTAACACTTGTTCAAAATAAACCAACACTTGGATTTCAGTGTATGTTGGGGTGGGTAACTGTAATTTTTTTCACAATTTAAAGCTTTATCAATTCTTCATTTTATTGATCTTATTGGTCCTCACAGCTCGCAGTAAGTGAGTAAAGTGTATACAAGTGTACAAAACCTTGGTCCTGCTGGGTGCATTGGCACACACATAGGAGACTGATACAGGAGATCTGATTGCCATTAAATTCAATGCTATCCTGGGCTACCTACTACATTTCCCTGCCTGTGAGTAGGGAAATGCAGTGAAAGCAAGATCTTATCTAATGGGGATCAGTTGAAAGGGAGAGAGGGAGGGAGGGAGGGAGCGTCTTCTTCCCACCTATAAGTTTAGATCTGATCATTTCAAATAGGTATTATGGATGACTGAAGGGGTGCAAATCACAGAATTTTCTAACAAAAGATGTCTGAAGTTTCTTTTACATGGGGATTGAAAACAAATTGACTGAGAAGTTTATACTCAAATTCCACAGGATGCAAAATGTCAATCCTGATTCCTAAAATGCCCTTTGCACTGTTTGGTGAGGCAAAGCTCCACTGCATTGGGGGCTGTCACTTCAGTAGACCAAGTCACTGGCTCAGACATGGCCTAATATTCTGCACCGTCTCTAAAGGCTGAACTTGGCCCCCCTCAGAATTCATGCAAATCCCACCAGGCCAGCAGAGTGAAACAGAAAGGGCCCTGGCCCACCTGTGCTGAATGGGATGGAGTAGACGAAGCTCCCTGGAATCTGCTCAGCGGCTCTTCTGTACCAGAGAGGGAAATGATCCGCGTTAAAAATGTTCTCTTTGTCTCCAGCCTTCAGAAAGTCTCTGAAAACGAATGAGGAGAGTGCTGAGCCACTCAAGGTCAAGGTGCACACCGCACATCCAAGAGCTTTGACAGGAGAGACCAGGATTGCGTTCTAGAAGTGCAACGTGCCCTCTGCAGCCCAGTGGAGAACCAGGTCAACGCTATGCATTCCACTTTACTGAAAAAGTATCTTGTAGAGTCTGGCAGTCAGATTCTGAGAGTACAAAATGAATCCACACTATATTAGGGAAGCGACTGGACAGATGTAAGGAGGTAAAAGAAGTCCCCTATTAGGACCTACAGGTTCTTCTTCACTTATGTTCCTTCTTTCTAGGCAGAAAGGATGGCTCCTGGGCCCTCTGTGGCCCCCTCTTCCTTCCTGGACTTCCCGGGTTCCCTGTCCCTTGCCCATGGCATTTCTTTCTAAGGAGAACACTATCGATATGTATTCTCTTCCCCACAGTATCCTTTCAAAGTCAAAATCATTCTTTTCACTAAGAATTCATTTTTAGTAGATAACTAATGTGTAAAATGTATAGAGTACAATAAAATGTTTCTTATCTGTGCATCTACTATAGGAAGAGTCAATTTGTAATTCCCATATCTGTCACCTCCCTAACTTAGCAGGATATAGCCTAGGCTATATTGTATCATATCACCTCAGCACACAGCACTAAATTATCTTATTCCATATCATCCTAAGCAGAGCAAGTAACACAAGAAGACCTTTTGAGAGAAATAGTTGAC
>CAJQZJ010000819.1:2407073-2438009 GCA_907164525.1 Lophiomys imhausi
AAAAAAAAAAAAAAAAAAAAAAAAAAAAAGAAAGAAAGAAAGAAAGAAAGAAAGAAAGAAAGAAAGAAAGAAAGAAAGAAAGAAAGAAAAAGAAACAGACTCCAGAGACAAGACTTCATGATCATGGGTAAACCACTTCTTTCTCTGTAACTCAGTTTCCTCCTCTTCTGCCAAACAGAACTGAGCACAGCACCCGTCTCCTGCAGCTGTAATAAGGAACAGATGGGCAACAAGCCAAGGAGTGCCCGGTACACACTAACTGTTCTCCATGCCTCAGCTGGCTGTCCTCCATCCTCATCACCACTGTTGGCAGCGGCATTGTCATCCCTTCTGCACATCTTCCTCACCTGTGTCAGGAGCCTCCTGCCAGCTGACAGAATCAGAATTCAAGTTCCAGTTGGCTGGACACTGATGTCCAACCTCTCACAGACGGTTTCTCCAGCTGCTTTGATTATGAGCTACAGCACAAATGCACCTTGTGCTGAGGGCATCTTTGTGCTGCCCATCTCCATAGATTGTATTTCCTTTCTTCACTAGTCAGAGCCCACCAGGTGGATTTTGTGACATCTCTCCTACCTCTACAGGTTTCAAGTTGCTACTCCCAATGCCCTATGCGTTGGATAGACTGAAAAGGGACAATGTGGGGGCATCAGGGACCCTGAGTTAGCTAGGATCTCCTCATTGACACATAAGGACTGTTCTTTGATCTCTTTGCACCTCAACATCTTCTTCTGTCATTTGTCCAATCAAAGATGATCCTGAGTGAAGCCACCCAGACTCAAAACTCCTGACAGGTGCTTCCTTAACTGTACTCAGCAGATTATCAGGCAGCCCCCATTGCTGTTAGCTATTATTGACTGAGTCCTTCCTGTGGATCAGACACCAGTACTGAAACTTGCAGAACTGTCTTCTGTGTTTCTGTTTCTGTACTTACTTGACCGTAGGAGAAACTGAGGCCAAGAAGGTTGCCTAAGTAATCACAGGCTCTCTAACTCTTAAACCCAAGCTCCTGGGCTGTAAAAATGGCTCAGTGGTTAAGAGCACTGAGAGCTGTTGCAGAGAATCTGGTTTAGTTCTTGGTATCCTCATTGGCTCATAACTACCTATGGCTTCAGCTCCAGGTATTGTGATACCCTCTTCTGGCTTCAAAGGGATTTTTTTTTTCATGCACGTGGTGCACGTAAACACACACACACACACACACACACACACACAGAGTTCCTAACCTCTGCTGCCTAAATCAGAAGATAAATTTATCTTATCATTAATATAAAATTATATATTGCTATTTCTTGCTTTCTCAAAGAAGAAGTTTAAGAAATTGATATGCCATAGTCTATGGTTTTATCTTCCCAATAGCTCTTCCATACACTTTAAGCCTTGGGACCCAGTTGATATGCCATGGTCTATGGTTTTATCTTTCCAATAGCTCTTCCATACACTTTAAGCCTTGGGACCCAGAATCCATGAGAAGGTGATATTCTGTCCTCATCAAAGGAAGAAGACTAATGATTGAAATGCACTTTATGCAGATAGAACATTCTAGAAAATTCACTCTTCTCTCTTAATGGGCTGCATATTGCCAAGGGCTCCTTGCACGTAATCCTGCTGGAAGTCAGCGGCACCCACACATGGGGGAGGTCCACAGAGCTCAGCTGACAGCGATGAGGAATAGCAACCCTGTCTTCCCCACAGACGGTGGGAAAATCATGGCCATTGGTGCTGCTCAGAACAGTCTTTGAACTTGCCACTGCCTGGATTTGTAATCATGAGCAGCTGGGAAAAATGAAAATGGCTTGGCAGAGGGAAACTTTAAAATAATTTTTTGTGTGTCCATATGTTAGCTGATTATTCTGTCATTAAAAATCACATGCATGGATGCTTGACTTACCACACCCAAAGAAAGGCAAGTCAGGATGTCAGTGCTGAATGGTACCTTGTTTTGTTCCCTATGAGATGCCAGACCTCTGTAAGTGTGATATGCACTGGCCACCAAGGCAGCTCTCATCACAATGAGATGAATAACATGAAAGGCATAACCTCCTCTAAGGATATAAACATTTAGCCACTGATTAGCCTCCCCAGCCTCTGGGATACGCCCTGATACCTAGCTCACATGTGTTTCCCTAAAGTCCTTGGGGATCGATTGTCTGCTTGTGTGACCCATCAAGGCACTGGCTTTTCTTTTACTGTGTTCCAGTTATGGCTGGAGGCTCATTCCACTAGATGCCTGCTACTCTTCCCTCTTAGACAGAGCCTACTGGGGGAAGCTTCCCCAGAGAGTTAAGTAACAACTGTAGGTTGTGTCTCCTTATAAAATGATACCCCATTCTCCTGTGAGTTCTTGTCCATGTTAGGACACTGCTTTCAACTACCAGAGGCATAGGTAGCTTGTTCCTCCAAGCCTGTACTTATATGTTACATAATCAAGCCTGCAGATAAAAGGAAATGTGAATCAGGGCAGGTAAGCAGCTGTTTCTTTACCAAGAAAGCACTCAACCAGTATATGAAGAAAGCAGACAGAGAGAACCCCAGCCACAAATCCTCTTCCTTTACACACCAACTTGAACTCTCTAGGTGTCAGGGCACAAGGGATCAAGATGGGATTCAGAAAAAACAGAAAATTGTGTAAAGAAGAATAAAGTATGCAACCAAAGGCCTTGGGTATATGGGATCAAAGGCCTCAGGATATGTCCCAGTGTGAGACAAACTCATAGACTTTGGGATGAAAGTGTTCTGGAGAAAGCTTTCCAAAAGACTCATCATGGGAAGAAGTGTGGGCTTCCTGGACAGGAGGAGAAAGGCTTACGTTGCAACGGCATGGGTTCCAGTTGGGTTAGGGATAGAATCCATAGTGCTGTGGCTACCCCATTGATAAGGAATTCAGAGCAAGGTAGCCCCCCATTCTATGGGCAGTTAGTTAGGGTTGTAGGAAAATGAAAGCTCCAGATGTCCTGGTCAAACCACAGCCTACTCCAAGAACACGGACGTTTTACAAGGAACTCTACATAATCTCGAGAGTTTTTCTTCTATGGGTGGGCTTTGTCCTGAGACTGCATAATTTCACTTGGCCACCAACTAGCCAGAATTCCTCCATGCATCCAACTAGCAATTGCTTGCCCTTCTGATATCCTTTCTTGATCATCATGACTGACTGTGAGGCAAGAAACTCAGCGACCACTGGCCCACTGGCTGGGATGAATGTAGTACCTATTGAACACCAGGAAGAGTATATGTGTCCACCATGTTTAGCCAAGCAGAGTCAAGAAAGGTTCCTCTTTTGTGTTCAAAGAGCCCACACCACCACCAGAGAAATGAAGGTTTACTTTGTAGTCACTGTGTAAGAACTCACCACATTTTTGGGGTACTAAATAGACTCTTCAAGGACTCTGGAACTCTAGGGTTATTTCCATGACACACTAAAGTGTGTGTGTCAAAGACACTGCTTAGGGGGCCTGATAGCCTCAGATAGCCTAAAGTGTGCCTTTGGACTGTATGTTAGTTTGAAAGGAAATGGCCCCCATAGGCCCTTCGGGGATGGCACTATTAGGAGACATGGTCTTATTGGAGTAGGTTTGGCCTTGTTGTAGGAGGTGTGTCATTAGGGGGTAGACTTTGAAGTCTCAGATGCTCAAGCCAACCCTAGTGTGACTTACTTGCTCTTCCCACTGCCTGCTGATCTCAGTTCCTTCTCCAGGACCATCTCTGTCTGCACACCACCATTCTTCCCACCATGATGATAATGAACTAAACCTCTGAAACTATAAGTTAACTCCAATTAAATGTTTTCCTTTATAAGAGTTGCAGGGGGGTCATGGTGTCTCTTCATAGCAATGAAACCCTAAGTAAGACAGACTGTGACATAATTTCTCTGCCTCAGTTCCCTTAACTTTAAAATAGGAATAGATACTTGGCAGGACTACAATGTGAACTAAATGAGCTCATCATTTATAGCATAGAAGGCGGTACTGTGTATAAGAGAAGCTCCTTATTTGCCAGCTATTGTTACTTATATGAGCCTTTTCTATTTATAGAAATAATCATGTTCACTGTGGAAAGTTCAGCAATGACGAAAATGTAACAGGACGAAACTGAAAATCATCCCTAATTCTTTCAGCCATCTCCAGGAATTTCAGCCCTGAAACCATATTCACACACACAGTAAAAACAGACTCATCAAGTTGTATTTATACGTATCTGTGCATATACATCTTTACACACACACGCACACATAGAGGTAGAGGAAGGATGCTAGGAGGGGCTAGAGTAAGGAAAGAAAGGAGGGAAAAATTTTTTTTTAATTAAGATTTTTTGTTTGTTTGTTTCCAGAGGTGATCCTCATTGGTGTCTCAGATATTCCTGCTACATGGATCCCCTAATATCTGTTTTTTTTCACGGTAGTTGACATGATACCTAACTTATCCTACAGTGATAACAGAAGTCACATGCACACTCCTCTGTGTGGTATAATTTTCTCTTATGTGTATGTGTTTGTATGTGTGTTTGTATAGGTATATATGTGTACAGGTATATGTATGTGAGAGTGGTTGTATGTGTGTGGGGGAGGTGGAGGCCAGAGTTTAAAGTTAGATTTTATTCCTCAGAGCAGGATCTCTTGCTGGGATCCATTAGGCTAGACCAAGCTCCACCTCTCTAGTACTGGAATGGCACCCCATCCCCGACTGCTGGCATGCATGCTGGGGATCAACCGCAGGTCTGCACATTTGCACAGCAAGCACATTACCAACTGAGCCATCCTTCAACCACCTTATTTTAACTTCTGCCAGAACTTTTTTCAATTTTTTACATGATATTTGTGATATTGCATCATTTTGGGGACACGCAGGGTCTATGTTATAAACATGCTCATTAAGTTGTACAAGAGCCATGCTGTCCATGAGAAGCAGGATTCTTGGATCAATTTCCCTGCATCCAGGCAGACTTTGCTACTCATGCCCAGTAAGCTCTGCCTCCACAGTCCTTCACACATTTTGACCTAAACCCTGTCCTTTGTTACTTATTTGCAAGCTTCCACAATAGTGCATGGGTATATGGGCCTCTGTGCATGCCACATGAGAATGTGTTTCACAGATTTTCAGAATTCTCCAATTACTGGGGCACAGATCCACAGCAGAATTGGTGGCTTGGGTTTTCCTATGTCAAATACATTGGTATTAAAAGAACTCACATTTCAAGTGTCTTGGGCTTCTTGCCACAAGAGACCTAGACAAAAGATAGCCAGAGGCCAGTTTGTACATAAGAATAATATTGACCTGATCTGAGAAATGCAAACACTGAGAGTAGAAACCTAGAACCCAGCCCTGTAAGTCAGATGGCAGTTGAAGGGCATGCTGGGAATCTGATACTTGAACCTCCAATCATAAAGGAAAATGAGGTAAGGAGATAAAAGTCATTTTTGAACCATGGATAGCAAAAAGAGATGTCCACTCACAAAAACAAAACAAAACAAACAAAGAAAAAAAAAACAAGAAACAAAACAAAACTAGCTGAGGCACAGGGGATAATAACAATGAGATGAGTAAGAAATTGCATCAAGTTTCAGGTGAAGAAGTGAGAGTGTGCCTGCCCCTGAGAGTGGCACTTCGGAAGTAAGGGTTAGTATGGCCAAGTTGTCTTCCTCAGTGATGACAATAGAAGAGATAAAGAATTGTGTCTATGGTAAGGTTCAACACTTCTGGGAAAGAAAAAGAGAGGGTCCAGTGAGGTCAAAACAGAGCATGGGAAAAGGTAGAGATAGAAGAGAAAGAAAGCAGAAGTTGCTCTGCAAATTACCATTGTAGGGGTTAGAAACTGTAAACCCAGAGGGCCCATTCCCAGAATCCTCACATAGCCACACAATGATGTAAGGACTTTTTATCTTTCAATCTATCAATATGTTTAATCTTGAAAGCATCTGCAAGGACAGCCATGAGGTGTAGCAGTAATGGCCACACATTAGAGACAGTCTCAACATACACATGAGATTTGAGTTCTGGCAATGTAGCTGTCCACACTGGTGCTGGGATTGGGCTAAGCACATGAGGAGCAGTTTACCCCAAAACCCCACCAGGATCCCGATCACAATGCTTAAGGAATAGAAGATAGCAAACTCTTCCTGGTCATTGAATCCACATGATGTCAGAGCAATGGCAGGTAGGAAAAAAGAGTGGGTGAGGCAATAGGTTTTACTGACCTATTTTGTCTGAGCTTGGACTTAACCAGACAGGGCTAGGTAAAATTTCTGTAACAGATATGGCTTTTCATTTTATAGGCAAGGGAGAAAAACCTGAGCTAGCTGAGACCATCCAGAGAGCAGAGGCTATGAAAATTAGGAAAGCAGGAACAAGGGAACTACAATCCCAGCCCTGTTTCTACAAAGCATGAAGAGGTAGCTCAGGATGTCAAATGGCTTCCTTCAACATCCCACGGGAAGGATAGAGGCACAGGAAATGAGAATTGGGCTGGAGGTAGGAGTGGGGGTGGGAGGCTGACCACACATGGGGAAAGCAGGCCTACAACCCTTTCTGTTGCTCTTTAGAAACAAGAGTTGTGTCCATGCAGACCTAACAGTTCATTCTATGCAGGAATCTGTCTTATTGGCCTGTAGATGCCCTGTCCTTGTAGTTACTGGGTCTCCTGTTGCCCAGCAAGAATTCTATGAAGATGGTAAGGCAAGTCCTGACAATTATATTCAGGAGGAGGTAGGATTACAGAGGAAACCAGAGCCTGCTGGGCATAGGTTCAGCAGACTGGCAAGACAGTTATACAACACCAACTATAAAAGAAGGGTCTGTTGTCTTCATAGCCCTCAGCTGTCCTCTGGACCAGTTTCTGGGCTATCCTTTTTGGTCAGCAGAGTCCTTGCCAATGAGGCCCGAAAGTGGTCACTTACCACATCATCTCGGTCTTCCCACTCAACTTCAGAGAGATCCACACTACTGTAGTTAGGCTTCCTTCGCTTTTGTCCTTCTTCGTACTAGCATGGGGAAGAAGAGGAAGACAAACAAGTCGTCGTGAAATCATCAACTAGGGCATCTTTATCCTCCTAGGACCTGTTTGCTGAGTGAGGACTGTGAGTAAGCCACAGCCACCAGTGATAAGTCCTGTGGTGACCATACAAGATTTTTAATGACAGGCATGGCTATAAGTGCTTCCTCAAGTTGGAGAAAAGGAAGGTCAATTCTTTGCTTGCCATGAGTTTGCCGAGACAATTCCTTGGCTCTAAAATGCCAGGTGTGAAGAATGCTTGTCATACATACCCTTGGATAGAATATGTGAAAGGTGGGGAGATCGATCCCTATTAAAAAAAGGCTGATGAGCCTAGCCCTTTGTGGCAGAGGAAGGAGCTTCCTACCTACACTTACTAAGATCTTGTCCTTTCCCCTAAGCTTCATAAACTTCCTGTCTCAAACCACCTCCAGGCTCCTCAGCTGGGAACCAAAATTTTGGTTTCCACAGTTGGACTTGGGCTCGGCAACCTGAGAACACACTGCAGACTCACAGACCTTCTCTTTGCCATGGCCATGGCAATGCTGAGCCAAGCACAGCTCCTTTACCTGGAGTAGATGTGAGTACTGGGAATCACTGCCAGATCTAATGGCCATTAGGGCATTTCTCTGGAGAAGCTGATGAGAGCATTAGTAACTGGGGAGTGGTTTCACTTCCCACCCTAAATCACTGGGGTTAGTCACCCAGCAAGTGTACCATTTTATGGAGCGGACATTCTTGTGTCTGGATGTTTGTGTGCCTTGGGGTCTTTACTGTTGGTTATTGAGGTGTTTATAAGGTAGGAAAGTCTGCCCTCTGCTGCAGGCTAAGGATAAACAATCACTTTACAAGTTCTTAGTACACTGACAAAGTTGAACATACATACAAGAAGCATGCACAGAGATGGACCCATTTTCTTTTCTGATCTTTGACTCAGTCCTGCTTTGATTAAATAATAAAACTAACCAGGTGAGATGTAGGGTCAGTCTACTTGTCTTAAGAGCCCAAATTGCCATTTTGGACTTTGATTGGTGATTGCAGATGTAGCTACTGAAGGTACCTCAGACACAAAGGAGAAATCATTGCCTGTTTAGAACCAAACAAGTTTAAAGTAGCTTTCAGTGTAATCAAGCTGACAGTGGCCAGAAGGGGTGATTCTCATACCACTGTGGTGCCAAACAATGTCAAATGTTGCACTCTTCATTCCCTGCCAACTGCATTGTGGGGATTCTGCACCATCTCTAGAAAGTCGCTGGAACCACCACCACCCAAGAAGGCTACCCCGCCTGCCTTCAAAGGCAGTGGGCTCTGAAAGCCCTGTCAACCTTGCCTTCACTCTCTTCTCTGAGGTTTCCAATTAACAAGACATTCACCATTCACAATCACTTTTATGGCATCAGATCCACTCCAGATGAAGAGGAAGGAAAGTGGTTTTCTCAGAAGCCACTGTAAACGTTAGCAGATTAGCAGTTGGATCTTGTTAGGGAAAGTTCCTGTGCACATGGAAGCTGGACAAGCCAGCCCTCCTAAAAGCAGAGGAAGTAGGAAGGAAGAAAGAATGAGGGAGAGGTGTGGGTTTGAGTCATGGGCAGGAGACATGGGGGGAGGTGCATAGGACCTTCCCTGTGGGAAGACAGTCTGACAGCCATTCTGAACCTCAGCTACAGGGGCTACTGGCTTCTAACCCTATTTCAGTAAGAACCATTCAGTAAAAACTCAGGCAGCCTAGAACTTGAGCTTTAAAAGCATACTACCACAGATTCTTGGGGTGTCTGTCAATGGGTCTGAACCATTCTTCTGTTTGCTTTGGTAGAAGGAATTCTTCTTTTGGTTACTTCACAATATTCTTTTATTCATTCACTCAGAACACACACACACACACACACCCACACCCATTGGCTACCTTGACAATATAAGGCATTTGAGGGTTATGGGGACAGTAAAGTGCCTGCCGTTAAGAATAAGAACTTCATAATCCCTGCTCTACAACAAATGTCTGTCATAGAAACAGGACCCAAAGGCTGAAGACTGATGCAGGAATGTATGGAGAGAAAATGGGAACTGTCCAGGCAGTCATTGGTATGTCCTTTCTTAGTTTTGGAAGCTGCAGGCCCTGCACTTCCTATATAAGCAGATATATTTATCCCTCTCAGGTCTCTGAGGTGGTTGAAGAATAGACAGCTAGAGTCTCATAGTTAAATTTTGAGTTGTTTAGGAATCAAGAGGGTGTTATAGATCTAAGAAGATACTCTTAAAAGTGTGTTGCAAGTTAGTATGAATGTTGAGTCACATATAGACCTTTAAACTCAAGGAGATGGTTAGATAGTAGAATGTTAAAGTCAGGGGCCAAATATGTATAAACTGGACATTGGGAAGGTATACTGGGCCATTTAACTCTCATAAATGTGGCATATTTATATCTGTTGTTTTGTATAATACTTACTGTTATAAGAGAAGGAACCATCTGTTGGACTGAAAGGGGAAACTTCTGGGGGGAAGAGGGTGGAAGGGCGGGATAGGAAGGGGGAATAGGGAGGGGTTTGTTACTGAGATGTAACTTGAAGAAAAAAAAATAAAGTATTAAAAAAAAAAGAATAAGAACTTGAGTTCAGATCCTTGGGACTCATGTAAAAGGTAGATGCTTGCATCTGTCACCCTGGTACTGGTGTGGGGACGGAGACAGGCAGATCACTGGAGCTCATTGACCAGCCAGTCTTGCCACCAGTGAGCTCCAGACTTGATGAGAGACCCTGCCTTAAAAAACAAACAGAGAATCATTGAGGAAGATACATGATGTAGACCTCTGGCTTCAGGATACACGTGTCCACACACGCAGTCACATCTGCACGCACACATGCACACACCCACCACGCACATGCAAAGTGTAAAGCAGTAAAGACAGAAAGTTAGCTAAGCATCACTCCTCTCTTCCCACAAACTTACTTGTACCATCCATCCCTTAATTTTGCTTCCATTATTGCCCATCCCACAGCTAGAAAAATAGGCTCTGACCAACTAAGGAACGAATGAAATAACAACTCACATAAGATCATGCAGCCAGTGTGGGGCAGGGCACCTCACTAACAGCTAGTCTCTGTCTTAACTTCTCTGTGAAAGCCTCGTGCTATTTTAGCCTTTGTTAAATGGAAACTGACTTTGGGGTCCTAAACACAAAATGCATCTTTATCCTCAAAGTAGGCACGGGATTTGTCAGAAGAAAACAGTACAGGGCACCACCATTGCCAGCCACTGAGCTGCTTCAGGGGGAACACTAAGCTGCAAAATGGGGGTGATAGAACTTGTCAGCAGAGGCAGGCTAAATGGTTCTCCTTGGTCTCACCTTGGTAGCTCATTCCAGGCAGTGCACGGAGCTTAACCCAGGAAGGTCCCGCTCTTTGCACAGGGTTGGACACTACCCCATCCCGTGAAAAGAAGGGTTATTACAATAACCCTGTCACTGCACTGCAAGTCACAGGCAGGAGGTGTTTGTTGAAGATGATGCTGCCACACAAGCAAGACCAACTGTCTCCCTCTGGTATGTATATTACAAGTTGGGACTTCAGACTCTTCACAGAGATATTTGGATTTGTGGTAAGGTACCCAGCTCTTTTGAGGTGACATTTACAAGAGAGAAATCTGTTGAAAATCCTTGACTGTTTTAATTCTTTATTGGCAATAGGGTTCCATGTAATCCAAGCTGATCTTGAACTGGTTACATAGTTGAGGATAGCTTTGAACTTCTAATCTCCCTGTCTCTATCTTTCAAGTGCTGAAAATGCAGACTTGCACCATTAATCAGGTCTGGAGATTGAACCCAGGGCTTTGCACATTCTAGGCAATCATTCTACCACATGAGCCATATCTCCAACCTTTCACTTTCTTTTATCACCACTCAAGAAACCTAGGCCAGCATACCAAATATCTACTCAAGACACTGAAAGAATTGAGTACAGTGGTTCAGTTATAACCTAGCACTCAGAGAGTGAGTCACGGGCTGCCATGAGTCTCAAGCCAATCTGGGCTATATAGTGAGTTCCAGACCAGCCTGAGCTATAGAGTGGGACCCGGTCTCAAAAACAAAGAGGAACTGTGAGAGACCACACAGTGAGAGGAGAAGTTCTCCCATCATGCTGGTCCACTGGTTGCCACATTGTGCAAGAACCTACAAGTCAACATCACTGAAAGAAGCAGGAGTGGGGGCTCCGCCCTGTGAAACTCCCTTTGATGAATGCTCCTCCATAATGTCTGCCTAACCAAGTGTGTGCAATGGGTCTGAAACACTTTTTTCTTAACAAGGGAACACTAGAACTTAGGCATCAATGAAGCACAGGGATTCCTTTAGGCTAGAAAAGAAAACTCAGCAAACTATTGTGTAGTTGTAAGAGGCCAAGGGCGATAAGCAAACAGTAGCACATCGACTCTAAACCTGCCA
This sequence comes from Lophiomys imhausi, assembly GCA_907164525.1. Taxonomy (NCBI): domain Eukaryota; kingdom Metazoa; phylum Chordata; class Mammalia; order Rodentia; family Muridae; genus Lophiomys; species Lophiomys imhausi. The sequence goes on from CAJQZJ010000819.1 coordinate 2,418,493, forward strand.
GCATCTCTTCCTCATTAAGAAAGCTTGGGAGTTGGTTCTGTTGGTCTTCATGTGTTGATCTTGACCCTTCTGGGTCTCTCTATTCCTCCTCCCCCCCAAACAAATATAGAGGATAGGCAACTTGGTCCTCATATAGATCCCTTAGCAAGTAGGAGTGGGGCAGTCTCAATTATGGACTTTATTATCTGTTAGTGGTACACTTTACCCTAGTGGAGCTACCATGTCAGGGCCCAGAGCAAAATGAAGCTCTTAGCCCTCATGTGACTGATAAACTGAGGAGGGGCTTAGGTGTGGGGGTCCTCTACACCAGATGAGTAGGATAAGTTGGAGAGGAGTAGAGGGTAGGAGGGTGAGACTAGAAGGGGAGGAGGGAGGTGGCTGTGATTGAGATATAACTTGAATTAGTAAATATATTAAAAACAAAAGAAAGAAAGCTTAGCAGGCCAGGAAGAAGGCCCCTTTACCCATGCACTGGCCATACCGATTTCACATGTTTTCTAGGGTAAATGCCTAGGTTTTCTTGTGGGAAAACCCCTAGAAATGAGACTGTAGTGATGGTACCACCATTGCTTCATCAAAGACTGGTAAGGGCCTATAAATACGGAGAAGGCTCACATCATTTCAGGACACAGGGATTAGTTCAGAGTTGGGGACATAACCCATAGCAACCCAAAAGAGACTCAAAAGACTCTGAGGTGGTTGAAGAATAGATAGCTAGAGTCTCAGAGTTAAATTTTGAGTTGTTTAGGAATCAAGAGGGTGTTCTGGATCTAAGAAGATATTTTTAAAATTATGAGGCAAGTTAGTATGAAAGCTGAGTTACATATAGAACTTTAAACTCATGGAGATGGTTAGATAGTAGAATGTTAAAGTCAGGTGCCAAATACATATGGACTGGACATTGGGAATGTATGCTAAGCCATATAACTCTTATAATCGTGGCCTATTTATTTCTGTTGTTTTGTATTGTATTTATAGTTATAAGAAAAAGAACCATTATTTGGACTGAAAGGGAGAGCTGTTGGGGGGAAAAATAAATACCTTAAACTAAAAAAAAAAAAAAAAAAAAAGAAGGGAAGAGGATGGTGGGGCTGAGGGGGAGGAGGGAGGGGATTGTGATTGAGATGTAACTTGAAGAAATAAAAAATAAATTATTAAAAAAAAAATAACAAAAAAAAAAGACTCCATCTAGGTTAGTTTCCTGGACTGTTCCAGAAAAGGGTTTTTTCCTCATGGTCCAGCATTGCTAAGGTTGTGAAATGTGGTCTTGGAGCTCCTCATGGCCATCTTGACCACTACTTTGAGTCACCCTGGAATGAATCCATTGCAGAGAAAGCAGAGAAAAGTGAAGATGTTAGACCTGAAGACATGTGTGTACCTGGACCACAGTATGCCCTAAATCTTTACCCTCTTGGATATGTCAATGTTTGCTTCCCCAATTGCTCCCTTCCCTTTTGGAGACAGGGTGTCACTAGTGGTCCTGGCTGGTCTGGAACTATGCAGACAAGATTGCCTTCAGATTCACACAGACGCACCTGCCCACCTCCCAAAGGCTAGCTGGCATTGATGGTCTGTGCCAGCACATCAGCCCACACCACTCCCTTCTCCTAAAAATAATCTTGACCGGAGTTCCAAGCATCAGGTGATCAGATTGTACACATTTAATGGCTTTCTTTTTCTTTACATGTGAGCTACTCTTAAAGATCATTTATTATTTTTATGTCTGTCTGTGTGTGTGTGTATGTGCATGCCTGTCTGAGTTTGTGTGTACCACATGTGTACAGGAGCCCACAGTAGCTACAAAAGAGTGTGGGATCTTCTGAAACTAAAGTTAAAGGCAGTTGTAAGCTGCCTAATGGGGGTGCCGTCAATTAAACCTGGGTCTCTGCAAGAGCAACAGGAACTTTTAACCACTGAGCCATCTCTCCAGCCCAATGCACTACTTTTAAAAAGTACATTTTATATGAAGTATTTACAGACTTTGTAACTTTAATGATTATTTGGGAACATCTGATTTACAAAATGCCTTGCCACCTACTGAGATGCACTACTGTGCTTGAGAGCTCAGCTCCACATACTGTCCCTCCATGTCTCCTCCAAGCAACAAAGCTCTGGACTCTCCCACACTGGAACTGGCTCTCCCCTCCCCTGTGCAGCTTCTGTGTGCGATAATCCCCTCCTTGTTCATAAGGAGCCTGTTATGGTGCCAGGCATTGTATATGGCAATTGTTAGCATATCTATAATCTGTAACTTCCTTTGAAAATGTGATTAACGAATTGCAAACGGTTTCCAAAGGCTTATAAACACAGTTTCTGAGCTGCAGGTAGGCTTGCAGCTTTTGGTGCCTGTTTTATGGGGGAAAAATATGTACAGGAGAATTTAATAAGGAAAGATACTGTGTACTATAAAATACTTTGAGGTGGAGATTCAAATAAAGGCCAGATGTAGTGAGCACACAAAACAAGCCTGTGGCTAGGATGATGGGACATGAAGACACCCAACTTTGGAGCAAACCACAATGACCCAAGGGCTTGCTTGAAGTGCAGTATTTAATGGTCTGGATACAAACTTCTTACATGTCACCTGAAAACTGGCTTGGGAAGTACACTGAGGTGAGTCAAGGTGTGGCCCTTCTGATTTAAAGCAAATGACAATGGATTTGCATCTCTAGAGTTCCTTTGGGAAAAGCCCAAGGGCATCATCCACACATATGCTCTGGGGTCTCCATGCAACAAATATGGCAGGAACTAATCAACAAAGTACACATGTTGCTACTGGCTGTCCCCCAAAATAAACAAACAAACAAACAAACAAACAAACAAATAAATGAGATGGGGAGGAAGACACCATGGATGGATGACAGTGTGGTCAACTCAAAGCTAGTCATCAAGAAGGATGTTTCTTTCTCCAGGCAGGCATGACCTTCCCCTGCTAAAGGCCTCCTCTTCTCTCCTCTTCTTGAAGCCTGAAGAGACTATTTCAGAAGGGACATGGGAATCTTTCCTGTAGACACTCAATCATCTATTCATTTTCTGTTCACCACACAGGGGTACCAAATACTTCTCAGACCCTGTGTCAGACACAATGAATCTTAGAAAGATCTGGAAAAACTTCCCCAGGGGACCAGCACCTGCCTTCAAGTTCTTGGTCACAGCTCACTATTAATAGCTCAGATTCATTCAAGACAGGCTGTTGGAGGGCAGCTAAAACCTAGAGCCTGAGAGGCAGACCCAGATCCCTGTAAAGCCTCCATGCTGCATGAACCAGGGGTAGCTGTGCATGTCTCTGAAACCCCTTGCCCTCCTCATTAGATGAAATATTAAGCCTTCAACTCCCAGGGATGCCTTGAGAAGCACCAAAAATAAATGTGTCTGAATTCCCACTCTCCTCCCCTCTCCCCAGAACATCACAGATTCTAACAAATGTGGCCTAAAGATTTGTTCCCTTGACCAGTGTTAATGACCACTGAAGCCATGGCTGGTCTCTGAGGTGACACCCATGTCACACAGTGCTCATCCCCAATGAGTGTATCACAGGATGAACTGGTTCTTAATACATAAACTGCTTAAAGGGAAATTTCAGTCTGCATTGGTGGCCTTTTCTCAAGACTGAGGGGAAGAACATGCCAGCCTATGGCAGAATGGCACCCATTCCCCTACACTGCTCTAGTTGGATTCCATCTTGCTAGCAGCAAGTTAAGGTCTCCATAATGATGGGTCCATGGGAGGTAGACCCCATGGCACTATCAGCCTCAGCTCTCCTAGAGATCAGCAACAACAGAGACTATAAAATAAATGTCACCACCTAAATGGCTTGAATCCTTTCTGTTTCTCTCACTAATTTTTTCCTGATTCTTCATGTACTAATTGCTCCTTGTAGAAAATTTGGAATGAAAACCGTGCAGAAATTAAAAACATTATTCACACTACCCCTACACAGGGGTCACCAGGGAGACCGCAATCTTCTCTAAGGAGTGGTTGAAAGCACTTATTCCTTTCACCTCCCAAAATTCATAGCTTTCCCCATCAGGAACTCACAAAACACGCAACCAGTCTGGTCTGCTCACACAACTGTCCACTTTTACATTTTCCCCTCCCACTAGTCTCCATAGAACACATCTAAGGCCAGGCACTTGTGCTAAGTACAGTCTGTATCTTACCAAATCCTCCAACTCCAGTGAAGGTGGAGGATTTCATTGATGGGGAAATTAGAACCAGATTCCTTGGTAACATGGATCTGAGAAGTAGATCAACTCCCCCTGGTGTCTGAGTACTCCCCTGGGTTGGTCCCCACCTCACTAACTTGACCCCCTGTGCAGGTGGCCATCCTAGTTGGCCCATTCTTCTCAAGACCAATGTGAAAGCTATGAAGGCCTCTGGCAGAGAGCCTGTCTTTTGAAACTGGCCCCAGGGTCCAGTGATAATTTTAGTTTTAGATTAAGAAGACGACACAAAAGAGTATTTCAAGGAGTCGTAGCTGCACCTAGCCCTAGTTTACAGTGTCTAACTCACCAGGATTCCTCTCAGGACCTCAGACAATGTTTACAAGACTGGAAGACAGCAGTTGAACTAGAAGCCCCGCCCAAATCATGCTGCCCCTGTGATGTGTGACTCTACAGTAGCCTAGACTCCCCTCAACAAGACACATACATGCATGACACAGTCTTCATGTTGTGGCATAAATTCCCATGGGTCCGTATTGAAGATGAAATCCTACAAGCCCTGGGAAGGCGAGAAGCCCAGATGCAGGGCCATGAGGCTGTGTCCTACAGCAGCAGGGAGTTGGGAGAGGGGCAGTGGGGCATGTCCAGACAGAGCCTTTTCCTCTCTTGTTAATTAATGTTTTTAAGTGTCTCGAAGATGAAAAGTTCTATGTACTCTCCTGTAGTTTGATTACAAAATCCTTTTGATGGCTGTAAAACTAAGATGGCTTAGGTGTTTGAAAAAAAAAAAAACAACAAAAACAAAATAAAACCAAACAACCCAACAACAATTAAGAGGCTGCTTTGAAAACCTAAATGACCTTTATCTTAATCAGTGTCCTCCTAGAGTCATGAGTCACACACTGTGTGTGGGGAGGTAGTGGCCAGGCCCTGCCATGATTTTGTAGGTCAAACGTGGCTTACTGTACCATGGCTGGATTAAATTTAATTCTCAAGAAGCCAGTCTGTCTGGTTACCGCAAGCTAGTCAGAGACATTAAAATGTGCTCAGTAGCTTGACAGGAAGGAAATTTTGTGCCAGCAGAAGGGACAAAGAACAAAGATGGGACACTGGGAAGACAGTGGGAATGCCAGGCTTGGGGCAGCCCCAGGCCTGGTGAAGGAGGTAGGGATGGCAATGGGGACAGACAACAGTTAGAAGAAAAGAGAGGATAGGGTGGCGTCCAAATTGAGGGTATAGCTGCTAGCACCTGGGGGACATTTTCTCTAACTCAGAATACTTTGAGACAAAATTCATTTGTCCTTCTAAATGAACTCAGAGTTACTGAGAGTTCCACTGAGCTCTTGGTTATGGGTGTGGCTTCTTCCAAGAAAGTTTTCATGAAACTCTCATGGAAGTTTTCAGATGCCGCCATGACATTAGGAGGTATGATCTAGGGTAGTGAAAACCCCTGTGATTTGAAAGCTAATCTGTGATATCTGGCAAGTAAATTTTTTTTTCTAATTTACAGAATTTTACTTGGCAGTTTTCCATTACTGCACTAACGATACTGGAATAACGTATGTAGGGTACATTCGGTTGTCACATCATTTTAAAGGGAGTCTAATAAGGCACAGCAAACTGAGTCTAGAGATACAATGGTAAAGAAAACAAATCTCCTTTTCATACAAATAAGATCCCAAGCTAGTAGCAATAGGATCTGCAGCTAAACTGGCCTTCCTTAGGGAACAGCAGCTAGTCATTTGCTGGTGAGAGAGTTCTGGGTGTGGCTAATTTCTCCCTCTGATCAGTCCTCAGTGCCCACATTCCTGATACTTCTCTCCAGCTTCCTACTTGGAAGAGGACTCTTCTCTTACCATCCATCTCTACTTGTAGGGCCCAGAGTCAGAACCTAGAGACCTCTCAGAATCCAGGGGTATTGATAAATACCGGAAGAAGATGGATCTAGAAATGAAGTAATGAAAGGATGCTGCAGAGAAGGGGCAAAGAGATCCTTCCTTCCCAACCAAGTGCCATCACCTAGTTGATACTGCATAGTAACCATTCATGTTGAAATGCCCCAGCTTCCTCAGATATCCCTGCCAGATTTTTATCTAGGGAGATGTTTGGAATGATGGGTCAGCAGCTTTGTTTTGGTTTTCTTTTCCTATTAAAATTGCTAGCAATGCCTTGGAAGGAAAGGTACACATAAAAGGATTCACACCTGTGGACACCTTTTCCATGTGGTTTTCCTACATCCTTAGCTAGTATCTCCCTCCTTTCTCCCCTGGGTGGCCCTTGTTTCAGACCTCCCTGGGAACTGCTGAAAGAATAAGGATGTGGCACCTTGTCTAACATATACTCTCTCCCCTAGCCACTCTCTGACCTCCAACCTGAGCAGCCATCAGAACCTCTTTCATTCTCACAGGCCTAGTGATCAACAAAATATTTAGTTTTTTTTTTTTTGTGTGTGTGTGTGTGTGTGTGTGTGTGTGTGTGTGTGTGTGTGTGTGTCAGTGCCAAGTGATGTATCTTTTAAAAAATGTTTTTGGATACATGGTGGCCTGAATAAACTCAAGAGAGTTCTGATGTGATTTATGACTCACAGAAATGCCAAGGTCCCCTGCAAGGTTGGCTGAGGTTCTCACAGACTTTCGTTGCGTGTGACCATGGAAATGTGGGCAGATCTGGGATGGGGGAATGAGTGGGCCAGTGGGCCTGTGGAAGCAAGTTACCATATTCACGGATTGCTTCTCACTTCTGAGTGCTTTGAAGGTGAGTCACATCAGGCAGCCCTTCAGCTTATTGTCAACCACAAAGGAAATGCTCCCCTGGAAGAGGATAAGTGGCCCAAAGCAGTCTCGGTGCCTGAGTTCTTTTCCTCTAACTCACTGGGTTCACAGTGAGGGATTCTTCTATGACCAAAATCAGAGCCTGTCAATGCTGGGCATAGATTCCTCATGCCCTGTAGGATGATGCTTAATATTCAGGCATTTTGCAAGTCCTGTCTGTTGGCCTCTGCTAATATCACCATTTTTACCACTTCCTTCCTTTCTTTGCAGTCCTCAACTAGATAGAGCTGGCTGCTCAAAAGTCATCATGTTCTTCCTTCTGGTCTGGGCACATCTCTCCATCACAGTGTCCTCTTTCCACTCCTCCCTGTCCCACCCTCCCACCCTCTACCCCCTAACCCTTCCATCCCACTACTCCAGAGTGGAGTGTCCCTACATAACAGTCCCTGCCCCAGTTCAGTTTGACTCCAACTCTTAAGTGGTCAGTCTCTGACTCCTACGGACTCAGCTGAGATATACTCCTGTTTGTATTGGGTCTTGCCAGGATCAGTTTAAAATTTTCCCTCATTATCTCATCCTCTTATGGTGGCCCCCATTTTATGATACAGGAATCTAGTTTACTTGCTTGTTTCCTACATTGGCTCCTAAGCTTCTTACAGAAGGCAGCTATTTCTTGTGTGGCATTGGGTGCGCAGTGCCTGGGAATTGCCTGAGCAAGAGTTGGCTCTCTAGGAAACAGCAGAGTGGACATGCTGGTGTTAAGGATTCACTCCACAAGCCCCTGCATAACAGTGACCACATGCTTGGCTTGCTGTGGGCATCTAGAGGCATTCTCATTTATTCCTCATTATAATCCTTGCAGGGGGCATTTTTTCTGTTCTCATTTTTCAGTGGAGAAAACTGAGGCCAGAGGGTTAAGTAACACACCTCAGGTCACATAGCTGACAGCAGCAGAGCTGAAGCTTCAGAAGCGTCAGATGTGGCTCTGTGCTACAAAGGGACATGTGCCAAGGAAGAGCTTTGTTCTGAAATTGAGGTTGTTGCCCAGTGTCTGACTGAGATGTGTCCTGCTGGTACAGGAAGGAGATAATGACACAAAGGAGATAGCTGAGCTTATAATGATCAAGACTTTACAGAATCTTGCCCTTACACACACACACACACACACACACACACACACACACACACTACTTTGGTATGAGCGCTAGGGTGAGCACTGGCACACTGTAGGGGGGGATCTAAACCATATTAATACTGAACCTGCTATGGAACTATGATTCCAGATAATGCCAAAACCCCATCGCTGCACCTCCCCCAAATCCCTTCTTAGAGTACAGCTGGGAACCTGGAGGTTCCAAGAGAATCATATCATTTCACTGTCTCTGATATTAAGGACACATGGTACTCTGAAACCCCTCATTTCTGGGAAGCTGTAATAACATTTAAGAATGCCTCACTTAACACTTACGAGTAGTTCAAATGAATCTCTTAGTCTAATTTGGCTTCTCTTTTATATGTTTATACTTCCTGTTCCTGGGGAGGCTCCATTCATTGGGCAATCATCTCTGCTTGGTACTGTCTGCCAAGCCAGGTTCTGCCTCAAGATAAAATAGCCTGAGAATAATTTAGCAGGGGGGGGGGGGGTTGGAGTCTTAAGATTTTGGTGCATTTCAGAATGTGTTTGTGTGTATGTGGTGTCTATGTATGTGTGGTGTCTATGTGTGTGTGTGTGTGTGTGTGTGTGTGTGTGTGTATTCCTCTATGTGTATCTGTGTATGCATATGTGTGTGTAAGTTTGTGTATATATATTTCTTCCAATTAATGGCTGAGATTTGTCTCTTTTGGAAATTAGCTTCAGCTTAGCCTGGCATGAACTGTATGCCTTGACCATGTAGACTTTGATTTTGTCATCTCTGGGTCCATGTTATGATCTGGGTGTGAAATGTTCCCACAGGTTTGTGTCCAAGGCTTGGTCCCCAGGCTTCTTCTTATGCTATGTTGGGAGGTTCTGGAGAATTAGAAACATCAAGCCTCACTAGATGAAGAAGATCACTAGAGACATGTTCTTGGTGTCCCCAACCTTTTCCTCATTTTCCTTCTGTTTCCTGGCTACCATGAAGTGAGCAGTTTTGTTCCACCATATCCTACCACCACAATCTTCAGCCTCACCCACACCAGAACAGCAGAGTCAGCTGACCCAGTGACCAAACCTCTGAAACTGTGAGACAAAATACTTGTTCCCTTCAGGAGTTTTCCTCAGAAATTTCCGTCCCAGTGCTGAAAAGCTAACAATTGGGCTGGGGGAGCCACTGTGGGTATGTCAAATGTACCTCGAGCTTGCTCTTATGAACATCCCAGCCTTCCAGGAAGAGATGGGTACAGAAACAACAGATCTAAGCTCTTAACCCAGCACTCCATCTTTGGAGTCTTAGACCAGATCACCCTTCTGCCTGGATGGATGTTATTCAGGTGTAGTTTAATCCAGGGAAACCTCAGCTATCAGGCAAAGAACTACTACCAGGCACCATCCTACTATGCCTACCAGTGGAGGGAGGAGGTGATTGGCCAGTGACAGTTGAAAGGGACAGGCAAAGCTGTGAAGAACTCAGCCCAAGCTTTACCTGGATCAGGCCGGTTTTCAGCCTGGGTAATCTAAATGTTTGGGTGTTTGATTTTATCCAGTGAACATGCTAACAGAATGGAAAAAACGGTACCTGGGTTGTGTTTTTGGAAATATATTTGCTTTCCACGTGATCAGTAAAAACTAAGAAAAATCTTAAGAGCAGGCTCCTCCACCAGGCGCAGCCATCATTTCAGTGGTGGGACGGGATTAAGTTATTCTGTCCCCAAAGCCCAATGTCTCAACACTTTTATTTGCATTCTTTGGGTCTTATCATTCAGGATTATGTAAAAATGACAGCTGCTTATAATTATTTGGGAGTTTGGCTTGCAATAATTAAAAACATCTGCCTTTATCTTTCTGCTACCGGACTTAACCCTGTGAGGTTGGGTCTACTGAACTTCAAAGAGGGAAACAAGAAATAAAAGAGAACTCCACACATTACTAACAAATTTCTAGCGATTCATTTAAATGTATAACCAGTTATTCCAACAGCCTTCAAACCCTTCATTATCTTTTAAATATATATAATTTGGGACTGCTAATTAGATAGCAATTTAATGCTCTCATGGGGATTCAGATGCAAGGTCTCCCTAAAATGTAAACGCAGAGGAATAATTGTTGGCATTCACATGATTGAATTCTTCAGTTATTCAAATAAGTGTGCACACTCACACAGTGAGATTATTTGAATATTCTGCCCTCAAACTCAGCTGTAGGTTTTACAGGGCCCTTCCACACCAGGAGGGTGGGGCTGGGTGACCTAGTCCACTCAGCTCTCTGGAATGAGCAGACAGGACCCCTGGGAAAAGCCTGGTCTCACTTAGGCTCCTTCCTCTTTTCTCAGAGGCAGATGGCTGCTGTTCCCCTTTCAGAAGAAGCAAACTTTCTTGGAATCTGCAGTTCTGAAAGCTTTAATGCTGGCCACTCTGGCTTCTCTGCACTGGTCTGTTTGCTATTGTCTTCCTAGTTACCACCAATGAATAACTACAGACAGGGGAGAGGAAGAGTCTCGTTCTGCCTTGAGTTTCTACTTTCCTGTCTTCCCATCCTATGAAGATGGTCCTTTAAATTGTATAAAGATGTGCAACCCATGAAGCAGTATGATTGATCACGGAGATGACACTGGCTGTGATAGAAACCAGCTCGCGTGTCTCAGCCTGGAAGCATGGCCAGGCTTTGCATTCCTGGCCCAGGCTAGTAGCTAGCAGCTGAGGCTCATTTCCCTCACTAGGGAAAGGAGGTGCAGACAAATCTATAGGAATTTTTAAGAGATCATTATTCAACACATTGCCTGTAATTACATTTTGATGAGCTTTTTATTGCTAATTTATCATCCAAGATGGGGCATTCTAGATATGAAATTAATCTAGTAAAACAGAGGTCAAAGTGTGCTGAGTGTAAAGAAGAGGACTTTTTTTCTTTTGCATCAAATTCTTATTATTCACCCCAAAATAAAGCAGCAGAAATTCCAATCTCTAAACCAGATTTTCTTCCGGTGCCTACTCATGACTTTTCATGCTGCCTAAGAGATCTCAATGCAAACTTGGATGCTCAGAGCCAATGAGCAGAAGGACTTGATGGTAACACAGATGCAGAGGGCCTGGCATAGAAGGAAAGGACTGCTACCTCACTGTGTGTCCATGGAAATGCTGGGGTGGACACACTCAGAGTGGCATGGTGTTCTAGGCTAGAACAGACTGCTTTTAAAGAGTCACCAGCACACTTCTCTCAGAAGCAGACTTCAGGACAGGCTCAGTGCATGCAATGTTCTCCTTCCAGACCTGAAGTGATAACTTCAAGGGACACAGCAGGCTCATGGACAGGCATGGCACCACTGGGGGACGTGGAGCTTCAGTTCCCTGGGAGAACTATGGGATTCAACATAGAACACACAACCAGGATCCAGGTTCCCTGGGAGTTGGTATCTCATGTCCAGCTGTGCTCTGTGTGCCTGGAAACAGGGGGCCCCAGAAGTAGAGCATATCCCCACTCAGGTGCAAGCAGCTATGATGCACACAGCATCAGGTTGAGGGGTAGGTGTCCTTGGTGACTGCATCACCAGGAGCTGGCGGTGCAGGTTCAGGCAAAAATGTGTCCATGAAATTGCTTTAGAAGTCTGTCCCAAATCCATGGTTATATTCCAGGCACCTTGGGTATCTCCAGGCCTCAGGGTCTTTACCTAATGCTATTCATTTGGTATGCCCCCTGCTCCACAGTCTGGATGGAGATTTCTCCTTGACCCTCCAGATGCTGGCTTACAGTACATGGTCAACCTAAGAACACTCTCTCTGAAGACCCAGGTAGGTAGTTTCTCCTCCCTTCCCTTTCTTCTATCATACCTTTGATTTGTTTGTTTGTTTGTTTGTTTTTGCTTGTTTTCTTGCAGAACATATTCTAAACCTGTGATTCATTTTGTTTATCTGTTTATTTGTGAGCTTAAAGACAAAGCGTATCATTGTTCTACCTCCCGCTCCTCCACAGGAAAGGACATAGGGAGGAACAGCTACAGGAGACCCAGAGCCAGAAGGCCATGGAGAAAGACAAGAGTCCATGGTTTTAGCTTGGCCCCAACCACATCTTCACTAGAATGAAGAACAATCACTATGATCTAGCACATCAGCATTCACAGGGGGTGGAGGGGTGGGGGGGGGGGTGGTGGAGAAAAACGTGAAAGGAATGGAAGGAATGCTCGCACAGTTTCAGAACTGAAGGACCAAGAGCATGACAAACCACATCCATGGTCATTTCTTTTTTTGAAGTCTGCCCTAAACGTACTTTCTGACAAATTTCTTAGTCCAAATATCAGACTCCTTTCTTGGACAAATGTTTAATTTTTCTTTAAAAAATAAACAAACAAACAAAAAAAACTGTATGTGGCAGATTCTCATACTCAGGTGAACTTTCTGATACAAGCTAACAGGCGGGATGCTACTGGAACCTAATGAGTCAATTTGGGAAGGGTGCTCCTCATAGAGCCTGGCCTCTGATATTTTGGGTGGCGGTTGCATGGTCATTACTAGTCCCATTTGCTTGCCACCTCTAGCATCCAAGTACGACCTGAGTATCCAGGCACATACCTAGTCCCAGGACTAAGAGCCTGTGGGCTTGAGTGTTCGAATTTGAAGTACTAAGCATTATATCCCTCTACCTGGCAAAATGTAGGTCCTCCCAGTAAAGTCCTTTACTCCTTAAAGCAGGAGCTAAGCCACAGCATCCCCGCTTAAGCACCCAGCCTAGGCAGTGCCACGGCATCCAGGCATTCAGCAAGGAAGATGCAGGGCTCTTGTGTCTCCTTGGCCAAACAAGTATTTCAAAAAGAGGCAGCACTTTCTGTGGAAGACTGTACCGTCTTGGTTTTGTTGTTGTTTTTTTGGTTTTGTTTTTGTTTCTTCTTAGTGAACACAATCCTTTGAGCAGATGCACTTTCTTGGCATCCTTTAATTCTTTCTCTTAAACCAGAGTGGATTTAACTATGTCTAAGTAGGGCCTCTCTTCATCTCTGTTCCAAGCCTGCAGACACCATGGGCTTGGGAATCAGCACACAGTGATGCCTGTGCGCCACCTACTGGGAAGTGTCCTTAAGTTCATCAGCAGCCTGAGAGTGGAGGGCAAGGAGAGCTGAAAAAGAGACTGGAGTATTTGGCTTCAAGGTTCATGATGCTAGCTAGCCTCCACCATATACTCCCGATAGACTTTACCAGCAGAATGAATCCTCCTAAGACCAGAGAGAAGTCACCCACAAGCTGCCCAAAGTCAGTAGTTCTGGAGAGACAGTGATGCCTCCCAGTCCTTTTCTATGTTGTCTGGGAAGCCCTCCTGCATTTCAGGGCCCCCACCCTTGAGAAAGACATGTCGTATCTTTACACCCATAGGTCTTCTTTGGCCACACACACACACACACACACACACACACACACACACACACACACTGCTGCTGTTGGAGAGTACTTTTATGGTGTAATGAGCATTTCCTACGCAGAGACACCCCTCTCACTGCCCAAGCCTCTTTCTCCAGTTCCATGTTTAACGTCAGCAGCATCTGTGAGGTGTCAGCAAACAGAAGGTCAGGGGGCAGAGGGATGACGGGGGTAGACGGGCCTGGCAGCCCACACATGCCCTGACATAATAAGGAGTGGATGTTTGATGAAAGCACATGTGGAACCCACATTTCACATTTGCTGTAGGAACACAGTACCCAGGCTCACCATTTGCATCATCCTTCAAACCTTGTGTGGTAGCAAAGTCCATCAAAGGCCAACAAAGAAGCTAAACACATAGACACATCCCAGCCATAAGTGACCCAAACAAACAGAGGCAGGGGCATGCTGGAGAGCTTTGAGGAAGAACAGGGCCTCTCTGAGGTGACCACTGATCTGAGAACTGCAGCAAGAGCTAGTCACACAGACACACACACACACACACACACACACACAGAGAGAGAGAGAGAGAGAGAGAGAAAGAGAGAGAGAGAGAGAGAGAGAGAGAGAGAGAGAGAGAGAGAGAGAGAGAGAGAGAGAGAGGAGATCAGATTCTGGGCAGGACAGGTGGACAGGAATGGACCTGAGGCTCAATAAGAGTCCTACTTAAATACCACAAAATGGAAAGCTTTTCTAACTAGAAGGCATCTGTTCTCATAACCCATTCGTAGAATTTCAGGAAGCTGCTGGTCTGAGGAAAGAACACTAGCATTGCCTCCACCTAACTTCTGCTTCACCTACTGTTGGAGACACACTCTACTTAGTATAACATATGTTTACACATACCGAGAGAGTACCCACTCAGTTCCACAGGAGAGGACCAAAGGACACATTTGTTAGCATGTCCACTTCTCACTTCATGTACGTAATAACTGTCTACAGGGGCCTGTCTATACCCAGTATAAAACAAGCAAGCAGGGCTTAGGAAAATGGACTTTCTGTATATCCATAAAACAAAGAAACAGAATGATGATATAGACTGGGCTTGTCCAGGGGCGACACAGGGATGACATCTGAGGACTCAGGCTGCAGAGCGTCAGCGGCTGGAACAGCTGGATTTGCACTGCGGTAGGGTGGAGGCCTACAAAGAGTTACGGGAGATGGCATCATTATCTGCAGAGTTTGGCTTGTCTGAGAATGAGCCTGAAGTTTCCAGAAGAGCATAAATAATTTTCTCTCCAAATAGCCTGATTGGATAACCTGAAACCTCAGTCTTCTCCCAATGTGGATAATGCCTTCCACCCACTGGCCACTGCAATACAATTTGGTTTAGGAAGTCCACACGGTTTAGGAGCAAACCCACATGGCTGTCACAGGCAGTGCTCCCTGGCCAAAGGAGAGAGTCCATCTGCTCTGGCTTCCAACCTGCTGCTGGTGAATCCTAGCCACCCCACTTCCCCCTCAGAGGTCAGATAGACTCAGTCTGAGAGGGCCTGGGTAGCCAGGACTGGCTACTATTTTCATCGACTTTCTCATGCATCTTCTCTAGAAATTTCCAAAATGACTATTCATATCTTAGACCAGCGGGATCCCTGCAGTTGCCACAGGTAGTTGCGGCTCTTGAACACTTGAAATATTGGTCCTCAGTGAGACATGTTCTAGGCGTCAAATCCCTATGAGATTTTATAGATGACTACAGAAAGAATGTGAGATGCTGTGCTTATTTTTATATTGATTTTATGTTAAAGAACCGATGACTTGGATACTTGGGCCAAAATATTATCCTTAAACCTAATTTCACCTGTGTCCTTCCTTATTCCTTAGATGTGGCTACTGGGAAATGCTAAACGACACAGGAAGCTCATCTTGTGGCTCACACTGAGTTCTTGCTGGAAAGATTCTAACTATAGCTGCATCACGACTGCCTTGAAAGTCATCCATGTAACTACAGAGACCAGACTTCTCAGTCACGCCCTCTCCAACCACTCTGCCACCCACTTCCTGAGGCGCTCATATAGCGCAGCAGTGAACTGAGCCCATCTGAGCTGATGTGGTCCAAGGCTCCTAGTTCTGGCACTTTCTAGCCATGTGACCTGGGGAAAGTCACATCATCCCCCAGTGCCTTGGCTCCCCATGGGTGATGCTTTCCTTTGTCTCAGAGCATACCAGACTAGCAATCCACTGCTCAAAGTCACCTGGGAGAACATCTAGAGGTACACCTTGCTCATCCTTCTCCTCCTCCTCCTCAACCTTCCAGAGCCCATGGACTCTTTTAAGGTGCCCACCACCTAGAGTCACCATTCAATCTGTCAGATGAAAGTTGTGGCATGTGCAAAGCATGTCAAATGGTGCCCTTCCCATAGGGAGGAACCAACACACACTCGAAAGACATGCTAAGAGTAACAGCCACAATAGCAAATGGACCAAAGCTGCCTCTTCCCCAGTGTCCTTAGTTCTCTATATTTACATCTAGTCCCTTTTCATCAGATGTTCCCTTCCTTGAAGCAGAGTACATCTCAGTAACCTCGCGCAGGCCTAGAATGTAACAGACCTATGAAAAGTTTATAAATTATCCAACTCAGTATTCTACCTCCCATCTCTTCAACAGTGGTCAGTATGACTGATTAATAAACATGTATCTGGAATAGAACCTATTCTATGGGGCTGGGTGTAGTTCAGTTGGTAGAGAGCTTGCCCAGCTTGCAAAAGTCTCTGGGTTTTATCACCACATTAGCCAGGTACGATAACAACCTATAGTCCCAGTTCAAGGGAGGTGGACGAGGGAGGATTGGATGTTCAAAGCCAGCTTAGGGTGTACAAGAACATATTTTACAATAAATGAGAGAGAGTGGGGGGAAGATGGAGAGGGAGATGAATAGGGACAGGGACATGGAGAAGAAAGTCATATATAACATAATCCCTCCATCATCTTCCCCCACCTCCTGGGCCTGGAGACACAGAACAGACAGCTTTTGGCTGATTTCATCATGAGCCTTGTGGAAATGAGTCCCAGATTTTGTTGGCCCAAAGCTCCCTGTGGAACCCTGCCATTGCTGTGGCTGCTCGGAGGGACCTGTTTTGTGTTCCCTTGAGGATCTGACCAGGTCCACATTCCAAGCTTCCTTGTGGGGTATGGAGTGGGTCAACTTAAATGTCCTTTCTTTAATACAAATGCAGACAGATCACCAAAATCCTAACAAGACCAAAGGTTGTGTTAAAGACAGCCTATTGTAGGCTGCTTCTCCCTCCGTCACTTGATGGGCAAAAGGAGAAGATATAGATACCTAAGGCTAAACATTCTAAGAAGCATGCTTGGAGAGAAGGAAAGCTAAAAAAAAAAAAAAAAAAGCAAGAAAATGAAATCTAGGAAGCACATAGAAATATTTTTACCTTGCCTATAAGAATGGTGAGGGCCACACACAGATGCTTAGGTCCACAATCCACAGGAGATATTTCTTGGGATCTGAGTTCAATCCCAAGAATTGTGCTGTGTTTCCATTTCCCACCCCAAGAACAGGTGCTGGCTCTGCCACGGAAGGCCTTCTGGTCTCCTGGAAGGGAGCGAACTAATTCAGCCCTGTGTACTACAAGACCAGTGCTGTCAAGAACCCAACAAGGACCTGCCATTTTGACATAAGTGAAGCCATCAGGAAGTACAAGTTGGTGGCAAGGAGGTGGGGGACACTAGAGCAGGACGGGGGAAACCAGGTCATCACCACAGTGACATGCGACGTCTGAGTAAGCCTGAGTAAGGCTCCTAGGGGAAGCTGTTTTTGGAGACATTTCATGATTCACACCCAAGTCATATAAGATGAGAGAAAATACTGTACAAAACCAAGCCAAACATGAAGTTTGGGGGAAAGATTTTATTGGACAAATTAGAAAAATATTGGTAGTGTGTTCTAGGGAAAGCCACTTCTTTCATCTGGCCGCAAGGGCAGGAACAACCCCAGTGGCAGACAGAAGGGAACATGACTTGTGTGAAGAGAGCTCTCTTCACTCTCTCCAGGCTGGCCGCAACCCCTGCTCACATTCACCATGCTAGTCTGGCAGCCTTGGCCAGAACAGAGGGGAAGGTCCATTTATAATGACTTCATTATAAGTCTGGGCTTGAGAGGAGGCGAGTGGGGCTTGAGTGAGGATTCCTCGCCTGAGCCAGTCAAGGAAGCTACTAACAGCTGTCTGCTGCTCGCTGCACTTCAGAACCCAGCCAGGGCAGAGCTATGCATCACAGACACCAGGCTAGCAGCACAAGCTGAGGATCTACTTACAGCCTCCGAAAAGAGACATTGAAAACAGTGGAGCTGAAGGGTCCCTTCATTCGTCTTCTGATGACTGACTACATGCTAGGTGGAATGGCAGGAAGAGGAATAGAAAACACAGAGAGAATAAAGAAAGCAACCAGGAGGCCAGAAGCCAGGATATACACAGACACTTAAGAGTGTTGCTTTTCCTCAATGCTATTTGAGAAACAAACAAACAAAAACCATTTTTTTCCCCTATAGAAGACTCACATGGAGCTGCATAGCATAGTTGCTGTCTATACTCTGGATTAGAGTGAGCCAAAATTATTGTTCAACAACAACAACCCCTGAAAATACAACAAATAAACAAATGTGTGGGTGGGGTGCACACGGGCCATTGCCAGTACTTCTCAGGATAACCTCCTGAGTAATCAAAACGTGTTCTTTAGATACAGGAATCATCTGCCACTGTTCTTCCCAGTTCTTAATGTGGCCAGGCCCAAGTCGGCACAAACCAACAGAACCAGGATAGACGGGATGCTGAAATGTTATCATCCCATGACATCCTGGACCCCGCAGAACTTCAGTATTTCTGACTTAAAGCTCTCCACTTTACATTGACAACAAAGCTGTTGTGCGTCATGGTGAAAGCAGTGTTATCAGGGGAAGGTGGCTCTCAGAAAGGTCGTGTGACTTAGTCATTCGGCTGGGATGAGGCAGGAGCACCTGTGGGAGACAGAGCTCCTCCCACTAAGTGGTTCTCTCACTCAGGAGAAGAATGCAAAACCCATACAGAGTCATCCTGCACATGGCAATCATATATAGATAGGCTAATTCATGTCACCCTCAATGGTGACATGCCCTAAGAACCTCTCCTAAACATCCAATGGCCTCAGAGTTGGGGACAGATGAATGGGGACAGATGGTCCATTGGTCTGGCCATGTCCTTGTCATAAGTCAGTTGCAAAGGATGCATCTGGCTTGTGTTTTGACAAGTGAGCTGTGGAGCATTCTCTTAGACTACCTCACATATGGAAATCTGACCCTGGACATCGCTTCGGGAAAACCCACTCATCCCAGCATTTGAACAACAATAGGACAGCAGTGACTTCCATGTATGAACAGTCCTCTGCATTACCAGAGTCAAACAGTGTCGTTCAGACTGAGCTGCTCCTCCAGTCTCTCAGCTGCCTTCCCCATAGACACACATCCCACAACAGGCTATTTGCGGTGTGACCAGGAGTTATAAATGTTAGGGGAACACTGGATGGACTTGTAGAGGATTGTTTTATCCATTGCTGTAGAGAAAAGAAAACCATTGTGGTGCCTTGTGACATTTGGCTCCATATCCTAACTCCTTCAAAAGCTGATAAATAGGAAGTTAATTCATCCCCTGGCAGAAGAGTCATCAGGTTTTGCATGCCACTGCCTCTGATCTGTTCTAGTTTGAAACATGTAAGTGCCAGGAGCCCATGCTCAGTCACACCAAATCCACTTGAACCCACTCTGCCCAATCAACAACTTCACTTGACAGCTTGGGGTGGGCAATGAGGTAAGCTATTAGACTCAAATACTTCTTGAGACTTAAATATTTTAAAAATATCTGTGGGCTTTTCAATCAGACATTTCAAAAGTTCCGAGTTATAACTGAAATCAGTAAACCAGTTAATTCAGTCTTACACACACACACAGACACACACAGAGAGAGAGAGAGAGAGAGAGAGAGAGAGAGAAAGAAAGAGAGAGGAGAGTCTCTGTGTGTGTGTGTGTGTGTGTGTGTGTGTGTGTGTGTGTGTGTG
>CAJQZJ010000819.1:2438019-2553852 GCA_907164525.1 Lophiomys imhausi
TGTGTGTGTGTGTGTGTGTGTGTGTGTGTGTGTGTGTGTGTGTGCTGCAATTAAACATCAGTCCCATCTGAAAGCAAGCATATGGGATTCATGAGATGTGGTCATGACTCCATTAATACCATGGCGATTAGAGCAAAGTTGGATGATGATGATGGGGCCCCCACATGGACATTTTCTAAACAATGATGCAAGTGAGAAGAGAATGGGTCCCCACAGTGCTTAGCTGACAAACACTTGCAGACTTCTTTGCTGCTAAGTTCTAATTCTAACACAAAGGACAGAGATGTCTGCTATGGGCAGTACTGTACATTTGTGTGTGTTGCCAGAAGAATGACCTACACATTCTTGACTTAGAAGGCTGTGTTCCACTTAATACCCATATCTTCTTAAAGATGAGCTGAAAGCACATAAATCTAAGGATCTGTCTTTCCTGCAGCACACTCTAACTAGCTGGGGATGACCAGTAATGTCACCCTCCCTCTAAACACGTCTCCGGAATGCACAGGAGATATGGGAAATGTCAGTGGGCTAGAGTCTCTCTCGCTCTCCTTCCTTTTTCTCTTCCTCTTGCATCATGGTAGATCAGGTATACTCAAGGAAAGTGCTCCGCTATGAGCAGAATAGTCAGGGCTTTGGACACATTATCTTTCTATTTTGAGATAGGGTCTCACTAAGTTGCCTAGATTGGCCTTGAATTTGTAATGCTCAGTCATGGTCTCTTCTGAAGAGCCCAGCTATCCTCTGGGAGACAGTCCTCACCATTCTCTTGATGAGTACTCTAAGCAACCTCCTCATGAGGATCTAGCTTCAGAAAACAGATTACAGACTGTCCTGATTGGCCTCAGACCACTCTTGGAGAAAGTGAAGAAAAGCAGAGCTATTGGGTATGAGTCAGGTGCAGAAAAATGGATAAAAATCTTAGCCATTTCTAATTATCCAGAAAGCTGTTGATTAGCTTCTATGAACCCTGCATTTCAGCAATGTAATTGAGATGTAAATCTTAATGAAGTGATTTTTCCAAGATCTCGTATCTGATTTGTTCTATCCAAACAGATTTCCAGTAAGTGGGTCTAGGGCTAAAGTATGAGTATTTATTATAATGGATTTCAAATTGTTTGGAATTAAAGAAAAAATTCAAAATACTGATAGATGTCTGTTAATATGAATAAATGCATTTAGATATATATGACTTTACACATAAGAATGTGATACAAACTGTGAATTCTCAATCGCTGTCGCACCGTGGGTCAAAATACTACTTTGAAGCTATACAAACAGCCTCTTTAATACTAGAACCAAGCAAGCTTCAAGTGAAAACTACTGCAAGGTGCTGTCACTGCAGAGCTGAAGAAATTCTCTTACCAGTGGCCTGAGCTCTGGGTGCGTCAAGATATATCCATTATTCGTGATGGCAAAGGCGTAGCCATGAATTCCTAACTGTAAAAGGAAAGCAAAAGAAACCTTCATTAACTGACTCCCAGGCGGATTCACAAAGCACAAAGCAGCCCGATCCAAGTAATTTACAGCTTAAACCTGGCATTCATAACCCTTATCAGCACAATATTTCATTAAAATGAATGCAAGGTGCTGATCCCTGACATTTGGTGGAAATGTGGACCCTGTCGTAGATAAGCTTGCACACAGCACAGTTTGAAATGTCATATCCGCACACTGGTACCCCATGGCTTTATTTTTATTTATTTAAAACAAAACAATTACTATTTTAGAAAAACCAACAGTCATGGATATTTCTGGAAAGGGGACTGGGGTGTTTTCTCCCTTACCTAGATAAGGGGGGAGGGAGAGCGGGTTCTCACACTGCCTAACTCCCTGGCTTCCTATTGTTCCACACCCACAGGAGCCATTTCTAACTCCACTCTCTTGCTCTAACCTCTCCATAATCCTTAAAGTGTGTAAGTGTCCCCACCACCCCCATGCAGGGGCCAGCCAATCCCTTTATATCCTATCATTTTTATTGTGGCTGCCAAGCTTTTCCATGCATGCCTCCGTCCACACAAAGCCTGGGTAATTTTCTATGCAGAGCCTCACTTAATTTATGTTTTCTGACTACATGGGACTATGGGAAATAGTTTGAGAGCAATGAAATGTTTTATTAGCTTTAAAAAGTATGTAATCAAATTTAACACTGCACTTATTTAAATAATAATCCCAGCTTTTTGACAATATTTCTATTACACACTTGACTGCACCCATTGGCTACAATAAATTTACCTACAAATCATTCATGTATTAAAATGGCCTCTGGCATAAAATCCATACAGATCTCTCTCTCTCTCTCTCTCTCTCTCTCTCTCTCTCTCTCTCAAGAAAGAAATTGTAATCCACTTTTGCCAGAGCAGTGAAAAGAAAGAGGGAAGAAAAAATTTCTATTTTCTGTCTGAGGGATCATTTCACAGTTCTGAGCCCCTACTTATTTCTCCTTTAAATTCCCTGCCACTCACAGTCTTGAATATGATACTATTAAATGATCCAGACAACAGAGTTTACAAACCAGGAGTGACCCTGTCTGCTTGTTAGCTTAACGTCAAGGTGATGTGAAATGAACTTCAGAGAATTTAACACCAGCAATTAAAAGTTTCCGTTGTATTACATAAAGCAAATATGCCTGCAGTCGTCACGGCAACAGACGTTTCTTCTGGACTTACCTTGCACAGCAAGTCTTAATAACATTCTACTTGACTCTAATGATAAAAGTATATTTCATTATGCCGGGAAAGATAAACCCGAGATTTCCTATCCTTTGAGATGTATATCGTCTCTTTCATCTTGTCTCCTGGAAGAATGTCAGACAGTCAACACTGCATTAATTATTGTTATTAAGCCCTGGTTTAATATGGGCTGGAAGGGTCAGGAAGGACTCTGAGAGCTTGACTTCTTCCATTAAAGGCAAGAGTGGGGTTTGACTGGAAATTCAAACTCAGCATCAGACCAAACAAATGGTATTTTATAGTCAGTTAATGCAGTCAGTGTCTTCCAACAGAGCTGACTGAACCTCTCCCTCTGCTTGAGGGTCTCAAGAGAAGGTAGGTTCTCCATGCTCTGCCTTTCCCTTGCCTAGCCCTTTAGAAATGACTACTGTCATCAGCTGATAGTCAGGGCATCGATTCTAAATGCTTGCCTCCCTCCACCAGAATATAAGAGCCAGGGGGCCAAAAGTCAGAGCATATGGGTAAAATGACCAGAGGGGTAGATGGGATGGGAACACAGGGAAAGAAGGAATAGGAGGAGGAGGAGGTGGAGGAGGAGGAGGAGGAGGGGGGGGGAGGGGAAGGGGGAGGGGGAGGGGGAGGGGGAGGAGAAGAAGAAGAAGAAGCATGTCATAGAAATTTGCACAGGCTTTTACAAGCTAAATCCTCCTTTCTGCTTCCTCCCTTGGTATGCAAGGGACCTGGCCTTTGCACACCAGCATCCTTTCACCGACCTTCTGCTGTCTCTGATCCCTATTGTCCACTCATGCCTCAACCTACTAGACGCTGACTCTGCCCTCTTGCCACCCACTAGGTGATACCACAAATGTTCTTCACACTCGCTGGAGGCCTTCTGACAGCCCGAGTCTATGGTCTCCTGTTTTTAGGAACTGATGGCTACTTCCTCCTCACCATTTCCACAGTTGCCAGGCCACACCCCTTTTTATTCCATTCTGTTCCCTCCTTGGTCATTCCTTAGGCTCTGGCTCTCCTTCAGACCTTGTCCCCAGCGGTTTCTATCTGCCTGAACTCTACTTTCCCTCTAGGAGATTCCTAAACATGTCTGCTGTTGTCCCAAGGGCTCTGATCCCCTGGGCTCTCCCATTCGGAGGCAGTGCACGCATCCAGCAACTGTTAGTCCTCAGTCCCTCTCCTGACAGAGAGGGGCTCTCTATGTTGTTTCTGCTCTGGTCTTCTCTGGAGATTGACACCAGCGCTTCCCAGACACCCCAGCTAGAAACCAACACATCTCCTTAGCCTGTTCCCTTTACCCACAATTCTCCACATCAAATAATCATGACATTCTGTTATGCTTTCTCTATGACATCCCTCAAATGTATGCCTGTCTCCTAGTGTTTTCATCACAAAGTTGCTTCAATTTCCAAAAATGGTTCCAGACAATCTCTAGGCCTCAAAGACAGACCAAAGTCAAAGGCAATTCTGACCATGCTTTATGTGAAAGACTCATTAAAAACCACTTTTAGGAGTAAGATGGGTCACATGGGCCTATCTGTCTAGGACTGACATCTACCTAACTACCCACACTACCTCCTCCACCTGCTGCCCCTCAGGATACCTGGCAGCAGGAATCTCCTGTGGTACCCTTTCCTACACAGGCTTTTCCTTGGGTACCAGCCTCGTGCAGCCCTGTGGGTGAATTCTTACCTTGCCCTCCTAGCCTCAGGACTCTCTCCTATACATTTTCTGACTCTGTTCTTGCTTCCCTCATTTCCATTCCATTTTGTTAAAACCATGAGGATATTTTCATTTCTACCTTCATCCAAGGTAGAGAAATGCTACCTGTACTTTCTTGCTTCTCAACCCTACTTAGGTCACCTTCCTTCCTCTGGCTCGCTCCCGAAAGCACTCAAAGCTGTACCTTCTCTGGGCGAGGGACCTCTTTGTAGGTAAGAGCTACCATACTCCTCTTGGACTTCTAGAGACCTTAGTATCATGTCAGACACGCAGCAGGCACTTAGTTAAACCTGTATGTATTTTAGGTACCTAGTACTTTACTCAAACAGTAACTAGATGATCTTTAAAAATGTAACCCAGGTAAATACTAAAAACGAGTCAAAGAGAAGCTGATCTGCTTCAGCATACACAGCCAGCCCTCCTCAAACCTGGGCCTAACTTTTCCTGACATTCAGAAGTTACAGGGTTAAACTCCTCCCCAGGATAGCATCCCGAGAAAACTGCATTGGAACATCGTGTGTGCTGGTTGGTGACTCTTAGAGATCATCTGATACAGCTCCAGGAAGAGAGACTGTGGAGCCTCCAAACACAGTCTGTGGATAGATCTCTCTGAGAATCAAAACTTCATATGATGACAATGGACAATGTTTGGTTTTGGCCACAAATCAATATGCTGACGAAATCCCTGACTCTCATTTCATTTGAAATACAGCCAGGCTCCCTGTCCATTTGCAAGTTCAGTCCTGTGGAGTAACAGGGAACAGATTGGACACAGGACCTTCCAGCACAAAGAGCTGCCAAACAGACCCTGGATCCACAGCTCACTCCTCCCATCCCCCTGGCACCCCTAGAGACCAGGAGCTGTGCAGGCCCCTGTCCTGGGAGAGGAGCATGTCCTTTCTAAACCGAGAGCCTTCAGGCTAATGAAGTGAACCCAATTATAAAATGGCTCGTTATGGTAACAGAGGCCATGGTGTCTGGAAATTACTGCTGGAGTGTCTGGAATTCTTAATAAAAATTATAGGAAGTCTGATGGCTTGTGGGAAAATATATGAAGCTTAGGGAGAAAGAACAAACCTTGGGAAAATCCCAAGAGCTAAGAGCTGATGCATCCTTATAAAGTGTTAATCAGGCAGACCAGTGCAACCTGGATCCTGTTCCCCGGAGGAGTTTCTCCTTTCCTCCTCAACCTAGCTCTACCTGGCTGACACACACATCTTTCTCAAAGCTCTTTATGGCAATAGAGATGGGACAGATGTCTTAGGTCAATGTGTGCCATGCCTCCGTCTCTAGTTCCCCCACTAGGCTCAGGGAAAGCACTGAACACATTCCCATGGCTTATCTCCCTCCAGCCTCTCCTCATGCTGTGTTCTGTTGATCTCTTATTATGCGAGTGATGTTGGAAAGGCAACAATACATGTAGAGTACTTTGACACCAACCACATGGTAAGAACAACACATACACTATTTTTTATTATATCTATGATTTTATTTTAGCTATTCCTTAACTATCATTCCTAGTGATATTGGCATCCTAGAGGCTAAAATCATGGCTTTTCTGCTTGCAAGCTACAAAACATGCCAACATACTTGAGCTTTCTGTGCCTCAGGTTTTTTTTTTTGGGGGGGGGAGGGTGGTTTTGTTTTGTTTGCTATAAAGTTGGAGGAAAATAGTGCCTACCTATTATTGGCACATTTTTAGCCCATTTTCAAGTAGAAGAAATTTTGAGAAACTGACCCTGAAGGTAATTGTTGACATTCCATTTTAAATCCACTCTTCCTTGATTCATTTGGTACATATCAAATAGTGACCGAGTACTTGGATTTCTATATATTCTCACTGAAATCAGAACATAAAATTGATTTGAAACACTATGAGTGAATGCCTTCCTTAAACAGTGGGCACCTGGTTAACATTGCCAAGGTCTGGGGATTTCAACAAAAGTACTCTCTCTTCAGAGGCCATGAAGCCTTCCCCTTCCCACACTTGGCTTTCATTTTCTGAGGTTCTATCATTTATACTACTTAAGTATGTGGGCTAGATCAATTAGAAGCCCCACTATGGTTCTGGAAACCTCTCCAAGTTCTGGGTGTCTTGGTGGAAGAAGGTGGCTGTCCCCTCCTGACAGCCATGAGTTTTTACTATTTTCTTGTTTTACCTGAGGGTCAGGAAGACTGATGCTTGAGCCAGCCTCAGCAAATCAGACAAGGAAGCCAAGGAAGTCAACGCCAACAGATTCCTGGCCTGGCCTCACTTTTCATAAATGTAGAGGGAGTCTTTGCCAACCAGAGTCAGCCCAAAGGTGGGTGGGCCAGCTAGTCTACCAGGGACTGAGGAGGAGAGAAAGGATGAAGCCCTGGGCAGTGGGTGGAGCCCTATACCCAGTGGACCACCAAGACCTGCAGAGCACTCTACCCTTTCCTCATTCAGGGTCCCTTGGGATACTTCTGTGTGGCTGTCCTGGGCCTTGAATGGACTAGTCCCTCCCCGTTTATTGATTTGTTCTTCTCTTCACCAGCAGATGAGGAAGTTTTCTTCATGTGGATTCAATGATCCTCTATACTGTCTTTTGAAAGGCTAGACAACCATATCAATATTGAAAGGAAAATACAAGAACGTCATCAAAACTCACGGTTTCACATGAAGTCTGAGGTTAGAAGAGGCAGTAAAGAAACAATCGATTTAAATGAAGATAGACCTATCAAGGAACAGTGCAGATGGTAGAAAGGGTGGCAATAGATCATTCTGGTAGTAGGGAGACCTCTGCCCAAAGCACAGGTGGAGTCTAGAGCCAGACCTCTGTAAAAGCTTCTGGTCCCCCTTAGGCACCAGCCACAGGGAACGAATGCATTACCTTGTACTTGGGGATGGTCTTCAGAAGTTCTTTGACTGGGACATCTGTGCCAACCACACCCAGAAGGATACCCTTTGACCTCTGTAGGAAATAGACATTGAGCAGAATACAATAGATTACTGTCTGACGCCTTCCAGAACCACTAGCCCAGATCTCCACAGGCCTCTTTTTTGTTCCACTTTACTGGAATTATAGCTAGTCAAGAAGGGGAGTATCTCTGACCTATGGCAGCACACTTGTGCTGAGCCATTCTAGTTTTCCCCTTCTTCCTGAAAATGGAAACACTGTGCGCGGGAACGTGCAAGTGTCCTGGCTAAGGACTCAGATTATGAACCAGCTTCTTCTAGCAAAGCATTCTGTAGGAGAGATACAGTGGCAACTGTGTTTTTCCACATGTACCACCATCTGGTACCCACAAAGGAGATGCCTAGTGACCCGAGAGAGGCATGTGTTTTGTTTTGGTTTGATTCTGTTGTTGTTTTGGTTTGGTTGTTTTTAAGCAGCATTGTGGAACTAGGGTCTCAATTTTCAAGGCAGGAGTTCACTGTGATTAAACTTCCAATGACAGAAAGGCCATTACGAAGAACATACAAGTTGCTGTTGTCTGTTGCTTTGTGTTTTTTTGTTTTTTTTTTGTTTTTTTTTTGTGGTTTGAATAGTGTTCCAGAAAACTCACACTCACTCATAACTTCAGAATCCAATGGCATTTGGAAAATAGAGTCTTTGCAGATACCATAGCTAAAGACCTCCAGAAGAATCATCTTAGATTCAGAGAGGCATCTTAATATAGTGATGGTCTCCTTAGAAACAGAAGAGACAGAGATGTAAAGAGAAGGACCCATAAATGATGTTTTGTGGAATGATGCTGCCATGGCTGAGGGAAATTGGACAACCAGAAATAACAAGGAAGTATTCTTCCCTTGTTCCTTTGGAGGGACCATGGCTCTGCCAACATCTTGATTTTAGGTTCTCAAGATCCACAACTATTTGGTAAGCCACTCCAATTTGCAGTACTTTGATACTTCTGCTCCAAGAAATTAATCAAACATAACCAAGGTTAGGCCACAATAATCAAAATTGGCTTGGAATTTTCCTTCTCTGGACATTGAACATCTGAATTTTAGAGAGGGGTTCAGATGTTAAGAGTTCTGCCCAACCTGTCATTTACACTTGACTCACCAGTCCTCTCAACAGGGTGAAAAATAAGAATAAAGTATCCTTAGGGAGGAACAAGGAGACACTTTTTGCTAGAGCTTAGACACAAAAAGGTATTTGAGAAATAACTCTCCCAGTACCAGACAGAAGGTGGAGTGTCATACTCACAGTTTCATTCTGCTTACTAAACACAGGCATGGCCACTGTGGTCATCAAGACAAGGCCCTGATCATCAGCAAGCTGGGTGGAGAGAGGAGAGGCAGTTATTGGACATGCTGTGGATGCCTCTGTGCAAAGGCGTCCTGTTGACCAATGCATCCTTTCTAGTCAAGGGCTGCTGAGAAAGAACCCTCAGGATCCTTTGGCAGGGTGGGTGCATGGAGTCTTTCTACCTGATCCGTGTGGCAACAGTCCCAGGCCCCAGCTGGAAACCCAACAGTCAGTCACATCTGTATTTCCAGGTGTTTTGCCTCAGATGACCCTTATTTGGATTTCAATGATTTGTTTTATTACAATACATCCATCTCATTATTTTACCCCCTAGGTATTTATGGGCAGTATCTGGGCTAATAATGCTGCCGATAATGCAGGATCAGAAACCCTAGGCGTCAGGGGCCTCATGAAATGTCCTTGGGGGAAACGGAAGGAACCCGGAAGCTCTTATTCTCCCCAAGACAGGCTAGTCAAGACCGGTCACCTCTTTGGAATCCTGAATGCAAGTCCCAAATGGAAAGCAAATGAATGAAAGGACAGCCTTAGCATGTGACCCTGAAAATCACCAGTAGGAAGCTAATCACTGCTTCCAAAGAAACTACTCCTGGAATAGGATGTAAACCTGCGATGTTTTCAGCTGCATGCAGGCACTTTGAGACCTCTGGGCACATTTGCTTTTCATCCAGGGCTGGGAGGGACACAGGCAGGAACAGCTGTTCTGCCCCCAGTAACAAATGTGGAAACAGAGTCTTGGAGCACAGCAGTGTGCTTTGGTTCAAGGCAAATCTATCTCTGATTCTGGCTGCACTAGCCAGGCCTTCCTGGCCTCATGTGAAATCAATGCTAATCTACATTACTATGAATATAAGATGTACCAGAGCCCAGCATGGTACTCTGATGCAGAGGCTTTCAGAGTACACTGGATTCCTTTCTCTGTCCTTGACATCACACAGCAAGTATGTGGCAGAATCAAATAATTAAAGAGAGCATAGATTTATTTAGCACTGCTGACAGACACCAAAGTCGGAAAAGTCCAGTGGGAGAGAAATCCTTTGTTTCTTCTCCTCCTTTAGCAACCACTATGGAGCACTCTGAGGCCTGAAATCTACCAGCTTCAGTCTACAGCAATTTTTGATGTGTTTACTCCTTTTTCCATGGCTTTAGTTCCATGGAATAACTAGGTGCGTTTCCATAGAACTTCTTTCTTAGAAAAGAGGTCACCTAAGGAGACGATGCTAGAATCTGAGTGATTGACAGTTACACAGATTGCCTGGTCTCTTGTGCAAAAGTCACCGAACTTAGCCCTTAGCTCATTTTTCCTAGTGTTGGATTTTTTTTTCTTTTTTTGAGAAAGGATCTTATATAACACAGGCTATACTTAAACTCGTGATCTTTTTGCCTTTATTTACCAAGTGCTAGGATTACAAGCTTCTGCACCTTCACACCCCTGTTCTCCTGTTCACTTAGTTGTCAGTAAGTTACATAATGTATCATGAATATTATCAGGGTTCCTATGGACCTCCCTACCTACAATGTGATGCCTGACACAACAGCGCTCCAGGGGCTTATCAAAAGCGCAAAGCTTTGGGACCCATTCTACACTTTCCAGATAGGAATCCTTATTTTAATAATTAGTACACATGAATAGTAAAAGTCAAGGAATATTGTTACAGGGAGATCTGTTCCATCACACTCCTGGTTAATAAATTGTACCCTCTACAATTTGGATGGGGTCTCATGCAGTCAGCTGAAGATCTTTAGAGAAAAGATAGAGCCTGTGAGGAAGGAGGAATTCTGCCTCCAGTTTGCCTTTGAATTCAACATTGAAACATTGACCCTTCCTGGAATTTCCAGGTCACCAATCTGCTTTACAGATTCAGATTTATTAGATTATATACCTATATTCTTTAATATAAACCTCTCTCCACATTAAGTACATACATACATATTTATATTCTCATACACATATACATACAGGTTGTCTTTATATGCTTATGTACATATACAGTATATTACACACATACTTTGTCTATATAGGCTCTTTCATTGTTCTGTCTCTTTTGAGATTGCTGACTAATAGGCATGTTACCCAAGTAACTTGCTGAGCATTTGAATAATTAAATAAATTATTTTCCAATATTAATAACCAAATCGTATTAACTCAAGACAATGGTGACAGTTCTTGCTGTGCCAAGAATCAAGTTAGCCAGTATATGCATCACACTAATTGTTTATGGAAACATAATTTCAACTTCTACCAAAAATACTTAAAGTGTAACATGGCAGCCATTAGTGGCCCAAAGGCAGAACCAGTCAGCAGAAAACAGCTCTCTTAGCATTAGACATCCCATTTCCCAACTTGTTGATTAATCCTCATGGCTATACAGAAAACCTAATTTGAGCTGATCTATAACTCTGGACAACTTCCATTTTGCAACTCAAACCAAAATTTCAAGCAATGCCAACATGGATCATAATGAAACCAAAACATACCACTGACAGTAATGAGAAATGAAGCTTCTTCCTGCAACCAGTAAGAGTTAGTTATAAATCACTTGTAATTGTCCTGGCACAAATGCAAGATCAGAGGAAATGGACTTCCAAACGTTAAGCCAGAATATATAGTATCAGCTTCGCTCAGGGCAAAAAGAAAAAAAATTCTTATATTATTGCATTTGTACTAAAATCACTCATTTGTAACCAGCCTCAGGTAAACAAAAGAAATGCAGGAAGTCCAGGGTAGGCAGAGTTCATATGTGGGACTATAATCTTGTGTATTCTTCTGCTAAGGGTTGTGACCCACTTACAGACTGGCTTGGCCAGACCTCCAACCTTCAGGCTTCTTGTGTAACCCAGATCACCCATGGCCACAAAAACCAGCAAGAACCCAGAAACAGCACCTGTACAATATTAAGACCCTCACCTGCCCTCCAACAGCCCTAGCTTCCACAGTTTGGCCTCTGTGCATCTGAAACGTTTCATGGAGGACAAAGTGGATCTGAAAGTTTGTTTGTACCATGAGCTCTTTATGATCAAAAGGAATTCTGGGCTCCTGCCACAGGAAATAGCAACCAGTGGCAAGAGTTTTTTTTTTTTCCCAGACCCCCAAGCAGAAATTATGCAGCCAACCATAGCCAGAAGCCTTTTGTCTCTGATACTCATGAGGGGTTGCATGCTTTTCTGTGGCCCCCAGCTTGTCGCTGCTGCTAAGGCAAGACCAGTGCTTAGGATTCACACTCAAGGCTTCCAAGAAAAATGCAGAAGTAGAATCAACATTCATTTTCCAAAGGGTAGGAGTAAGAGATAAGGGTTGCCTTGGTCCATCTGGGCAAAATCCCATTAACTTGAGTCCAAGCGAGAATCCTGAAGTGACCTGCTGTTAATTACACTTGTCCAAGCTTTGAACATCCCCCAGCTGCACTGCTATGGTGTGGTGTTCTGCTGTATAATAAGTGTGTATTATTCCATATCCTTCATTTCCTATGCTACATAATGGGGGCTGTTCTGGAATCAAAGGAAATGGTGGATAATAATGCTGAACATCTGGTTTATAAAACACAGACTCCCTCAACAGACTGACTACTTCCTGTCCTCTTCCCAAGCTCTCTATGTGTGTGCCTCTACAAACATGCATTCAAAACCCATGTGCCAGTTCTCTACAGCCAGGCTTCATGTGTTTCCATGGATGGCACCAGACAGGAATGGGGGCAGTCCCTAGGGTGTGGCCCCCAACAGCACAATACCACCAGATCCCCAGTCCACTGCTGGCCTCCTCATTGCTAGTCATTGTTTTCTTGCAGAACTGCCCTTACTGCTCAGCTTATGCTGCATCCTCTGCTGTGTGATATGAAGATAACTACCCATACAAGACTGGGAGGTTTTCCCCAAGGAACCCCAGGTGCACTTAGGGAGGCAGAAAAACCAGTGAGACAGACAGAGGAGGTCTGGTAGCAGCTGGCATGCTGGTCTCCTGTAGTGAGCAAAGAATCCTTCTTCTTCCAGTCTAACTTGGGTTTAAATGGGAATCTTGTACTTATTGATACTTGTCAGGAAAAAATAGCAGATTCAAACGCCCCTGAAAGCTGGTTGAACAAGCAGAAAGCAGTTCCTTGCTTCGCTCCATTTTCTTATAGTAAGTTATTAATACAAGCCGCAGTATCAAAGTAGAAGTTTAGAAACCTTTCCTTTCTTCCTGAAGACATCATCCCCTTCCTTAGAGAAATCCTCTTCACCCTCTCCAACCACAAGGCTTCTGTGGCCAATGCCTCTCACCCTGCACATACAGCTAGATAGCCAACCAGAGGGTTTCTTGTGCACATGCGTACACCACCTAGGCCAGAAGACCGACTTATTAATTAGGCACAATATTAGATCTGGGTTCCCTAGGATGTTTTGCCCTTTTGCAATCTCAAGCTTGTAGAAAGATTATCTCTCTGGTGGGTGGTTATAAGAACCTAAGTTTGGTGATCGTGTCCCCTCACCACAGATAGAAAAGTAGAGTGAATAAGAGCTGCCAGAGAGGAAAGAAAGGTGGAGGAGGAGAACGACAGGTGGGAGGGAGAGGGGAGTGGAGGGAGAGAGAAAGGAGAGGAGGACATAGGTGACAGAGAAGAGAGGAAAGAGTGAGAGCAGGAGGTACTGGCCGGGAAGGCTAAAGAGAGTAAATGGAAAAAATAGAAGAGCAAGAAATCCAGCCTCTAGATGCCTTCATCCCTAGCATGATGTTTTATGGTGATAAGTTATCATTAAGATTTTATGAAAAATCGCCTAATCAGTAAGAGCTTGACTGCTTTGAGATCTCCAGCAAGAAGCTGCAATCTTGGGGTCTCCTTTGGTCCAACCAGCAGAGACATGCAAACACCTGCAGGGCAAGAGGCCAGGCCTGGAGTTGGTGCAGGAGAGTGTGGTGCTCCATGGGGACTGGGGACAGACAGCGGTTACTGAGCAGCCTCTGAATTTGAAGGGCATCTGTCTGCCTTGCCATTTTTAAATCTCCATTCCGAGGGAGCTGGTCAGGCTGGTATTAGGATGCTCTGTTTCTCCTGCAGCTGAATGTCCTGGGGGAAATGCCAAGCCCTAGGGAGGAGGTGAGCCGGGCACTCAAGCGAGTTAAGTGCAGCACGCTTGGCAGCACATTCGAGGACTGCCAGGTGGGTTCAGCAGAGTCTCCTGCCAGATCTGCTCAGCCCTGGAGGCTGAAGCTGAAAGGGAAGGTTGTGCACAATGGCAGGCTCTGCTGGGAAGACTGGCTCTTAGCCAAGGGCAAAGGCTAATTCACTTACTCTCCTCCAATATAGTATTTCTTCTATATTTTGCTCCTCCGTTCCTCTGCTTTGCTTATTGAAGTCGATCAACACATTGACTATATTAACGTAGTGTATGGTATAAATTCATAATGCTACCATACATAGATAATTTATACTTGGGTATAATGCTTAAACACAAAGCCATGTTTCTCTGGTTTTGGTCAACATCTACAATTAACTGAACTCAGCACTCCATAAAAGGACGCTATTGCCATCTAGTGGTAGAGTGTGTGAATTGCAGGCACACTGCCCTAGGAGATAAAAAGCCATTTGCGAAGTATGAGCTTTTCCAGTAAAAACACATTTAAAAGGCAGCCAGTGTTATTTAATAGCTACCTCGTTGAAGCATAAGCTGCATTAACTATTAGTTCTGTCAAAAACCTTTGCCTTGACAGGAAAGGAATAGGACTAAGAGGTAGAAAAACACAGCTGTGTGCACCTTTGAATACCAAGTAAGACATTTTGAATGGAAAATGACAGATTATTTATTGGTATGGAGTCTGGGAATGCAACCAGGGAGCCCAGAAAAAAACCAAGTCCTTTAAGACCCACTTTCTCAAATGCAGCTTGAGCAAAGGTCAGGTCATCTTTCTCATGTTCTCTCCTTGGGCTCACAAAGTACTTGGGAGGTCCCAGAGGCCAGCTTCTGGGTGGTTCATAATGAGGGGGACCGTGGGCAGGGTGAAAATACGTGTCACCCATATTCTCCATTTTAACACTACTGAGAAAGTTCCTGAAAGTCACTAAAATTATTCCTACACAAGTTAGAACACCAGAAGAACAGAGAAATGGGTTCAGCAAAGGGGAGCAGGAGCAGGTGGGCAGTTATGTTGAAGCTCTTCACAGCTAAACAGCCTGGACTTTTTTTCCCTGCTTCAATCTTTAAAACGAACAAAGAGCCCTCTGTATGTCTGTCACCTGCCACTTCCCTCAAATATGTCCCACTACCTTCTGGTACCCCAACATGGTGACACAAGGATCGATAATGCCAAACTAGGATCATAGGGGAGGCATCTAGAAGAGACACACTAGTGTTGTAGGATATGGTCTGTGCAGATATGACCCTGGTGGAGACACAGGCAGCCTTTAGTTTGGCAAGGTTATGAAAGTCCATTCATGGGTGACAATGAAACCTCACAGGAGGCAGGGTCAAGGGCCTTGTTTGCCTGATGCCAACCCTGTCTGGCTCAGTCTGTATGCTTCACTCTCATAATCTTTGATTTCCACTGTCTGACTGCTTCTTAGGGGCTAGTTTTAACATGCTTTCTGTGAATGTGCACATTTAAACATTAATTAACATTTTTCTCAGCCATCTGAAATGATTCAGAAATGGGAAGGGGGCGCAATCACTTGATTTATTAGCAGAAGAACACAAAGACCCCTACCACCCCACGGTGAGATGAGGAAATGTGTAGACACCCAGATATTCTGGTAACATGTGGGCCAGTTAGTGTGGTATGGCGGTAAACTATACATATGCATTTATAATGAACGTGAAAAGTAATTTTCCTGGGCATTTTGTTCTAATTCCAGAAACCAAGTCTATGTGTGATCCCTCTTAAAACCTAAATGACCATCTCACATGAGAATCTAGGTAAATCCCTACATTTGGAAAAATAAACTGAGTAGCAGAAGTATACATGTGGTCTGAAACTATTTGTCTTTTAAACATGCACTTTTAACTTTTAAACATGCACAACAGTGATGCCTGTCTGTTGTGTAGATATGGAAACTCATAAAAGATAAGTTGCACAGGCAAGTGGGACACAAATGTTAGCAGAAATTAGAGATCACAATCCAAGCAGGTATCTGTAGAAACTTAACAAAGGACTATTTGCAAAGGTGCAGATATAATGCAAGGTCCCTAAAAGGAACAGCACAGTTCCTGGGAGCAGGTGTTAGGAACAATGGGGTCACTCCTATATCAGAAAAAGCGATACAAGGAGCAGTTGTGAAAATGGAGGCACATAGACTGGTCTCTGGTGGCTACCACTAAATATTCCCCACAGGAAGACATCTCTGGCAGAGCTGCCAATGAGAGCCAGGATGTCTCACCGAAGGCCAGTCTGCTGTGGCAAGCCCTTCAATTTTCATGACATTTCATACCATCAAAAACAATTCATCAAATAAATAAATAAAACTCTGAATTAAATACTATAACAAATTTGAATCTTAAATATGAATGGCGAGGATACACATGTTTTTCTGAGTTCTCATCCATTTGACTGAAAGGAAGTTTTCCCTAAGGCCTCCTCTATAGAAAACACTGCATAAATAAAAGCACTTTGTAGCACATACCTACAGTGGAAGCAAATGCTGCCAAACTAAAAACGAATTATTTAAAGCAATAATAGTAAGACCTAAGTTCTGTGTTTAAATCCCTTTTTACACAAAGATAAAAGTAACCTGTTACAG
Organism: Lophiomys imhausi; assembly: GCA_907164525.1. Classification (NCBI taxonomy): domain Eukaryota; kingdom Metazoa; phylum Chordata; class Mammalia; order Rodentia; family Muridae; genus Lophiomys; species Lophiomys imhausi. Next base: position 2,454,367 of record CAJQZJ010000819.1, read on the forward strand.
CAACCTTGGTAACACATGGACACTGATAATGCTATCAGAATACAATTTTCATAGTCCAGGTTCAGCATATTGTACTTGAACGTCAGCATTTTGAGAGATCTTTCCAGTGAGGAGTATAAAAAGGCACCGATTTCCTTTCTTTAAAAAGTTGATTATTCCACTCCAGGCAATTAAGAACACCAAGCACTGTTTAGATTTCTGTTGTAGAGGGAATTTTTCAACATTTGTGCAAGAGGCCTGAATCCTAAATAATATAAGGCTATTGCCAAATGAAAGTGGAGGAATAAGAAGTAAATTTGAAAAAAAAAAATCTTTAGGCGACCTTTCCTCTTATTCTGCCCTTGATTGTCTTGGTAAATTATAGTCTTTCAACCCGTAAGAATGACACTTAAATGGTATTTTGCCTTTATCTAAGACAGTTTCTGGCTTTCTTTTAAAAAACTGAACCACTGTTGCTTGCATGGAAGATGCTGAATTCTGCCGAGACCATGCTGTGGTCTACATTGTCTGTCTAAATACGAAAACAAGCACAGAACTGTCTTTGAACTTTAGCTGTCTTGTATAAACTGGATTGCTGAAGTTGTTTGTTTTCTTTCTCTTTTTAACAACCTAAAGACAACATCGTGGATGATAATGCTGAATGAGAGAGAGTTGGAACGTCTTTAAGAAAAATCTAGAATCGCTCTTGTAAGAAAATGCTATTATTTAGGGAAAAATGTTGATGCTGTTTCTCTTTCCCAGTGATTCTAAGATAAAAGTCATTAAGAGGGGGAATATAGTTTATAAGCAAACACTTCAATGGCATCAGCATGCTGTCTTTGACCAGGAACACATCTATAAATAAATCCTTGGTCAAGTGAACACGACTGATTAACATCTAATTAACATATCTGAAAGCTGTCTTGGGGACTGCTTTGTTTGCTTATTAGGAGTGACCTGCTTATTTCCAGAGTGCCCAGGAATGATGACAATGGGAATGGTCATGGAGCACTGGATTCAGGCCAGTATTCGTGATGAGCCTGACACACAACCAACCCCCTGTTGTGGCCAAACATTCATAATTTCACAAACGTGGTTTAGACACCTCCCAAATAGATGCCTGAAAATACAGCCAACAGTTGGAGCTTTGGGGCTCAGGGACAAAACCTTCCCCTTGTTTAAAGACCCCCTGAAACGTGGCTTCCTCCATAAAACCTTCCCTAACTAAGTGGAAATAGGAACCAGATGTCCTTAAACTCCACTACAAAGATAATCATATTTACTCTACAACCAAAGATACCATCTAGGCCCAAATCTGTGCAAACTGTTAATACAGCTAAGTCTCTGAACACGATGGCTGGAAAAGACACGGGAAATTGTGTATAGCCTCTGAACTCTGAGACCAGAAGGAAAAGGAAAAAAAAAAAGTCTCCTTTTCCTCCAAGATTTTAGCAGCGAGCCTAATACACAAGAAGTGGTCAGCAAATGATCCTTGAATGAATTTAGTCCAACATTATCCATCCTTTTGTTTATTTTGTGTAGGAGGCTCAGAGAGGAAAGGAATCATGTAGAGTTAGTAACAGAAGTCAGACAAGACAGACGCTGGCCCTTCTCCGCTGCATGCCTGTGTGCTCCATCAGCATGGTCAGCTGAGAGGAAGGGCTCTCTGAGGAGTTGGTACCTGCATGTTACTGCTGCTAGAAGCAAACAATGAACGCTGTCCAGCCTATGCCACAGTGATAAAGAAAATGGCTTAACTTTTAAGACCACCCTAGTGGAACACTGTGACTTCAAGCAAACAGACTTGTATCCATACGCAAACTCAGGTTCAGTCTCTTGAATCAGTGTGCTTATCCATCCATTCTTCCATCCCTGCTTCCGCCCCTCCCTTTCTCCATCAGCTTATCCCACTGTCTGTGTGCACCCACGGCAACGCTCTATATCTGTGTGGTCTTAAATCTAACCCAAGCACAGACCTTGTTAAAAACAAACAAAAAAACTATCTATGCCCATTCAACGCATGATGAAATCAAAGCTAAAATAATCAGAAAGCATCAGAGTGGAAGTTTGAGACTTAGCCTACATGTATCTAGAGACCAAGTACCAAATTATTTTGCTCCCAGAATCCCTTTTTAGTGGTGCAAAATGCCATTTTTTACCTTCAGAAAAAAAAAAAAAAAAAAAAAAAAAAAAAAAAAAAGACAACCAACGAATCATTCTTAAAACATGAACAACCTATAAGAGTTCTTGAATGATTAAGCAAACTCACAACCAGGCACCTAGCATAGTCCATGGCACCCCTGCCATGTAGCTAACCCACAAGGACCTTTTCAGGTTAAGAGAGTTACTTCTCAGTTCCTTTTTCATTACTCTAGTGAATCTGAACTTGGCCTCTCCATTTTAGTCACATTAAAAAAAAAAGAGGGAATATGCTTTTATTTGCCCTGTGATGAAACATCATGGGTCTCAGAGCTAATCATGGTTCAGGAAACAACTTCGGTGGTGAGTGATGATTTATCCCTGCTAAGGGAGGTTGGAGTGATGGAAGCAATAGGGAAACAGTTGATATGGAGGAAGGAAGCCAGGAAGGAAGGACACTGCTTTGGTGATACCCAGCCTCCAAATCGCCTAATGCATATCCCAGGCCTGGGCAAATAGAAGTGCGTGCAATCCAAGCAAAAAGCTCGTGAGTCAGCAAGTGGTTCAAGTCTTTCAGTCATTTCTGGAAAAAGGAAATCCACAGGAAGGCATTGGTCCTTGTCTGACATTATCCTACCTCATGAAACTTGGTTGAGCTTTCTCCAAATCCTCTGAGTTAATTGGGATGGGATAAACATCTAGCTTTTGTTTTTGAACTTCACAGCATGGCTTTGCGGAATTGTGCAGCTTCCCAGTTTCCCCCAAAGCTTCATTTAAGTTGAATCCTTTGGCATGGTGTCTGCAGTTCACTCATAGCCACTTTCCCCCCGTCAGGGGACTGGGTTACATATATCCATTATCTAGGGGCCCGAGAAGTGAATAAAAAGACTGGGAAGATGATTGAGTAACTGAACTATCCAGACTCTATTGACAGACAGCTGGATTTGTAATAAAGCATGATGAATTCTGTCAATAAAAATTAGGTTTATTTTATATCAAAAATTGTGGCAAAAGAAGTGGATAGGCTATGCCCTTGAGTAAACAGTTAGTGCTTTCTCTGGCATCACTAGGGCCTTTATTCAGTTTATCTATCATGTAATAAATACCTCCTAATAGGACCAGTGAAGGCAGATTAAAATAACTGGCAGTAAATATATGCTGATTTGATATAAACTTTCAAATATAGTTTTCAAACCAATCACTGAATTGTATTTATTTTTCTTTGCCTCCATATGAGAATGGTCTTTGTATATAGTCTTTCTCTAATGCAGACAGAAAAAAAAAATTCACTCCTTACTCAAATCCATCTATTTTTATGGTTTAATCATTTTGAAGACACTCCATATAGGAGTCCCTTAAATGGCACAGCTTCCATGACTCGACTACCCAGAAAGTGTAGATTCACAAACTACTTTTTCAGAAAACACAATTAGTATATTATGTGATGGGTACAGGAGTTCAAAGTCTACCATCATACAGAAGAGACTTTAAACATAATCCAATTGTTCAAGTTCAAGATTTCATGTGAGCTAATAAAAACAAGCCCCAGAATTGCATCTGGAAATAAGAAGCCAGAATCCTAGATATCTGGAGATGTCCCATCAAGCTTGTCCTATTGGTGATGGCATGGCATCATCACTTACGATGTAAGTTTCTCTCCCCACTGTACTTTACTTTCTATACAGAAGAAAATAGTGTCTGAATTTCTGCATGAATGTAAGCACAATTTCAGTGAAACAACTTCGAAAAATGCTATTGTTTACACTCAGATGTTCTTGGGCTTTCAAAGGAAAAGGTGATTTCTCCTGTTGAACAGAAGTGGTTTTACTCAGTTCCTGTGAATGGTCACAGTTCATTATTGTGCTTGATGTAAATAAACAGAAAACATTCTCATTTCTTAAATAAATGAGAGTTCTTGAAATTAGGTTTTGATTTCCTTAGACCCTAAAAGCTAAGCTGGTGACTGAAAAGCCTCAAGATACTACAGATTTTAAAATCACTTCTTGTTTTGGGGGGTTTATACTTACCTGGTTCTAGTGCTTATCTTAAAAATATCACCAAGTTACATTAAACAAGGTAAGGTCTAACTGGAGCTATCTGTAATGCTATGACTTCTGGAGAGGCCAGCCTATATGTCTAATATCTAGTAGAGCTCTTGGGGAGCCGGGGCCTGGGCAAGCGCTATGCAAACACCACAGAAAGTCCTACAGAGTGTTACCACCTTATCCTACCCTACTATGACAATGAGAAAGACACTGTGTCCTGCACCCAAGGAAAGATGTTTCAGGCCTTCACTGCACTTTCCACAGACTGGGAACAGATATCTTGAAGCACAAGGCAGGGTGTCCACCCTGGCAGCGGGAGTGGAATTGTCTCATGGTGAGCACAGGAGGAAGAACCGCCCTATCAGTTCATCTTCTAAAAGGCAAATTCAACTTTATTTCCATACCTTTCAGCCAAGTAGCTCTTCTACCCCCCACCCCCCCCCACTCAGAGGCATAAGACAGGTGCAAGGAAAAAAGAGAGGAAAAGGGGAACTTGACCCCAGAGTGTACTCATACACCTGACATTTATAGGTGTTCCTAAACTCAGCTCAATCTTCCTTTGAGCATCTGCTATGAACTTGGCCTTCCTTAGATTGGGTGTCTTAGTAAATGGTTTCTCTTTTCAACCAATAATAAAGATTACTAACAAGTGCAGGTACTTTTAGAATGGTTCAATATGAGACAACCCACTGTTCACTACCCTTCTGGGTCTAGCTATCTCTACCAGGAAGCATTGTATCTTCAGAGTTTGAGATTTTTCACCCTCTCCTTTTCTTCTGAAGAAAGCTAAACTCAAATGTTAGATTAACCTTTTTGTCAATCTTATCCCATTTTATGCATTATAAGCAATATAGGGCCTGGGGAGATAGCCAGCTGGTTAAGAACACTTGTTCTGCAAGCCTGAGGACCTGAGTTCAAATCCCCAGGGCCCATGAGGAAAAGCTGGGCATGGCTGCATGTGCCTGTAACCTTCATGTTAGAGGGCAGGAACAGGAGGATCTGGGAGCTAACTGGTCAACCAAACCAGGTTCATTAGTGACCCTGATTCAAAAGAGTAGGGCAGCAGAGAGAAAGAGGACGACATCAACATCCTCCTCTGGCCACTGCATGTGCTACAATTCCTCTCTCTCTCTCTCTCTCTCCCTCTCTCTCTCTCTCTCTCTCTCCCTCCCTCTCTCTCTCTCTCTCTCTCTCTCTCTTTCTCTCTCATATATATACATATATATGCATGTATATATACATATATATAAAACTATGAAGTTTGATAACTTTGTAGCTATTTTCCTATTTTTGAATATTTTGGCTCTTCTTTTCCCTGTTATAAATAAAATAGTAAGTCACAGACCAGTTTCAGATAGAATCTTAAAAGTCAAAGATTATTAGGTCATTGTGTGCAAGTATAAAATATTTTGGTACACTTTGGCAATATTTGCATGAATAGTAGTGCAAACACTAAAGTAATTTTTTAATTTGTATCTTCATTAAAGCTCTGGTTCTTACCTTTTTAAAAAAATATTGATTCTAAAGTAGTACATAGACACTTCACTGTTCACATATATATTAAAATGGGGTAAAATCACAAATGGACATATGCTATAAGGTTGCCCAACACTGACAATTTACTTTTGGTAAGTAATCCAAGTGGTAACTGGGCATGGGAGCACAGGACCACAATCTCAGCTAGGCAGTAGGATCCTATTTCAAAGGCCAACCTGAGCTAGATAGTAAGATCCTGTCTCAAAATAAAAGATCTTTAAAAAGAGGGCTGGGGCTGTAGTACAGCTCAGTGGTTGAAGGCTTGCCTAACATGCCCAAAGCCCTGGGTAGAAAGGGGAGGGAAACAAAGAAGTTATGATTGCTCTGGGTTTTGTGGGTTTTAATTTTGCTTTTTGTTTCTGTCTTGTTGAATGGGATTTGGAGGACAGAGTCTTGCTCTCTAGGCTGCCTAGATCCTTCAGTCTCAGACTCTTGGATGCTAAGACTATAGAGGTAAGCAACTATGCCTACTTGGAGATGATGTACTTTGAATCTGGGTGCCATGTTTTCATAATATCAAACACAGGATAGGACAGGGCACAAGAAAGGCACCAGCCAAGATGTACTTGACTGAGATTTGTCAAGTTCTCTTCGTCTTCGGTCTCAGTGATGCGTGTGTAGACTACTACAGACACACAAAACAATGGCAAGGAACAAAATATCAGTGACCACTATGGTTGAGTAATATAATGTCACTCAGACTTCCATGGTGTCCATCACAGTGGTTACAGTACAAGGTGACTGCACCTACTCTATTTCTATTTCTGGTCTTACTCATAAACCAGATTCTATAATTTAGAGTAGGCCATAGGGCCACTATCATCATCCTTCAGGTTGAGTTATGCTCCTATAAAATAAGAAATGATTTGGGGAGAAACCATGTTATCCACATAAGTGGTTAATGTTCCCATGAAAAGCAAGTAGAGGAAAAAGCTAGAAGCAAAGGTAAGAAGTTATCATGCCAGCACTACGGCCATTACTGCATCTGCATAGCTTGCAAGCAGCTGTCAAGGGCCCTGAACTCATCAGACCTATAGATGCACCAAAGAGCAGCTTTGCAAACGTTCTTTTCTCTGTGTTCTGCCACAGCTGATTCAACAGGTCACTTACAGACCCTAAAAGTGGCTCAGAAGGACAATCTTTCGGAACGGCTGAGAGCCAGTCACACCAAGAAAGGAGGTGGGTCATATTGCACCACCCCCAGCTTTGTGCCTAAAGAACAAGATGAGTAAAGGAATGAAGGAAGGTGGAAGAAGGGAGGGAAGAAGAAAGGGAAGGGGAGAGAAGGGAAGAGAAGAAAAGAGGGAAGGGGAATTGGAGAGGGAGGGATGGGAAGAGGAAGGGAAGAAAGGAAGAAAAGGGGAGAGTAAACAGGTTTGATGTAGATAATTGAATAAAAGTGTTCCCCTGAAATATAATAAAAGAAAACCTTTCCATAAATTAATGCTTTCATTCACTCCCCAAACATAACACAAGTACACAAAGAAAGAGTAAATGGATTCAGGGCTCCATTTACCTTGGGGTATGGGAAGATTAATAAAACAGTTGATCTTGAGAGAAAGGCCCAAACTGGACCTCCATTTAAGAAGTTAATTTATGCAGTCCCTCATACAAGTTAAGCAGCGCAGAATATCACAGCAGGAACAGAACAACAGATCTTGAACCCCGCTGTGTTTGTTCAAGAAGGCAAGTTAAGCTATTCCTAACAGGAAACAAAACACAGAGTTGGGCCATTAAACTGGGATCATTTTGCCATCCTGTGGAACCCCAACTGCATCAACTGCTGTTCCAAACAGGATTAGAGATGTGATTTGCCTTAACTAAGGTTTGAAGAAAATTGCTTATGCCTTCTCAGAATTCTCAGGTTGAATTAACTGATACACTGCCAGGCAAGACAGAGCACCCGGGAAATTTGTGGCAAATTCTGAACCCACACAAATGTGTTTGGACGAGGTAACCTATACAAACAGTCAAGTTTTAAGTATACCTGACTAGACATTCATGATACATTGATTAAATCAAGCACACAGTGAACAACTGCCATGCGGTAGAACCCAGCAGAATGAAAGGGCCTTTTGTCCAACAGCCTGAATGGGCATTTAGAACCAGCTTTGGCTGCTTTCAGTATGTGATCATTATAAAATGCAAACCCCCATCTATTTTTTTCCAGAAGTAAAGAAGTACCATGTAAATGAAAATAAAAGTTTTCAAAGGCAAACTTTGTTTGAGTAGATCTTTTTCCCTAGAGTTCCACTAGGAAAACTGACTCAATTTTAGCCAGTGAGAAAAGATCCATGGGATGGAACGTGTGATAAGTCCATATATCCAAGAATTCGTGGATTACAGACTTCATAGAAATTTTCTAAATTCTTTGGGCTAATCAACAGCTGTTTGTCATCTCAATGTTATATCAAGGGTTAGAATTTATAAAGGCAAAAGTTAGCTTGGAGAGGCTTAACAGTTACAGATTTTATATATATATATATATATATATATATATATACATATATATCTATCAATCATTTTGTTTCCAATTCCTGTTCTAGAACAGTGTCATGATAGTCTAGAAAAGGCATATCGGAAGATCTTCAATGTTGAAGTAATGAAAACCATAACTTAGGAACAACCATCATTAATGGCTGCTACATTAAACATAAGAAGGGCACTCAAATGGAACATTTTTAATTGTACATTAAAACAAGCATCTTTGCAGAGACATAGCTATTTATAGAGAAAATGGTTGTAGATGATTCCAAGGCACACTCTAACAAAACAACAAAAACATGGATCCCATATGGTCCAATGCATGTGTTCGTGACCTCATCAGAAAAGAGGGCCAAAGACATAGCGGCTGGTCTGCTTTCCTTCTCCCATAGAACAATAAACTTCTGGGTTTGCAAAGAACTCATTATTACCATGTCCACAGTGGCAAGACCAATGGGTAATGTCAACAGTGCCTGGAAAACATCTCTTAAAATAGTGAACCCTGAGTATCTTCACTTTGTCAGCATTCTAGGCTCAGTCTCCACTTCTAACTAGTTGGAACAGGTGTACCCCAGAACCGCAGAGTAGCTAATGAGGGACTGGGGATGCTGCATGCCTATTGGGTTCTTTTATCATTTCTGCCTATCTGTTAGCTTTGGGTCAGGACTACAAACCCCATGCAGGGTCCCAGACCTTGCATATAAATGCTCTCTTGATCAGCTTTTGGGTACCAGGGACCACATGAAATACTTGTTGAAACTCTACATTCTGTAAGTGTCTTGTATAAGTTTCCTCTCCACTAGGCGGACATAGAGAAATCACAGTTGAAGCAAAACGAGAAAAGCAGTCTCACATTCTCATTAAATAATGATGGATAAAGCCTAGGAAGAAAACCACCACATCTCTTCACTGGTCCAGCAGTGGGCTGGAATATCTGAAGGAAGCTGAGGCCTATGACAACCTCTTCCTCCCAGCAAAGGTGTCTAAATGGTCACTGATAGAACTCTAGGGACAGGGAGGAAAATGAACCGGGAGGAATGGTGACACACTGCTAGGTAGACAGGATACCCCAATCAACAGGATACCCCCCTCTAAACCGTGCAGCCCAGATAACTGAGGTTTATACACAAAGGGTTTCTCCAGATCTGGGTGCTTTACAGAAACTGTCCCCAGGACGATGAAACTACTTTGGACTGTCTGCCCTCTGCTGGAGACAGAGGAAGAACTGAGCAGGCAGCTCAGGAAGCTTCCTTGACTCAGTTCTATGTTCCCAGTAGCATGTCCCACTTTGAGGGCATGTGATGAGAGTCAATCAATGATAGCCAAAGGAATGAATGCAATGAAGTAAGCGCCGTGGAGAATCGTAGAACCCACAACCCTGGCAGCGTTATTCTTACTGCTGTCTGCCTTGGTTTGTTTGGGCTTTGTTTTAAAATTCCACGTCTGATAGTACCTCCAGTTCTTGAGGAAAGAGGGCCAAAGACATAGCGGCCAAAACATTCTCCAAGAATGTTTTTGCATATGGACCACTGGAACTGACTAGATGCCAGCAAGGTAAAGTAGGTCCATTTCTGATTTTTTAAGTCTCTGTCTAAACTATCTTTCCCCCCCCAAAATGTAGGTAATTAAGAAAGCATGTCCTATCAAAGACATCAAGCTTTCCAAACAATCTAGACTCTGACCATGTTATTTACTCTGGAAGCCGTTGCTATCCTGGATTACTTGAACTTTTAATGAAGTGTTCAGTCCTTGTATGATGGCACTGACGTGTAATCAAACATTGCTATGAGCCAAGTCACACACTAGCATGTCTCGCCTTGTTTAAATATCTCAAATATATGTGAGTAATTGTGTAATGGTTTCTAGGCCTCTGGTTGTCCATATGGTCTGAACAGACTGTCTTTTACATCTCGATGAGGAGGACCTGAAGCATCCTGTTCTGATAAAGAAGTCTCAAGATGCTGCCTCAATTTCATCCAGGCGCCATACCTTAACTCTTGAAATGAAAGTAACTCACATCTGGTCTCCAGAAACTGCTGTGTCTTCCGGAAGGCTTGGTAATGTTTGTGAAATACATGAGAATAATGCAGCAGGCATGGAGTGACATTAAAAAAAAATACTGTTACTGTCCTTAGGATAAAACAGCATGCCAAAGGGACAACAAGGCAAAGCCATCACTGAAACCACATGAAATCTTTTAGGACAGAGAACATCATTCTAGATGGGGGACTGAGATCATCTCAGATACACAATGAAGACCAGTGAAAGGGTCAGGCCCTTAGTACGGACTCTGCTCTCATATTCTCTGGCTATTACAGGGCATGGACAAGCAAAGGGACTATTTTTGAAATTCTATCTATTTTTATTTTAAGCACAAGGGTGTTTTGCCTACATGAATGTGTGTGCTGCATGCATGCAGTGCCAGAGGCAGCCAGAAGAGGGCATCATATCTCCTGGACTGGAGTTACAGATTAGCCTCCATGTTAAATTCTGGGAATTGAACCTGAGTCCTCGGGAAGAGCAGCCAGTGCTTTTAACCTCTGAGTGATTTCTCCAGCCCAGGAACTGCTTTTGTAATTAATGAAGCCCATGGGAATTTCCGAGAGTCCGGTTAGTGGTCCAGAATTTAAATGTGCTCACTAGGCTTGCAAATTATCTGCATTATCTTTCTCCCTGGGAGATTATCCCAGGAAAGCCTGGAATGCTGTCTTTGAAGGGTTGTACCCAACTTAATTCTTGACCTATCTTATTTTACAGTTCTTAGGAACATGCTTGGGTATAGATTCACCTTTTAAGCCCTCGCCATGAGAGGGTTCTTTTTAGGTCTGATGCGGCAGGAGTGAGACCGTAGAGAACAGAGTCTAAAGTTCTCTGTGTTTCTGTCCAGCTTTTGGTTTGTGAGGTGTAGGAGGAAACCCTTTCACTGGTCATGAATAGAGTCAAATGCACAGCACCGTGGACATGCATGGCTGTGAGTTGTGGCAATGACTCAGACTGAAACAGAAAAGAGATTACCTTTTGAGCCTGAGGGAGCTGAAAAACGGGGAGAAAGACAAACAAAAAGAAAAGTAAGTGTTATATAGGAAGTTAACCATAAAACATCATTGTGTTACTGCTGGCGACTACAAAAGACCAAAACAAGGACGGAAAAGAAGGGAATAAAATCAATCTCAGGTCACTTTTCAAATTTCAGCATAGCACTGGTTATTCAACGTGTGGTACAAACTGGTGGTACCAACAAAACACTCTGGGATTTTTCGTAGCAATAGTTTGGGAATGTTCACACCCAAAGCAGTGTGGCAACCTCCTATAGAGCTGTGCCGGAAGGGCTTCTGTTGAGATGGCCAAGGATGCAGTTCCATACCCAGCTCCTTTCTCACACAGGACCCACAGGCTGGGAGTTCTCTTGCCATGGGAAGGGCTTTCTGGGGGTGGTTTTAACAGCGGCAAGGAGTGGAAAGCAAGGAATAATAGCCGTTGAACTCAAGTGGGTAGAGGCTAGGCATGATGGGAAACACTCTAAAGTGCACGATAATCCCTGGGTGTAGGATAACACATGAGAACTCATAATGATGACTTACCCAGCCCATAGCTCAACAGCACCAAACAGAGAACTCCTGCTATCCATAAAGGTAAGACTGTCAGAAGAATTTCCTGGTTTTAAGGGCAATTTCCCTTGGTTTGCAGTGTATTAACTATTTCTTTTATTGGTGGTTAAAGAGGCATAAAACAGATTTGTGCATGTAAAATAAAGGCTATATATGCAGAACAATGAGAAAATAGTCGGTCAATCCATAAAATAGGACATAACAGCTTCACGAATGGTAGAAGTGAGGAACACTACTGTGACTGCCATTTTAATTGTAGTCCTTTGAAAAGAATGTTCCTAATCTGGGGTGGGATTAACATTATCCCTGTAATCAATACTCCACCTAAGAATTACATCACTAGGAAGACTCAACCTTTCATCACATAGACTAACATTTTTCGAGGGTGAAATTGCCCTAGCTACTACAATTAAGACCTTTATCTATGTTATCCCATTAAATCCCGTGAGCCAATGCCAAGCATTTCCAACCTTCAGGTGAAGATAAAATAGAAAGTAGAGGGGCCCCATGGTTTATAAATTGTAACTGGAAGCTGTACTGTCTCAATCCATAATGAGTAAAGAACCTTAAGACTTTTCAATAGTCTTAAGACCTCACCATCTATCTAGAATAAATCCGGAAGCTGGACGAGACACAAGATAATGAGATGAGACCCACCAACTAGCATCCTCACTTAGTGTTCTGCCTTTCTGCCTCTTTTTACCTTGGGAAGAAATTTGTCTTCTGTGTGGATTAAGATCAGGATTCCCACCAAACCATCCTGAGACCCAAGCCCTAAGCTCCGTCTGTAATGGAGTTCAGACGAAGGTGGAAGGGATTAAGTCAAAGAAAAAGACTTTGATTTGAGATATATCTCCCCAGTGAAGATGAGAATGTCTACAAATCAGGAAATCCTCGGCACTCCATTTCCAACTCTTCTGTTGTCCCTGTTTAAGAAGAGAAGAACCCAAACATGTATTTGTGATCCCTTCCTTCTCAGTCAGGCTATGGTTACAAGGAAACAGAGCTCACAAGTGGTTAGAAAAAACTGTATTAGGACAGACTGGCAAGATCCTCAGCAGCAAAAGTGCCAAGGCTGATGACCTGAGGTTAATCCCCAGGACCCATTTGGTAGAAGGAAAAACTTACTTTCAAGTAGTTATTTTTTGACTTCCACACATATATCATGGCCCACCTCCCCACCCCTTATGCCCACACAAAGTAAAATAAGTATCAAACATCTCTCATGTAATGGAAAAGAAACATGGGACACAAGCACTTCAGGGTGAAAACTCCTTCACACTTCTGCCATGAAATGCACAGAGGCCTGAGAGTGTAACACATAAAGATCCACAAGGAGTCCCAGAGAGACTGCAGGGTTTACTGGCCACCAACAGGACCTGCTTTTTGTTCATGAAGTTTCATCTGGTTTAGACAGGAAGAAACAAGACTATGAAAGGATCACCCACTTAAGCTCATAAGAACTGCTGGGAAGGAAAATACAAGAGTAGGTCTGTGTGGTTATGTTTAGCCCTAGCCTCAAACACTCCACAAAACATGAACTTTTCCTCAAAAAATAAAATAAAACCAACCCCACGAAAACAAAGAGCAGCTTTTCCATTGGAGTTTTGAGCTAACATAAATTCCACCTGAGCTTGCCCTAAGCAGGTTGGAGCTTCAGAATAGAACATAGCAGCTTTAGATCAGCAATATCTGTAGCCACAGATGCTGGGAGTGGGCACCCCCAACCTCCAGTCACCTAGTGTTCACAAGTTACATGCAGAGCCCAGGACCAGGAGCCAGATCAGTGGAACACTAGGTCTGCCTTAGCTTGTTACTAGGCATCCAAGGTCAATGCTATCTGGTCTTTGGCTAGTGGACTCATATATTAAAGAAAAGGGGGGGGTAGGATCAGAATATGATTGGAAAATGGGCTAGATCTTGGCTGGCCAGTAGATTTGACTCAAGAACAACTCTGATAGCCTAGTTAATGACAGTCTTCAGGCAGTGTTGAGAAGGACTCTAATGTCTGAGGTCCACTGGAAAGAATATCATAGTCCATTAGCAACCCATACTATAGGCTAAGTCAGGAAAATAGTCCTGCACATGATAAACTCTTAAGGACTCAATTCCTTTTTCTTTTTAGTCCTGAGTAATTAATAATTGCTAGGCAGGTTATCTGTCTTATGCCTCTCTCCCTTGCTAGGTCCCCTTCAGACAGCGTCTTTCTTGTAAAACCAAGCCTCATCACTAGACAGACCAGGGTTAAAAACTGGGGCAAGATAGCTAAGGGAATTGTCTTTAATCTCCACTTCCCACCACACATGCTAATAAACCAAGCTGATGCCTTGAACAGACGGAGACCTCTTGGATCCTTACATGGCATATATACACTCTATACATGTGGCAGAGTCATTCTGCTCACAAATATGAACAAGGTAAAGCTGGAAGTATCTCTTTTTCATAGGACCATGGAGACACTTGACTCTCTTTCCACACAGTGGAGGATGCTTTCCATGAAGCCACCTTTTTGAGCATGGTGTGGTGTGGGCATGCACATTAGTGGGAGGGTTTGGATGAAGGAAGGACTTCCCATGAGTCATCACCCTGGAACACAGAAAGACTCAGATTGGTTCTATCAGGAGAGAATGAAAGAGAAGCAGATGATGGAGAGGAAGTGGCAGCAATAATAGTGAAATTCTCTAGGGGTCAGGTGCTTGGTTAAATGCCAGTTGTATTTCTTTTCATCTTCTTGTGGGTCATATATTAATATCAGTTTCCACTCACAAATTGGGAAAGAGACAGTATTTGGGATAGTCAAGTACCATGCCCCCCTCCCCAGGCCACTGTTCTGGTTTCCATTCTGTTGCTCTGATAAAATACCCTAACCAAAAGCAACTTAGGGGAGGGAGGGGCTTGTTTCAGCTTATAGGTTAGAGCCTGTCATTGATGGAAGTCGGGCATGCAACTCAAGCAGGAACTTGAAACAGAAGCTAGGGAAGAATGTTGTTGGCTAGATCACTTGGGGTCTATTTTAGCTGGTTTTCTTAGACAGCTCAGGACTACCTGCCCAGGGAATGGTACCACCCATAGTGGGTTTGTTTGGCCCTCCTATCTTATACCAACTAATAATAAAAAAATTCCCCCATAGACATTCTCAAAGGACAATTTGTTATGAGAAATTCCTCAAACAAGACTCCTTTCTTGGATTGCTCAAGGCTATGCCAAGTTGATAATTGAAGTTAGCCATGACAGTCACCCAGTCAATGTGCAAAGTCCATTCTTTCTGTCTCCCAACTTTTGATAAAACCAGAGTTTGTAGCCTCACAGCAGTTTCTCATAAAGATTAAGCAGAACTAGCACCAATCCAGTTGCCTGAAGACTTCGGGGACCTAATGTACCATGTCACATGAACATCAGGCTTGTGAGGGAAAGGGATTGAAAAATCTTGCCCCTGTTCCTTATGGAAGAGTCTAAATGGAGTTCACCAAAGTCTTCAGGACATAATTGTGTATTTGGTGCAGCATGGTAGACATTACATGCTTTCTTTTGTCACAGACATTAACACTTGCTCTTCTCTCATCCTAGAACCCATCCTCATATCCTCCACCCTGAGTCTGGAAAATACATACTCCTCCAGGTATTGCATGGCCTTTTACTCAAGACTGAAAATTTCCTCCATTAGAGAGGAGATAGGATCATGAGGTCTGCGAAACAAACAACTCAAAAGTCTAGGAAGTTCCTGAAATTGACAAGATCCATGTTGTCTTCTCTCCAAAGTTATCGAAGTTGTAAACAGTTGCAGGAGACAGGAGACACTTCTCTGACCTGTCAAGCTGTCTGCAAATCATATAGAGTGCCCCATGGACACAGCTTTTGTGAATCTTCACCCATGCTGGGATGAGCTTTTCGGTGATACAACTGCTTTTATGTCACCCATGATCTTGTAAGTGGCTCCAATAGGCTCACGGGTTCTCCAAGTTGGAATCTAGTGAAATGGTTACTTAGAACTGCCATTGATTCCATATCTTGGACAAGCATATGTTTGTTCTCATCTCTCTAGGAAAAGTGATATACTGCAAATTGTGTCACGGTTCAAGGAAGCCTTTCTAACCTCTCATATTATACCCTTTTGTCATCAAATACACTATATTATCCACACTACCAGTTGTAATAACTACCATTCTGTCTTTCATTTTTAGCAACAGAATTCCAAATTTTAGCCAGACATTATGACCTCAGTGGATAGGTGTGGTTAAGTGAATTCAGCTGTGGTCAATGAGGTGTACCTTAATGTGGTTTTTCTAGCTGGTGCCTTTAAAAGGATTTGTCCCATCCTCCTCTTAAAAAGGCATATGTGAGAACTGGAGGCTTTCTTGAGGATAGAAGCTTATTTTAGAATATTGTGAACAGCAGCAATGATGTGATGATTACAGCTGTGGCATGGTAGGCCACTATTTAAAGTGCCTCCCTTCTGTTTACTAACCGAAAACTCATGTAATCTTATTAGGCAATTTGCATTACTCCAGTCAAAGGATGAAACTACAAGGTCACATAGCCATATAATGCAAAGGCAGTCTGTTGGCTAGTTTTTGGTCAACTTGGCATAAGCTAGAATTATCTGGGAAAAGGAACCTCAATTTAGAAAACGTCTCCATCCATATTGAGTGTCTATAGGGGATATTCTTGATTAATGGTTGATGTTGGCACACCCAGCCTAAAGAGGCAGCTCTACCCCTGAGCAAGGGGTCCTGAGTTGTGTTAAGAAAGTAAGCTGATTGCACAAAACTTAAGTACAAGTGAATCAAAGACCTTAACATAAAGCCTGACACCATTAAATCTAATAGAAGAGGAAGTGGGGAAAACTCTCTAACTCATTGGCATAGGTGACAACTTCCTGAACAGAACACCAATAGCTCAGGCTCTAAGACCAACAACCAATAAATGGCACCTCATGAAACTGAAAAGCTTCTGTGAGGCAAAGGAAATTGTCATTTGAACAAAATGGCAACCTCCAGACTGGGAAAAGATCTTTACCAACCCCATAACCAACAAAGGGCTAATAGCCAACATTTACAAAGAACTCAAGAAATTAAACACCAAGAAACCAAATAATCCAGTCAAAAAATGGGGAACAGAGCTAAAGTGAGAATTCACAAAAGAGGAATCTCTAATGGCTGACAGACACTTGAAGAAATGCTCAACATCCTTAATCATCAGAGAAATGAAACTCAAGACAACATTGTCACTGACATTCACACTTGCTCTTCTCTCATCTTAGAACCTGTCCTCATATCCTCCACCCTGAGCCTGGAAAATACATACTCCTCCAGGTATTGCATGGAATTTTACTCAAGACTGAAAATTTCCTCCATTAGAGAGGAGATGGGATCATGAGGTCTGGGAAACAACAACTCAAAAGTCTTAGGAAGTTCCTGAAATTGACAAGATCCACATGTCTTCTCTCCAAAGTTATTGAATTCCATCTCACACCTGTCAGAATGCCTAAGAACAAAAACTCAAATGACAGCACATACTAGTGAGGTTGTGGAGAATGGGGAACACTCCTCCATTGCTGGTGGGAGTGCAAACTTGTACAACCACTATGGAAGTCAGTCTGGTGATATCTTAGAAAACTTGGAATAGCTCTACCTCAAGACCCAGCCATACCACTCCTGGGGTATACATAAAAACAATTACTCAGCAAACCACAAGGACATCTCCTCAACTATGTTCATAGCAGTTTTATTTGTAATAGCTAGAAACTGGAAACAACCCAGATGTCCCTCAACCAACAAATGGATAAAAACAAAAAACAAAAAAACAAACAAAAACAAAAGTGTGGTACATCTACACAATGGAATACTACTCAGCCATCATAAACAAGGAAATCATGCAATTTGCTGTCAAATGGATGGATCTAGAAAAGCTCATCCTGAGTGAGCTAAGCTAGACCCAGAAAGATGCACATGGCCTATATCCACTTATAACTAACTGGATTTTAGTCATATAGTGCAGGATAACTATCCTACAACCAACAGACTGAAAGGAACAGGAACATAGACTTTGTTACCTATAGTGGGACACACTTTGCCCTAATGGAGCTATCACATAGGCCCCCAGTGCAAGAGGAAATTCTTAGCCCTCATATGACTGCTGAACTGAGGGGGGTTGATATGTGGGGACACTCCACACCAGAGGAGTAAGATAGGTGGAAGAAGGGGGACAGAGGGGAGGGCGGGACTTGGGGGGTTATAGGGAGGGAATTGTGATGGAGATATAATTTGAAGTAATAAACATAAAAAACAAAAATAAATAAATAAATAAGAAGAAAGAAAGTAGATGAACAAGCCTGTAGGCAGCACCCCTCCATGGCTTCTGCTTCAGTTCCTGCCTCCAGGTCCCTTCTATGAGTTCCTGCCCTGACTTCCCTAAAGGATGAACTGTTGCTCCCTCCAAGTATAAGCTGAAATAAAGCCTTTCCCCACAAGTTGCTTTTGACTATGGTGTTTATCACAGTAATGAAAATCCTAAGACAGGCGGGTTCGGAGGAAGTCAATGAAGTAGTCACTGAGTGATGGGAATGGGAGCTGGTGGGGAGTGGAAGCTGGATGCTGCTGGTGGAGGAGGCAGGCAGCCATCTGTGAGATGCGAGAGTCAAGATGATTCGATGGGCATTAGCCTGAAAGGAAGGAGATTACAAATGCCTCTGAGGCTTCTAGAATAGATAGATACTTTAAAAAAATGGCTCTACTGTTTACTGGAAAGTTGGTAACTGTGAGGAAATCATATTTGAAAAGAAAATACTTTTAGTTTTTATTTTTTAATGCTTTTTTGAGACAAGGTCTCACTCACTACATAGCTCTAGTTTTTCTGGAACTCAGTATTTAGACCAGGCTGACCTAAAAGTCATAGAGATTCACCTGCCTCTGCCTCCTGAGTGCTGGAATTAAAGGCGTTTGCCACCAGGCCTGGCTCCTTGAGCTCAGCTTTATCTGACATTGACCTGAATTTAAGACCCTTTGCTCTTGCAGAAGAAGCAGTAGGGAAGGCAGCTGGGTAGATAGAACTCCAGCCCATGGGTGACCTTAGTCACTATGGCTAAGTCCACAAGGTCGCCTGAGAGGTGAATCCTGACATAGGAATTCTGGTGTTTTGGGACTGTCCACTTGCTGGAGGTCTGTGCACTGAGGAGGAGTCTGTGAATGAGAAGCAAGAGGTGAGGAAGACAGGGCCCCATGGAGGCCAAGTCCTGATGCCATGATAATCAAGTGCTTCTAAATGAGCCATTCTGCCCTGCGGAGACAGGCGTGCTCTCCTCCTTCATTTCATGTCTACCTCAGTTTTTCACACTGCCTGTTGGGGTGACTGCAGGGACATACATCGCTCCAGTTCAATGAAGTTCCAGAGTTGAGTAGCCTCTTTAAAAAAAAAAAAAAAAAAAAAACCCGAGTAAAGACCATTGATCAAAACAACACATGTCTTTACTAGGAAATACATAAAGACGAAACGGGAAACAAAGCATCTTCTTGCCAACTGTCTTTTTAAAAGCCTGGCCCACATATGCTGATTTCATTTGTGAAACTGGCCCACTGCCCAAGGTCTCATGAATGAGTGATAACTCCCTGCTTGCCGCAAAGGTTCAATGTGTCCATTTTCCCCCTGTGTGGATGCTTGTATTTATAATCATCCATTCCTTTGCATTAGGCAATGTGGATAAAGGTCCTAGTTCCTCTACATAGCAGAAGAAGGTCTGTGGATTGGTTTTGCCTCCTAACCTGTAGCAATGAGGGGATGTTCTCTGCAGAGCTGAGATTTGGTACTGTTTGCTCTCTCCACCTGCATCCATCTCTGCCCAGCCACCATTGCTGCTTATCTGGCCTCCTAAGTTTTACTCTGACCACCCCCCCCCTCATCCTGATCCCCTAATTCTTTACTTTGCATCCACAATAATCTAAAAGTATAAGGCTGATATTTGCCAGCTTTGTTCAGGCTTTATAGGTGTCACACTAAACCTTTGTGTGGTCCTTTCTCTGGGCAGCTGAGGCTTCTCTCCCCATCCCATGTCAATTCTCTGACCTCCTCACGGAGTCCCACTTATCTCCACTGTTCAGATTTACTCTCTGACAGCCCCTCTTCTGAAAATCGTCCCCATCTCCACTCAAGTGTCTTTCTATGCCACTAGCTTGCATCATCTTGGTAAGCATGCAGCGCATTCTGCAATCCTCCTGTTCCCTCGCCAACTCGTTTATTGCCTCTCCACATAAGAATTCAGGACTCATCCAGGGTCCTATTCACTCGTGTAGCTCTAGGCGCTAGACCTGGGCCTGGGCAAGAATTCAGGATAGTCATTAGAGGGCAGAGACTGGAAAGGAAAGAAAGAAAATAGAAAATAGCTATTAAAAAAAAAAACAAAGACAAAGGATAGAGGACAGAGGAGGGGAAGGGAAAAGGAAGAAAGATAGGCAAGAGAAAGTGAGGAATTAAGGAAGGGGGAAAGAGAAAAGGGAGAGATGAAGAAATGAAAGAAGAGGGGCAGAAAAAGAAGGAGAAGGAAAAGAAGAGGAGAGGAAAAAAGGATGGATGGAAGAAGAGAAGGAAGGAATGAGGAGAGGGAAAGAGAGAAGGGGGAAAGAAGGGAGGGAGGAAGACCTTAAGAATTTGATATACCAAGTTATCAAACACTACCTCTACCACTTCTGAGACATGAGGGCCTGGGAAATAGTCCCCAATGCACTCCAGATCTCTCATCTGCCAATAGGATAATATATAGTGACTCTCTACAAAGGCAAATATCCCATAATAGCTGCTCCTGACTCTATTCTTTACACCTACCTTGTAGCATTCAAACATCTCAATTAGAGTGTGAGAGGTCACAGTAATTGAGGCACTCTGCCAGATGACCTCACAGGCCTGGTATCCACAGTATCTTAGAGTATCATCAGTTTGTGATATGGTGTGGTGATATGATATGTAAAGGAGCAATGACACTTGACTAGGGACAGCAGGTAGTAAGTTGACTTGTACAGTGGCCATACTTCTTTGTGTTTAGCATCCAGCTCCTTTCATTTATACTGTCTCTGTTCCCCGAGCCAGGATCTAATGAGCTGACAGTGAGCAGATTGCCACTGGTTAGCTTGGTACTTCCCTCTGGCTCTGGCTAAGCTATTGGCTCAGATGAAGACATGATCTAAACTAATCTCATCTTGCATTTTATACAATAATAGCTCCTTCCATGCTCCTGGGATCCCTTTCCTCTCCAGACTAGAGTCTGAAAAAATGAACAGCTAGGGAGAGAGTATGAAGTGGGCCTGGGAGTAAAACCAATACCCGGCAGGCAAGCATATGGACAGGAAGAATCTACAACAGCAGTGTCAGGGAGCCCCCCACTTACTACTTGGCAGGAGCCATTGGGGTGTACTGAGAAAGCTAGGTTTTTATCACTGGAACCTTGCAGCTGCCCCTGACTAGCAACAGACCATAGCAAACTATGACTCCTTGAACACATCTAGGGAGTCATCCAAATATTTTCACTAACTGTTCAGCCTTCAATATATCTGAGGTTGATTTCCTTAAAAGATTCCTAATACTGTGCAAGTAATTTCCTTTCCAACACACTGAGCATTTCATTTCCTGAATGTCTGGAAGGTACTCTTGTCTTTATGTGATGCTGGTCAGGGATAGAAAGTGTCTCTCTGAGAGTGGACCATTCCCTCTACCCAAGATCTCCTCTCCAGACTCCTAAGGTTAGTATCAGGTTGCTCATTCTACGGTCTAGCCTCTACTTGAACTGGCCTTTTTGGGTCTCACAGCTTCAACATAATCCTAGTCTTGTAGTCGTGATGAAGGAAGAAGAAGAAAATTCAAGCAGTGGTGGAAACAGGTAACACTGCAGAGGAAGAAGTGAAAACAAAAACAGGATTAAACAAGTAAACATCTGTGGATAACTATTCTACTTTAACATTAAACTAAAGTTAACATTAACTCAAATTCCTGTCCTGGTTCTTGATGTATATCTCAACCTCTGCTGGAAAGACACATTGGGAAAATCGTCTCATTCCAAATATTTTTTTTGCCTTTTTTAGCTCCGGTATTATATTACCAAACCAAGTCTAATTTAATGATTTCTCAACATCACGTGTATGGTACAGATGGTAATTATTTGTCTGGCAGTATGTTTAAACAAAAAATGGACAGAAAGACCTTTGTAATAAAATATACATGTACATATATATACATATATATGTATATATGCATATGCACATATTATACATGTATGTATGCATACACACATATATATATATTGAGGCTGGTTTCTGGAATCATACAAGCAATGCATATCTGTTATAGAAAAGCACATATGAAGCCAGAGAGACGGCTCAGTTGGTAAAGTGCCCGCTGTTCAGGATAAGAGTCTGATCTGAGGTCATTCAATCCTACATAAGAAGCAGGGCATGGCAGTGCATTCCCATATTCCCAGCACTAGGGGGATAAAGACAGGTGGAGTCTTGGCGCTTGCTAGATGGCTAGTTTAATTGACCCCAAGCTCCAGACTTAGTGAGAGACCCTTTCTCAAAAGACAAGATGGATAGCAATTGAAGAAGCATACACACATACATACATACACACATACACACATGCACACACATACACATGCACACACAGATACACACATGCACACACAGATACACATGAACAAAGCAGATGATGAAAGATAATAAAATATATTTTAAGTCATCTATATTGCTAATATAGATGGTGGATCTCAATTAACATGATTAACATGTCTAATGACAGCATGATGTTTAAGTTATTTCAATATATAAAACTGTACTTACTGAACTCCTAAATTTGGCTATGTAGTCTAGTTCTGTCCTATCATTTACATGAGGGACACTGTAATAATCCTTGTCCTTAAGTTGTCATACATACACATGCTCCATCTCTCAAGAGCTTGAATCATTGGCTAAAAGGCACTGGTGTTAGTTCACTCAGGATGAGCTTCTCTAGTTCCATCAATTTGGCTGCAAATTGCATAATTTCATTGTTTCTGATGGCTGAATAATATTCCATTGTGTAAATGTACCACAGTTTTTTAACCCATTCTTCGGTTGAGGGACATCTGGGTTGTTTCCAGTTTCTAGCTATTACAAATAAGGCTGCTATAAACATAGATGAGGAAACTTCCTTATGATTTCGTGAAGAGGCATTTGGGTGTATACCCAGAAGTGGTATGGCTGGGTCCTGAGGCAGAGCTATTCCAGGTTTTCTAAGATATCGCCAGACTGACCTCCATAGTGGTTGCACAAGCCTGCACTCCCACCAGCAATGGAGTAGGGTACCCCTTTCTCCACAGTGCACTAACCCAGACTCAGAAGGACACATATGGCATCTATTCACTTATAGTAGGATTTTAGCTATTCAGTAGAAGGTATCAATACTACAACTAACACACCAAAGGGAACTTGGACATAGACTTCTTATTTTTAATTTTTATTTTTAATTTATTTTTTATATATTAGTTATATTTTTTCTATTTTTTTAGTCTTTTTTATCTATTGTATGCTTATTGATTTGTTTGTTTAGTAGTTCTCTCTCCCAGGCAACGAGACACTTTTCACTGATGGTACTGCTTCATAGATCCCCAATGAATGAAGAGGCTCTTGGCCCTCATACGACCTCTCAACTGAGATGAGGGACTGTTATATAAGGACACCCCACCCCAGAGAAATGGGATGGAAGGGTTAGGAGGTAAAGAAAAAAAATGAAATGTGATGTTTCGGCCTTTTACTACTAACTGTCATGAACTGTTTAGGATAATTAAGAAATGCAAACTAATGGTTATGCAAGCCAGTCATTCTGTTAGGTACTATGACAGCCTATTATAGTTACTTGCTAAGCTAATCAGAAATAAACCTGCTAAGAGACAAGCAACATCTGCTTACCCTAATATAAGAGATAGATAGGGCCTCTTCAAAAACTTCAAGAGATCTGCAGAATATGGCATTCAAAGATGTTTTCGTAACTTTAGATTTTTTTATATCAAGACATATCAACTCCTGACAACACCCCCTATTCTCCTCCAAGTAGAAGATGAGCATCGAAGAACCTCCAGTGGGAGATGATTGAATTAGTCGCAAGCCTATCTCTTGGTAGGAAAAGCCCCTTGCTCCAACTGTAGACAGAATGCTGTCCAAAAAGGACAAAACCTGGAAGCAGGTAAGTCGACAGCCTAGCTCTGCCAAGACAGGGTAGGTAAGTCCTTCATAACCCCTGCTCTACAATCAATGTCTGTCAGAGAAGCGGGGCCAAACGACTGAAGAGCGATGCTGTAATGTATGGAGAGAAAATGGGAACTGTCCAGGCAGCCACTGGTATGTCATTTCTTAGTTTGGGAAGCTGCAGACCCTGTACTTCCTATAAAATCAGATATATTTATCCCTCTCAGGTCTCTGAGGTGATTGAAGAACAGAAAGATAAAGTCTCATTAATTAAATTTTGAGTTGCTTAGGAGTCAAGAGAGTGTTATACATCTAAGAAGATACTTTTAAAATTGTGTTGCAATTAGTATGAATGTTGAGTCAGATATAGAACTTTAAACTCATGGAGATGTTTAGATAGTAGAATGTTAAAGTCAGGTACCAAATACGTATGGACTAGTCATTGGGAATGTATGTTAAGCCATATAACCCTTATAACTGTGGCCTAATTACCTCTGTTGTACTGTATTGTATTTATTATTATAAGAGAAAGAGCCATTTGTTGGACTGAAAGGAGAAACTGTAGGGGGAAATAAGATATACCTTAAACTTAAAAGAAAAAAAAAGGGAAGAGGATGGAGGGGTTGAGGGTGGGAGGGTGGGACTGGAGGGGGAATAGGGAGGGGACTGCGATTGAGATGTAACTTGAAGAAATAAAAAATAAAGGAAAAAAAAAAAGGCACTGGTGTATTTTAGTTCCAGCACTCTCAAGGAAATCATCCCACCAAAAGCCTTTTTGTTTGATGTTCATTTCACAGCCCCCATACCAGCCCTGTATCATCTTAAGGAAAAAATAAATAAATAAATAACATCTTCCAGGCACATTTAAATACAGATTAGCTGAATGGGACTTCATTGTGTTCTAAATGAGTTAAAGACAGAGTATGAAACTTCAAAATTCTTTTGGGGCTAGCTAGCTAGTGCTGGTGCAGGGTCTGCAGAGAGTAAAACATTGCCCTCCCCAGCCCCAAGGAGCAGCCCTAGGGGATCCAGTGGAAAGGAGTGGACTGATCACAAAAGGTCAGATTTTTCAAACGAGTTTCAGAAGAAATGATCTGGGGTTTTACTCTAGTCATGAGTCCTGCCTAGATGAAAGACAAGCCTGTATAAATTATCCACTTGATGGAAGACATTTTGGGGGATGCTGGAAAAATGTGGGTTATTAATGGGCAGAGCAGAACAATTCTCACATTACATATAGCTAAGACTATCAGCAGGGGGAAAGCCCCAGACGGCTTGCTTGTTTAACACTCTAATGTTTCTCACAATAAGAATTCACTTCTCAGCAGGGCTGAACTCTACATTGTATTGGAAAAATGAGGTTCCAATTAAAATTGTCATTCTTCACCCTTCCTTGGGTGGTCATCCTGCTGAAAAGCCATCTGAATTGCAGTTCTGGCAATGTGGGGGAGCAGAGGGTCTACCAGGTCTCGAAGGGGACATCAGTTGGTAGAACCAAATAGAAATGTGGCAAATGCCAGATAGAATTATCACAATGATGGGTTGGTGATTCCTGTAACCCATATGGCCAGTTATAGCTTGGACATAAGGAGTTGTCAGCAGTACTGATTAAGGTAGGGAAGCTCTCCTCTGCAGCTTTCCTTCTAGAAAGATCTGGACAGGATATGGACCCATGCAGACCTCCTCCTGAACTCCCACCCGACCAGTGTCACTTTTCAGCGATGTGACGGCTTCCAGTTGGAGGCTGTGCTGGTTTTAATTAAAACTTAATTTGCAAAAATGTTTCATAATTTATGCGTGTCACGTAATTCCTCTGAGAAGATGAACTTGGAGCCAACTCTGAGCTGTATAAGGAGAGAGCTGCAAGAAGGTTAGGGGAGGATTGGCATGTAGGAAAGGAAGTGCAAGAGAGGAAGCAGGGACACTTTCTTCCCACCCCTTGCCACTGGTATCTGCAGCCATGTTAGAGGGGCATGGGCTTTGCGGCTGGTGCACTGAGAGCGGAGGTGGCAGGCCTTGGCTGTGAAGAGCTACCATGGCCAGAATGACTCCACCGGGAAAGTCTCACCAGGAAGAATGGAGACAATGAATTTAAAGCTCTCCAGAATAGAAGAGTGAGTTCCCAGCCTCCCCAGAAAATGAGGCATAAAACGACATCTCAGAAGAAAACTCAAGGTTCTGCTATGAAATTACTACACGCTGTTCTTCAATAGACAGATGTCTTCAAAAGGGATTCTGCAGAAACCAAACTGTTGGACCACAGAGAAATCAACAGAGTAACTTAACTGGAAACAGTGAACCCTGAAGAAAGATGACCAGAAAGATACCCCGAGTCCCAAACCACATTCTTCTTTAATGTGAATGGTCTTGAGTCATCATCCTCCATGTGTGCAATGAGAAGAACAGCCTGAATTTGCTATAGAAAACAGAAATGAAAGGAACTAGCAAAGAAAATTAAAAGTGGCCTAGGCACTACAAAGAAAGGGACACAAGTGAGGGCTATATATTCAAGCAAAACCTAGTAAGCTACATATGTCATACACAAAACCAAACTAATAGCTTAAATAGAATTGAGTTCATTTGCTAGCATTTCTGTTATGATGTAACACTCCTTAGAAATTTCACCTTTGAATCTGGAGAAATAACTCTGCAGTTAAGAACATTGGATGCTCTCCCGAGGACCCAGTAATCCCCAGCACCCACGCTATAGCTCACAACCATCTGCCACTTCAGTCCCCAAGGGATCCAACATCCTCTTCTGGCCTCCAAGGGCACTTCACACATGTGATGTACAGGCACACATGCAAACAAAACAGCCATACATACAAAACATAAAAGTAAAATTACCAAAAGAACTCTCACCTTCCACAAAACTCATACACCAAAAATAAAAGAACTTACAGGGAAAATGGTTTTTTAGCAGACAACTCAACTCCTTAGCAAATTTATAACATTAATCAGGTTTAATAATGACCTTAATAAAATGCTAAAATAATTTAAAATATATGTTAAACTTCTCATTAAAATTTTATATTATTGGCCCAGTGAGATAGGTCAGTGAGAAGAGGCACTTGCACATGGGCCTGATGACATCAGACTGATCCCCCAGGACCCACAAGGTGGCAAGTCAGAAGTTGTTCAAGAGTTTATCATCTGAACCCTGCACACATATTGTAACATACAGATGTCTGAAGTCGCATGTACACACACACACACACACACACACACACACACACACAGTTCTTTTCCCTATATTTATAGAAACTCTTGTATTGTTTTTGCCTTGGTACGTCAGTGAATATATTCTATACTAAAGTCATGTTTTCTCACCACCAGTTTTCCCTGGGCCTTTAGGAAGTTCTTTGGTGAAGACTGGCTCATACTGACTAATAACAAAATTTACAAATGAAGAGTCTGTACCCTACAGTAGGCTAATAGCTGAGGGCTCTGAATACATTCTGAAATTCCCAAGATGGCCCTAGGGTGCAAATATGATCATCTACATTCTGCAAATGGCAAGACAGATTGATTACAAAGCCTCATTTTGGCATGGTAGCACAATAAATTTTTTTTTAATCCAGTAAGTATTCCCTCAAAAATAGCCTTTGTTGTATATTAATGGACAAGGAAGGAAACCCAAAGTAAAACTAATAATGTAATCAGCTTGCCCAAGGACTGGAAGAGAACTGTGTCCTGCTCACCAGCCTGCCGACATGAGACTGCTGAACTACTGCAGGTTGATTTGGGTCACGTCTGGACAAGAGAAGCCTGTTAACATGCTGGGACTGCTGAGTCTCTCATGCTGCATTTTTCTCCCCCACCCTGTAAGGCTGGGATTTGGCAGTACTTAAAGCACACATTGCCAAACACATGTTCCTATAATTTGAAATCCGTGTGCATTTTCAGTGGAATTCTTTTTTCTTGTGGTCTTGATTAATTTACAATTAAATCATGAATCAGAATAACTTTTATCAAATGCCTGCATTTCCCAGTGCCTTCTTGCTATTCGCAGGAGGTACTCTCGCTGGAGAAAGCCGTGTCTTATCAGTGGTGCTTGGACACAAAGCTCGAAGAGGCTGATGTGCCTCTCAAGTTTCCATCTGAGAGCTACAGGGATCCAAGTGCGAGGACTGAGGACTGAACGGCAACTGCTCTCATTAGATATATACATATGTATGTCGTAGGTATGATGGAAGGATCCTTGTCTGACCAAATTACCCAAACCCTATAAGATTTCCTAGTCAGAATCTGGATAAGCCAGTCTGGATAAGCCAGTCTATTGAGTCGTTTTAAAGATAAAACAAATGAATTGTCTTTTATCTCTAGGTTTCTGATTGGGGTCACTGTGGGGTACTTAATACTAAATAAACCTGATACAACTAGAAAGTTAGATAGGGTACATGTCACAAATGTTTCTGAGCCAACAATTAACAGAGACTATGATACGAAGGCAAGGCAAATGAGACAAGCTCTAGTTCTTTTACAGGGAGCATTTACAAGAGTGCAGAGCATGAAGGAGGAATCCAAGCAGAGCTTGGATGGCTGTGGGTGGTTGAGAATAACAAGGTCAGAGATCACTGGGGGCCATGTAGTTGGATTTGCAATGCAGACTAGCAAGGAAGGAGAGCTGCACAGAGAAAGAGCTCCAGATCTACAAAAAGGTCTTCCTCAGTGATCCAAAAACTAAAATAAGTATGTTTAAAACAGCTTCTACTGGGTCTCCAGTGATTCTCTGAAATCTGAAGTTTCAACCTCCAAGAGCATAAAACTTGCTTTATTGAGTGAGATTAACAGTAGGAACCTAGGAAAATGTGTGGCTTATTTTGCAATTAAACTAGCAAGGGAGCCACCATACTTGTCCAATCAAAGCCTAAAAAGAATATTTTACTACATTAGGTGACCCAGAAGAAAAGACCTTAAACACTTCTTAAGGGAGGATAAAATCAA
The DNA here is from genome assembly GCA_907164525.1 of Lophiomys imhausi. Lineage (NCBI taxonomy): Eukaryota > Metazoa > Chordata > Mammalia > Rodentia > Muridae > Lophiomys > Lophiomys imhausi. The sequence goes on from CAJQZJ010000819.1 coordinate 2,483,305, forward strand.
TGCATTCAAAAGCATAATGCCTATCACTGTCATTTTTATCTCTAGCCGCTAAACATTACTGGCTCTAGAGACAGGAAAGTATCACTCTTCAGGGAGTAAACAACTGATTAATATTTAGATATAAAAATTTTAAAAAATGATGGGATTATTGAACATGGACTTGAAAACAGCAATGTAAAACGTCAATGATTTAAAGGAAAATATGAAAACAGTAAATAAAGAAATAAAACATAATAAAAATCTAAGCTAGTGGGGTGTGGTGGCACATGCCTTTAATCTCAGCACTCAGGAGGCAGAGGAAGGCAAATCTCTGTGAGATCAAGGCCATCCTGGCCCACAGAGTAAGTCCAGGACAGCCAGGGCTATTATATAGAGAAACCATGTCTCAAAAAAATCTAAAAAAAAAATCTAAGAGAAATGAGACCCCCTACGATAAAAAAATACACAACTTAAAATTTTTACTTATTTATTTTGATTTTGCATATGTGTACATGATGTGTGCATGTTATATGCATGTATACGTGTCTGTTGGGGGATTGTTCATGTGAGTGCAGGCCTGCAAGTGCCACTGCACACACATGGAAGCTGGAAGGCAACCTCAGGAATCAGTCCTTGTTGTTTACCTTGTTTACGACAGGGTTGCTTGTTCTTTGGCACTAAGAGCAGCAGGTTTGCTGGCTGGTAAGATCCCAGGAATTCTCCTGTCTCTGCTTTCCATTTTACCATGGCAACACTGGAATTATAGATCTGCTGCTGTGCCCAGATCTATGCAGCTCTTGGGGATTTGAACTCTGATCCTCATGCTTGCACACAAGCATTTTACCCACTGAGCCATCCCTCCAGCCCCTAGACTTTTTGAAGTCAATATAAGGACATAATAGATCACACACTGAATAGTAATAACTCTTTGATAAACCTGAAGACACAGGAATAGAAGCAATACCAACTGAAGCAAAGAGAAGAAAAAATAAGTACAGTGAAAAAGACCCGCAGCATTCAGAAGGACAATGTGAACCAGATAAGCAGTTGAAATTCTAAAACAGCTTGGAGCAAGGATGGTACTTAGGAAATACTAGGTATATCCTTTGCATTTGATAAAGATGATTAATACATTAATACAAAAACCTTAATTAGCCACAACCAAAAGAAACAAAAATAATACCTAGGTACAATAACATTGCTGAAAGCCAATCTTAACTACAGAATCTTTAAAAGCAGTGAATAAAAAAAGTATAGCCTACACGATCAAAGAATGATGGCTGACTTTAAAACAAATGCAATGCAGGCCAGGTGAGAATAGAAGGACTGCTTTAAATATGTTAATAAAAACACAGAAACCTGGAATTCTGTAGTGAAAATATTCCTCAACAGGAAGTCAAAATTAAAATGTTTTCAGACAAAAAAAAAAATATGAGACAACTCACTGTTAGTCAAAATGCTCTGTGGGGTAAAGCCAAGGAAGATCTTCCTGAAGAAAAGTGATTCCAGATGGAATGGTAAATCTATACAAAAGAATGAATAGCACCAGAAAGAAAAGATGTGTGGAAATAGGGCCTTGTATCATTTTAAAGTTAACTGTCTTAAGAAAAATAAAACAATGCATTGTGGGGTTTATGACAAATGTGTAATTAAAACAAAAGCTACCCAGGCAGATAGGATGGAGGGGGTGGTAGGTGTTCTACTGTCAACTGAGTCAACTACAAGAAAGTACACCATGGGGGTTTACAGACACAAATAATTAACACTAGAGATACCACTCAGAGACTACAACACGGAAGGAGACAGAAGCTGGCGTGGTGAGCCATGCCTGTAATCCTAGTGCTCAAAGTAGAAGCAGGAGCATCAGGAGTTAGAGCCCAGCCTGGGCCACCTGAGACCTTGCCTGAGAAACAACAGTGATAACAAACAACAACAACAAATACAGAAAGAAAAGAACAGAATACCTAAGTACACAAATATATGCTTGTGTGTTGCTCTTTGTACTTTTGCGTGCCATCTTTTTATATATGTTATAGTTACAAATAGTATATGTATATTCATAACATGATAAAATTAAATATGAAAACATATACATATGTGTATAGATGATCATTTGTATATAAATCTGTCCTGTTACTTATATAATTTTTAAATAGTTATATATATTATTAATATAGTTATATATGTATTTATAGATAGCTACAAACATTTTTTATATACATACATATTTGTACATATATTCTTGACACTATAATAAACTTAAGAATAAAAACAAAAGAACAGAATTTCATATACTTAACACTAAATAATATAATTGGATTAAATATAGAGTAATTAAACAGTAAGTCATAGAGATATTTAGACTGGTTAAAAGGAAAAAGGAAATTCAAATATATTTATTTTTAAAAGTCTCATTTGAATAAAAAGATATGTAGGTTAAAGGTAAAACTTGTAGAAAATGTATATCACAGAAGAATAATTAAATAACAAAGTTGGGGTGCCTACAAGCTAGAATAAAACACAGTGTAAACTTCATGACAAAGAATATTGATAGAGATAAGAAGAAATATTTCATAATGACAACACAAAAACTGCCAATCCTTACCTATACTTCTAACATGACATGCATTATATAAAATATAAAAATTGTCAAAATAAAAAAAAATGGATTTTCAATGATGTCACCAGTTCTATTTCAGTGACTGGGTAAAGCAACTGGTCAGAGAACCAGGGGAGCTCTAAAAGGCCTGCATACTATGACCCAATTTTAATCTAACTAACATTTATAAAACAAAATACAGACTGACTGTAGAATGTACACTCTTTCCAAGTCCATTCTTAGTCCCCATTCTAAGTCTTCCTATGGTCCCCAGAAAAGTCCATATATAGTGTAATACATCTGAATCAATAAATTAACAATGATTGAAGTAATATACAGGGCATTCTCTGAGCAAGAGTCAAGCTAACAGTCAGAGATGAAAACAAACCCAGTAAGATCCAAATAGCTTTGAAAACTGGCACACTCCTAAACTAACATAGCCAGAGCAGGGCTCAGAAAGGAAACAGAGTTGGGGGAGGGGTGTGGCTGGGGGAGGGAAGCAGTTCACAACAGCAAAAAGGTCTAATATCAACAGTCTGTGCTTCTTAGTATGGACTAGAAAAGGCACCAAGGCGGACACAAAATTAGCAGAGAGCAATAAAGGATAAGAAGAAGACTGAGTGCAACAGAAAACTCACAAGTGATGGGGTAAAAACTGCAGCATTAAAATCTAGTTCTTCAAAAAAATATCAACAAAATTGAAACCTGGAATCAGTTCCACAAATTGCCAATATCAGGAATGAGAGAAGTCATCAGTATAAATAAAATCAAGAGAATAGTGAAAGACAGTTATGAACATCTTTGTGTCAATAAATTCAGCAACTTAGAGGAAATGGAAAGACTCCTTAAAATGTAAATCAGCAAAATTGACACAGGAAACATAAAATCTAAATAGCCCTATACCTATAAAAGAAGTAAATTCCCCATAAAGAAAGCTCCAGACTCAAATGGTTTCATTAGTGAATTCTCACAAATAGTCCCAAAGTACAGCAATCTCACAAAAACTTGTTTTAAAACATACTTATTTTCTTAGACTAATACTACCAAAAATCTGACTGTGTACAAGAAGCAAACCACAGACTTGCATCTATTTTTAGAAAACAAGCAAAAATCATTAATAAAAGTGTAACCAAACTGAATCCAGCAGTGTTTTAAGAGAAAAGCATGTAAGCTCAAATCTGTTAATTAAGCTCAAAGCAAGAATGCAGGGTTATTGTATTCTTGGTAATTGGCATCAATTGTTATAATTTACTACACATGCTGGTTGTGCAGATGGTATGTCCCTTTGGTAAGTCAATGACGACTGTTCTACACATAGAACTTTAAAATGGGGAAGACTTTGGCGAATGCCTCAATCTAGGCTGCATGAGGAGAGTAGCACCATGTGGCTTCCCAGGAATTATTAAAATGCCACCTACCTCTGACTTGTTCATCATACCAGGAGCTATCTTTTGAGAAAGCCGCAAGAGCCCATGCAGTGACCACATGGAAGGACAATGAAGGTGTGGCCAGGGTAGTTGCCCCCCTCACACATCACATGAGACCCTAGTCAATAGTCAGTACCAAACACATGACATGACAGCCAAGATGTCTTCTGGAGGTACGAGTGCCCAAACACCAAGTCACCCCAGCCTCTAAGTCTTTCCAACAAGGGCCACAGACATTAGGTACAGCCAAGCCTTGATCACTCTGCACTATCTAAATGCCCACAGCAGCTTATGAGCATGTACTAAAATGAGCAGTTCACACCACTGCAGTGACAATGACTTCTAAAGAATGGCAGTGGTGCAAATCATATGTGATTCCTTTCCCATTGCAGAAGACAGTATAAGTCCTAAGGGTGACTTACAAAGGTGGTGGGTGAGTGGGAGTGTGTGACAAGCAGCATCTGTATCTTCAAAGCTACTGTATAGCACTGTCCCAGACATGGGACATTCTCACCAGAGTTACACTCTGGGGCTTTAGGAGGTTTTGGTCACACCATTACCAATAGCAGCTTTATTTGTAATATCTAGAAACTGGAAACAACTCAGATGTCCTTCAGTTGAAGGATGGATTAAAAAAACAAAACAAAACTGTAGTACATTTACACAACAGAATACTACTCAGCTATCAGAAACAAGGAAATTATGCAATCTGCAACCAAATGGATGGAACTAGAAAAGCTCATCCTGACCAGAAAGATACACATAGCATGTATTCACTTATAACTGGATTTTAGCCATATAATACACGATAACTCTCCTAAAACCAATACACCGAAAGGAACTGGAACAGGGACTTTGCTACCTGTTAGTGGGACACTTCACCCTAGTGGAACTGCTATGTAGACCCCTAGTGTAAGAGGAAGCTCTTAGCTGTCATATGACTGATGAACTGAAGGGGCTGGTATGTCAGGGCACCATACACCAGAAGGAAGAGTAGGATAGGCAGGAGAAGGGGTAGAGGATGGGAGAGTGGGACCAGGAGGGGTGGAAACAGGGGGCTGTAATGGAGATGTAACTTGAATTAATAAATAAATGTTTTTAAAAAAAGAGTAGTCATGGTTCCTAATGGGCCTTCAGTTACTCCATTAGTTTTGGAAGGCACTTGAAGCCAAGGTTTAATATGCCTGAATCATGGTGCCACAAACAATTAACTATTAACTACATCTATAAAGTTGGTATAGTTCATAAATTTGGGTCACTTACATAAAATTGATTGAAACACAACCTTAAATTCTGCTTACCAAATGGCTGCAATGATCCAGAAAGTAAGGGCTCAAACCCACTTGTCTCTGCTTCCACCTTCCCATCACAAGAGACTTCAGGTGTGCACTAACTACTTCTGATAACAGAACAGTATGCCCCATCTGTCTCCTCCCTAGAAGCTTAGAGACTTGGGGTAGCCAAGGTGGGCTCGTCTTCTCTATTGTCTAATGGTCTCTGTTCAGTCTCCGGTATTTTTCCCCCTTTTAGAAATATCAATCTGTTTACTCTCTACAGAGGTACATGTCCTCTAGCACCAGGCTTGAATAGAATATCCACAGGAGGAAAGCAAACGGGCATGTCTGGATTCCCTGGGTGCTTTATCTTGTGTGACCAGCATAGAACAGCTCTGGTTTGCTTGGATAGGCTTCTTTCACCAACAGACCTGTGACTGATCCCTAAGGCTAAGGCCATGACTTACTCTCAGGCCTTGTTGCCTGAAGATGACCTCATCCTCCCTTTAATCAAAAGATAGACATGTTCTCTCCAAACCTGTACTGTCTATCCTGTTGCCTAGAAAACTGATTCAGGAGGGGATGAGAAAGGGGGGTGAGGCCAGAGTGCCAACCCCCAGGTGCTAGCTAGAATCATGAAGCATGAGAAGAGCAGCGCTCCACTAGAAGGCCTAATTTTGTGTCTGCGGTTGGCAGCTGTGACACTCAAAAAAGAAGGGAGACTTAGTTGAGATTAGAGTCACACAGAGAAAAACAGAGGCAGGAGGTGACAAAACACAGATTGCTGACACTCTTTGTGTGCTTCGATCCAGCACACCTGAAGACAAACTGATACCTTGGTGTTCCAGTGGGATAAATGTACAAATTCTTAACCATGTACACTTGCCAAAGCTGAATTCCTCTCATTGCCAAGGAGGTTTGAGACACCAACACAACCACTGCTCGACTCTATACCAGCCGCTCATGACTGCTCTGTGTAGCCAAAAAAAAAAAAAAAATGTTGATATGCCGTGGGTCAACCAAAGGGACTTTTATGTGTCCTTGGATCTGGTCCCACCAGCATCATTTCATAGCAGAGTCTAAGATGGACACCTCAACTCAGATGCCTGCTGGCTTGTTCTGATGTCATTTCTGCTGCTGTGATAAATATTTCCTTTAAAAAAACAATTTAGAGAAGAAAACAGGTTTATCTGGTTTATAATCCCAGGTCCATCATTGCTGGGAAAGGTCACGCCACATCAACAGTCCTGAGCAGAGGTAAGCAAACACAACCATAGTGTCTACTTACTTGCACTCAGCTAGCCCCTTCCACTCTCAGAGAACCCTGGACTCCCTGCACAGATAATCGTGTCTGTCATACACAGGCTGGGTCAAGGAACAAGCAAGACGATCTCTCACACACATGCACACTGACCAACCTGACATAGACAAGTCCTAGACTGAAACTCTCTTCCTAAGTTGTAATATATTGCATTCAGTTAGCATTTAAAACTAACTAGCATGTAGAACTATGTACCTGCTGTGTTCTGGGAGAATACCAGGGTGTCTGTCCCGTTACCCAGATCATGACACAAAACAAGGATATTCAGAGTACTAACCAGGAACCCGAAGTTCATCCACCTGTGGGCATGGATGCTGCACGAGAAGAGCCTCCATGGAAAGATGGACACATCACCCTCAGAATTGCCATCATCACTACTTTCCAGTGAAGGCTCATAAAGAATTCTCAGTTATTTGCCAGGAAATGAATTTATTATGCAGTGACAGCTGCTAGCACTAGGGTCAGGCACCACCTTCCATTGTTTCAAAAATAATGGCTTGGTTTATTAAAATCTATTTATTTTAAAATAAAAGAAAACCAAATCTAGTTACTTTTGAGACAAGTTAATTAAGACTCATCTGTCTGATTGTGATTGCCCTCTATTTTAAAGTAGGAAAAAAAAAGGAGAGAGAGAGAATTCAAACTGGCAAATAATGTCCTTTTAATTAAACAAACCAACAGTTTTCTCATTCTAATGAGCATAAACTGTTTGCAGAAAAGATTTTATTTAAATTACTCAGAGTGATTATTTTAAATGCACAGTTTGGTTAAAAGCTACAGTCATAAATAATTAATTTTTTTTCATTTTTAAAAGGATTATGCAAATTTAAACTAGGAAGCTAAAAGTAGAAAGCAGCTAATCACACGTGAACCAGCCTTGCACTTCTTTTCCTTGCTTTTCTGTCTCCACATGTCTGTCTCTGCTGTGCTCTGAGTGGAGGGAGCATCTACCCCCACTGAGCATGCTCCGATCTAGGGAGCTTGATCTGACCATCCAAGATACAACCTCTCAGCTGGGAATGAGAACATTAGGTGACTATTGTCCACTGTCAGTCTCCAGATAACTCTGTATGCATGTGATTAGTAAACTCCTGGTGATGGAGGAGATACCAAATCAACTGATTGACACATTCTCAAAGTCCTGACATGTGCAGGAATTCCGTTGAGTCAGGAACTCTCAGGAAACTGACTTCTTTTCTAGGAACTGTTCAGATCCCATCCACAACAGAAAGTCCAATGGAAATACAAAGAAAGATTATCCAGTCTTTGGGAAGCCCCTAGGCTGGTGACTGGTTAACAGAAACAAGTATTTTTCATTGTTGGGGGGGTGTGACTATTTTGGGGTTAACACAGTCTGAGGCTCCACAATCTTTCACCTCTACTCACATGCCTAACAAGAGCCACACACCCAGCTCAGTGTGAAGGAAAAACCCCTTGCCTGCAGGGGACAGAAACAAGTGCCATCTCAGCTCACTGTGGCCCCCAGAGCATGGGGTTCAAAGTGTGAGCAACAGTGAACATCAGGGACTGTAACTGAGAATTGTCTGCTGTTCCTTCAGCTGTAAGAGTTCACGGGACCTAGGGGCAAGGTGACCAGGGGAACAAGAGAGGTCAATCTTTGATTCAGGAGGCTGGTAGGTGAAGATAGCAGAGAAAAAGATGTCAGAATCTTAAAATGTTCCCGGCCCACACAGAGACGGCCTGGAGGTACCCTTGAGGAAGCTTCAAAGCTTTAAAATTGGGTACTTTAAGGGCTCTTCTTGCCCTGAACCCTCACTTGTATGTGTTTTCTTGATGATCCCCATTCTGACCAGGCTAAGATGGAATCTTAAATCAGTTTTAATTTGTATTTCCCTTGCGATTAAAGGTGTTGAACACATTCAAAAATATCTATTGTCCACCTGCATTTCTTCTTTTGAGAAGTGTGCATTCCACTAGCCTATTTATCCACAGAAACTAGAAACAAGACTATGAGAGGTGGTAAGGGGATGTGAAAGAAAAGGTTGGGGAGGGTAATAGGACAAACATGGTGGCATGAAGGAAGAAGGGTTACTCAATGTGGGAGGGTGTCAGGGCAAGAACATGGAGGACAAGGTAGGGATGAGAATAAAAAGAAACAAATTTTGTATGGAACTACCATAAGGGAACCTAATACCTTGTATGTTAATTATAAATAAGTAAATTTAGCTTAAGAGTGAGGACCTCAGATGGCGCAGCAGACCATGAGCTGGTCTGTGCTCTTCCTCAACCTTTTTATCTCATACCAACCTTCCCTAACACTGAATGCACCAGGCTGGCTCCTGCAAACCTTTCAGTTTTGACATGGATGGTAAACAACAAAGATGCTAAACTGTCACCTAGCAGTAGCAGCCAGCAACCACCTATGGCTGCCATAGAACTAACAGATAGAAGGGAAGAAGGTGGGTCCCTGAGACCAAAATTAAGACAAGCATCATCTCCTATGAGCCTCCTTTTAGATATGGCGAAATGGAAGCACAGATATGTTAAGAAGGCCATCCTAAGTCACACAACTACTAAGCTATCAAGTGAACGTTCAAACCCCAAACCCTCTCTCTTCTGTTCTTAACTACCACAAAACCACCCTTGCCATCTTCCCCAGTGACACAGATACCACAGCAGGACAAGGAGAAAAATTACCTTTTGTGTAGCCAATCTATTTGGCTCTCCAATAACTCCATTTTATAACTGTTTTTGAGGACAAAGAGTCTGCTCTCAGGACAGAGAGGAATTGGCTTGGGCTCCTGAGCCAGCCTGGGCTGCCAAAACTTGTCCTGCCCAACCTGGGTGCTTATGTTTAAGCCCCTGATCATTTCAGATGAGTCACACAGCCCCACTAACATGGCCATAATCCACGCTTGCTTTAGAGGGGCTTTGGAGAAGACCTTGGCAGCTCAGGCAGTTGAAGGAGTAACAAGCAAATGAATCATAGGCACAGACTAAATTCCAAATAACTACAGGGTCCATGATGAAGGCAGGGAGAAAGCTGAGCAAAATAGTGTGATTTGGCCCCAAAAGCCCAGATTTTTTGAGCTTCCTTATAGAATATGAAATAACTTACTGGTTTTATTTTTAACAACATTTATGTTCTAGTATAAGAAAGATATTTTTTGTTTGTTTTAAGTAAATGATTTGAATGGACAGTTGGGCGGGTATTCAATTATTTTCAACAGCTCAGTTTTATCATCAGCAAACACAAACAACAATGGCACCTATCTCAGAAAATGTTATTTATTTATATGTGATGATAGTTTCAACTTTATGTTTAAATATAATTTTCATATGCTTTTGTTTTTGACACAGGGTCTCACTATGTCACATAGGCTGGCCTTGAGCTCCTATATAGACCTTGAATTTTTGCCCCTATTACCTTAGCCTCGGAAGTGGTGGGATTACCGAGGTACATTGCCATGCCTGGTAACTAAATAGAATTTTGCTCTTACATTTATTTAGAAATATGTATTTGATAAAGCAATTTGACCCATACTTGGACAACAGTGAGTTTCTAATACATGTAGCTGTAAAGTTTGCTATTGTTTTCAGCTGCTTAAGCAGCAAGACGTGAACGTGGAAATAGATTGGTCTTTCTTTACTCATTAACTCTTATTAAGTTAAACACCAGATCTTGAGAGATTGTGAGATGCCTCTTGGAGCTAACTGGCTGCAACTACTGACTGTGGGCAAATTTAGTCCTCGTGCCCTCGGTCATTACTACTATGATGTGGACTTTTGACTCTTCATAGTATCCCCAATTTTACTTGCCCTGCATATGATTATTCATAGAGGACCCGATCTAGTTACATAGGGAAAGTGAGGCCCAAAAATTTACTTAAGGCTTAAGCTCAATAAAAGGAGAGAGAAGCTCTGCATCCAGGCTCCTTCCCACTGTCCATCCAGCTCTGATGCTCCTCTGGCCTGCTGAGAAACCCACTGGAGAAAGAAAGGCCAGTTCTAACCCACTGGAGAAAGATCAGTTCTTTGCATCTGACCTTTGATTCTCACTTTGGGAAACTTAAGAGCGATTTGGAAGATGTCCTTCCTCATTCCCCAATGGGTGCTCATTAATAAAGAACTTTATGTAAAGTCAGTAACCACTACTCTCAAATATGCCTCTTTGGCATGAGAATTATTTTGAACTGAAGGTGGCTGAGGAGCATTAGGTGAAGAAGGGATCCCATGGCCTTCCACTCCTGCCTAAAATCAAAGCATAAACTTCACTCTGTGAGCAAAAACCCTTCCAGAAAAACCTCAGTCACTAGTGTCCCCCATGTTTTCCTCTAAACATCATTTGCCTTAAAACCCCAGAACATCTGCTTTTTGTTCTTTAAATCTTGTTACATCTCCATATTGTATTGTCCTCTGTTAAAGTCGTATATAAGTTTCCAAGCTTAAAGATTTGGAGAAGGAAGAGGCTCCAGATGAAACTTCCCATGAAGCTTCCATGTACATATGAAACAAGAGATTTCTCTATCAGTCTTACCCATATAATTCATATGCCTTAGTTAGTGAATAAAAAAAGATTATGGGACAAATGGAAAGGTTCTTTATTCTCCTTTTCTCTGCTCTAAAACCACTTTTACACATAGACATAAACTATGCTTATGTCCTATATTTTTAATAGAAAAATGAAAAGCTTGGGATGATATGGATTTTTTTAGGCAGAGGATAGAGGAACCACAAAAACACACTTTGCTCAATATGTCGTAATAATATCTAATATCACAGACTGATTTCAAAAACTACAAACTTAGAGCTGGAGAGATGGCTCAGTGATTGATAGCACGGCTGTTCTTCCAGAGGACTTGGGTTTGATTCCCAGTACCCACATGGTATCTCATTGTATCTGGGACTCCACTTCCAGGGGACCCAATAACTTCTTCTGGCCTTCACAGGTACCAGGCATGTAAGCTGTATACAAACACTCATTCAGAAAGAAAAACACTAATACACATAAAATAATAATTTTAAAAACTCAAAGAAAATCTTAGTAGTGACCCAAATTAATGCATATGATGTGATTTTGTGAAGAGGTGGTTTGAACTGATAAGATAGGTTAGTCCAAAAGAATCAGGTCGTATTATTACCTTGTATTAACTTGCTAGCTTGTTACCCAAAACTACGTTAAAGTAACTGTTACAGAGTTCAAATTTCTCTGAAACTCAAAGCAACTGTCAGTAAGTGTGTGGTGAGAGCTGCATGCTCAAAAATGTGTCTACACAGAAACACCCACAGAAAGACACAAGTCTTGAAACACGCAAGGATGGCAACATTGGGTTGTTTTCATCTTTCTTTTGTTACTAACTGAAATTAATGAGTACCAACCACAGAGTGCTTTCAAATGACAATGTCTTCCATATCTCCATGGTGGAAAATATGAAAACCTAACGTAACAAGAGACAGCAAATTGAAGTCATACATTCATGAGCTCCTTCGCCTTAATCACATAAAGAATGAGTCTTGGGTATGCAGGCCACAAGCAAAGATAAATAAGACACAGGCCCTATGAGGTGTCACTGTATGTGCTCCCAGCTTCAGTGTTTAATATGTAAAAATTTATGACGCGCTTTCTTTTAAATCATGGACAGATCAGATGGATGCAAAATTGCACATTGTCTAACAATTGGGTAATAAGCAAGTGATGCCCTCACTGTGTTCACAGCTTTATTGGTCCAAGACTATCCACACGCCCACATGCTTATTCCTTATTTATTTACCTATTAAATGTCTGTAAAGCATCAGCCCCTGAGGCAGGTGGTGGTGGTAGACATAAGTGTGACTGTCTTGAAGACTGGAGAGATACAGAGGTGAAGACAGCGTCCTCGTGTGTGTGTGTGTGTGTGTGTGTGTATGGAGGGGGGGTAATGGAATCAGTGGAAAGTGTCCATGGGGAAAGAAGTGTTTACAAAGAGAACTGAAGGACCATCGGAATTAGGAAGACGGGTCCGACTGCACCAGGAATAAAATGTTCTTCCCAGCGGAGACTATTTTACCATTGACTCATGCATTCTTCAATTCACGTGGTATCCATCATATTGGGTGATATGAATATGCAGCCATAAAAGAAGCTAAGAATTCAGGGCCATTACCGTGCCCAACTTAAGAGTGAGCCAGGGAGATACTTTTTCAAAAATTAGTCCAAGTGGGGGCAAGCAAGGTGGCTTAATAGGAAAAGGAGCTTGCCATTGAGTCTGATGACCTGAGTTTGATCCTGGAACCTAAATGGTGGAGGGAAAGAGTCTCTCTCTCTCAGGCTGTCTGTCCTCCCTGCCCTGGCTGCCTGAGGTCACACTGGCTTATCCAACTGAGTCTTTGAAGTTTTTATGCATTTACTCACACACTGTGAGACTTGCTGGACTGTTCACTGAGGTAGGTGCCCTTGTCATGTAAAGTCACTTAAAATGGCAGAAGGAGCTTGAGCCAGGACTGTCAATTTCCTCAGGAAAGCTGTGCATACTAGGAATCGTGTGAGATTTCTGACATATTGACAACAGTTGGAACTACTCAATATATAGGATGTAATGTGTACTGAGATAATGCTCCCCCAACTCCAAATTCTTTTTCGATGTATGACACATCCAATATGTAAATTCCAGGACATTTAAAAGCCTGCCAAACATTGTTGGTATGAATGGAGACTTAACCCCAGGAATGTTGTGGTTTTCACAAGTGTCAAGAGGTGACTTTGGATTCTACCCTCTACTGTAGCACAGGGAAGGTGCCATGGAAGTACTACACATTGCGGAATTTAAAGGTTGCTCTCTTGGGTTGCCAAGCCTCTGGTAACATAATCCAGATCAAGCTGGGTTTCAGTGTCTTCATTTCCCAAAGTAGGTGCAGTGGGAGTTTGCAGGATTCTGTAGAAATAGAATAATGAGGCCTGTAGGGCAGAAGCAGCATCTCTAACTTCCCTGCAGGCATTCTCAAGACTCTGCCACCTCTAAGAAGCAGTCTGTTGGGCTGGGTACTGCATCAGAGCACATAGAGGGATGGGGAAATCTGTGTGTGTGGCATCATATCTAAGAGTCTCCCATCTACACAGCTTATGGGAGCTGAACTCCACCTGTCTGTTTTCAGTTACTCCATCTCCTTGAGCAAACTGTTCTTTTCAATTTCCATTAGCCCAGTCTCCACCATCTGGAAAATAAGAGTTAATAAAATACACCTCGTGGAGGCTGAGGCACTTACACAGGTGTTGGGTCACACTCTCATCATTGATGCTCTTGGCATCCCAGTTGTCCTCACTATGTGGCTCAGCCATGATCTGTACTGTGTTTGAGTCTCACCCCTCACTGCTGACTAACCATTCCCCACTGACTTCTTGGTATACCAGATAGCCATCATACAGTTGAAAAGCAGGCAGATCCCAGTATCTTATTCTATCTGTTTCCAAAAGCTGTAGCTGCAATGAGCCCTAAAGCAACAATGGGTAATGGCTTTGTTAGACTGTCACTTGTTCTTTTTGAATACAAGCATGGCATAGAGCTTCCAATAGGCACATGGCAGGCACACCACACAGAGCAGGTGCTTTGGGATGAGGCAATTCTAGAAGGAAAGGCCGTTCATGACCCATCTCACATGTATCCTGCTATCAATCAATCAATCAATTTGCTTGTTAGTTTAATTAACTAATTAATTAATTAGTTAATTAATTTGGAGATTGCCAGAATTGGAGAATCCCAAGTAAAAGAAAAAAAAATCACACCATAAAGCTATATATTGAACATAAATAATAAGTATTCTGAATTGCTAGTTACCAAGAATTAGCTTTTATCAAGCAGTAGCTACACGTTTGACAAAGTACTGAGAAGTGCTCTGTTTTTGGTTTTTGGTTTTTTGGGTCATTTGTTTGTTTTTGACCTTGCCCAGTTCAGGAGATTAGCACCACTACTCCCATTTTATAGAAAAGAAACCCTGAGAATACACAACACAGCAGTGCACTGAAAGATACAATCACTATGGAAGGCTTCAGGATAGACATCTTAGAGCAACCTATATGCTAACTTCTCAACTGCTCTCATATAGAATAGATGTCCTCTCTGTGTCTTGTAGAGAATAGGCTGGAGAGATGGCTCAGTGTGTAAGAGCACTTGCTGCTTTTGCAGAGGAATGGGCTCAAATCCCAGCACCCACATGCAGCTCATAACTGTCTGTAACTCTAGTTTCAGGATCAAATGCCTTCTTCTGACCTCTGTGGGAACTGCCCACACATGGTACACTTGCAGACATGCAGGGAAAACACCCATACACATAAATAAGAATAAATAAGTCTAATGAGAAGAACAGACATTCTGCATAGCATTGACGTTATCATCTCTGACTGGCCTGGGAGGAGTTGTCAATGACTATTGCACACATTTGAAATGGGCATTATGGGTAAAATGGAAGATGTCTACTCTGGGTTGGAGAGGCATTAGCATCCTACACATGAACCCACAGAAGGAGTTAGGGAGATCTGTCCATAGGACTAGTGCCCCAGGCATAGACTATAAAGTCTTGCCTTCAGCTGTAAGTTGGACCCTCAGTCCCCTGAATCCAAATGGTGAATGACCCAGCTCCTGCAGGAGAGTCCTTTACTCCTATGCAAGATGCCATCAGAACTCTTAAAAGGTCTAGGAGCCTGCGGTTCCTTGAGATTCCATAACAGGTGGCTTTGGCATATATGTGCCAATATGTGCTTGCACAGATGGCAGAACTCTACAGAGGCTTGTTTTCAAGATAACCTGGCAAAGAGATTGTGAGGGAGGACCTATAACCCCATTGCTCATTGCTCAAAATGGATGCTACCAATGAATAATTGACAGTTGTCAGTCAGAGAATTGTTTTTTCTTGCTCACTGTAAGAATTTAGCTGAAAAATATGAAAACCATGATACCCTTGTGTCCAACGGAGAGACTAACTATTGGCCTAGTAGGTATCTGGAATGAAGTAGGTCACTCAAGAGTTATAACACTGCTGGGCTAGCAGTGACCCAGCCTGTTTCTTGACCAGCTGCAGACAGAGGAGGGGCATTTGGGCTCCCAAAAAGACCACAAAGAGCACACATTCTAAACCCTCCTCATGCAGCCCTGTGTTGGATTATCATAACAAGAGAAGAGGGGAATGGACACATTTGATCTGGATTCCATGAAGTCTGGGGAAATCACCAGACCTTATAAAAATGCACAACTCTGCCAACACAGCACAAGCCGCTGTGAATGCAGGCCTTGTGGCCAGGCGGCTGCCCTCCCTCGATGCTCTTCCACATGCTCAGCCATAGATGTTCTTTTCCAAGTTCCTTCTTGTTTGCATTCAGTTGTCCACATGGTTGGAAAAAAAAATCTGTTCTTAATAATATTAATAGCTAAGATTAAGATTATTTTAACCTCTAAATAACGTATGTTTAACAAAACCACAGCACTTTCTAAGTAGAAAAAAGACCCACACATTTTCAAAACAAAATAAGTAAGACATTCATTTTTAAAGGGATTTTTGAAGATGATACATTTGTTTTCTGCCCATTGTCACACAGTGATCGATATTTCTTAACTTGAGAATTCTGTGCTTTTACATAACAGCAAACTAATATGAAACAGATTGTCAAGTGCTGTGAAGGCAGACAGCTGCCTAAGACCTATGATCTCACCCATTCAGGCCCTAAGTATTCTGTTGCAAAAGTCAAGACATTAATTCATTAAGGATTTCCTTAGTATCTCCTTCAGGAAACGCTCTACCATCCCGTCATGATCTCGGGCTTTCTGGGAACTTTTCTTTCCAGCCTAGCTCACAGTAATTATCTTGGCCTGGATAAGGCCAGTAATTAAAAGCATATAGAATTTATGTTTTGATGGAGAATTGAATGCTAATGCTATAGAGGTTTTATGGATCTAAATATTCCGCCCCCCCCCCAGCCTCTCCTAATATCAAGTTTCTTTGCAGTCTATCTAAATTAGGATGATGCTCTACTAAGAAAAAGAAAGTCACATTCTCCACTTCATCCATAAACCATATCTATAGCAAGAAAACCACTGTTAGGAACTTTTCCATTAGACTCAAGTACTCTGTAAATAAACAATATGATTTAAGCAACCAACTCTTCTGTTCATGTCTGTGTCACCCCTGATTTCCCCTGTCCTTCCACAGGAAGTCAGGAACTGCTCCTCAGCAACTGAGGATGTCTTTCATATGAACCAGTTTCTTAGGAACAGAATTTATCAGAAGGCAAGGTTTTTAACAAGAAAGTCAAACATGACAATATTTTGAACAATATTCTCAGTACTACCATCCACATTGTGGTTGATATTCTGTATTACCTCCCCTTTTAATCTTGTGGGCTCATTATAAAATTATACATAATGAGGAAAAGTGTGCTGCAAAGTCCATGAGACAATTGCAATGAATACTGAAGAAAAACAGCAAGCCTTAGTCTCATGAGTTAATTAATACTAAGTATCAACCGTGTGCCAGGCTTGAGTTCTACAGAAAAAACACATACATGTCCATAGTCTTCATGTTGTTTAGTGATAAAAACAACAAAAAAAGAATTTTTAAAGAATGTGAAGATCCAAGCACTCACTTCATTATAACTGATCATCAAAACCCTAAGGTGGAAACTCAGTGACAAAATGGGTGACATCTCAGTAGAGCCATGGAGTTACCTAAATGCTTCTCACCAGGAAAGAAGCTGAGCAGGGCAGATTTTACAGCTGAGAAAGAGAAGCATGTCCAAAAGCCCAGGTGTGGGAGAGCATTCCAGGCTGTAATGCAACAGATAAGTGAGCAGTACAGCTGATAGTCTGATGGTGAAGACTGGCAGCAATGCTGGAGTTCTGTCTGCCACAGTAAGATACCTCAAGGCAATAGATAAAGCAGCCAATGGAAGGACAGGAAATACATAGTCAATGCAAGGAATTATTTTCAAGGACTCCCTAGATGCCCATGCAGATTTGATTCCAACAGTGCAACTACTCTTTAAATCTTCCTTGTATTTTAACAGTGGACAGAAGTATGATCAACTTTACTGCCACAACGACATGGCTGCTAGAAAAATACCTTGGCCACTCAGGATGCCACCATCCTGGCTCTTCAAGGAGAAGATGTGAAGTCGGACTTCTTGTTGGATTGGTGTATTGGACACATAGTCATGTGGGAATGGGAAGATGAACCCATCAATCCACATGGCTTACAAAGATCGTCTTGAGCAATGAGTGACACTCTCAAGGTAGTATTGGGAATGATGCAATGATTCTAAAAGTTCTTACATGGGATATGTCCAGATATGTTGCATCCTGAAAAGCTCCAGTCCATGAGATTCACACAGCCCTGGGGATACACACACCAATGGCTCCTGGCTCTACAGTGAGCACATTGCAAAGACCCAGACACCCAGCTCTCTCAAGAGGCCTAAACATATGCAGACTTTCTGGTACAGTAGGAGTGCTTGAAAGTTTCCAGATGCAAGGAAGGAAATGATGAGCATTGCACTATAGACTAGGGTCTGTGAGAGGAGGTCACAGGAGTGTATGACCATGGAACTGAAAATACAGGGCATGCATATGGGATCCAGGTAAGGTGAGAAGTCTCCTTCTTGAAGAAAGAACAGCATGTACAATGGTCTAGGTCAGAGAAAGCACTAGGTTTGGCTCTTAAGATCCCTATGGCTGTGACCAGGGCTGAGATAGAAAATAGGGCTCAATGAAGAACGGATGTGCTTTTAAAGATCAGACTGGAGTGAGTTCCTGCAGGCACCTGAAGCATAGACTTTAGGCTCCCCTAAAGTATGAGCCATGGTTACCCTACTGTTGGAGGAAGGTCTAATGACATTGCTTCTGATAGGCTGATTTCGATGCTGAGATCTGGTTACCGCCCCTTCTGAGGCATTCTTTGATTGGTTAATAAAAGTCACTGATAACCAATTAGCTGGACAGAAATAGTATAAGAAAGTGGGACTTCCTGAAATTAGAACAGGAACCCTGTGTTTTACACAGATGGTTAGCTCATTCCATCAGGAGACATGGAAGCAGATAGCCAGATAGCTGTGTTTGAGAACACTGGAAGGTAATCACAGGCACATGGCGTTTTGGGATTAGGTAATCCTGGTTAATTTAGAGTAGCTAACTGAGAGTCTGTTAAGATAAGGGTTAATTTTTGAAACATTAAAAGGTCTTGGTGTATTTAATTATTGGGGAAAGGACTGTGGCAGCTTATAGGCCCTCAGTCCAAGCAATCCAGGGCTGCCAGACTCCCAGACTCCCACCGAATTCGAGTGAATCTCCCACCAAGCTGCTGGTAATTCTACTGGCCTAATATAACAAGTTCTATTACTTAACAGAGTTTAGGTTAACAGGTGGTATAGGACACCCTTGGTCCGGGGCTCTTTCCCCAGGATAAATCAGGCTGCCGGTTAAGACAGGTCAGGCCCGTCAGCTGATATCCTGCTAGGCCACCCACTGCTCTGCCAAGCTGCCGACTGCTCCTCCGGCCTAATCTTACAGTTTATATTTATTAATAAACACAATTGATAATTAAATTGTATCCTACTATACTTTAATTTCTCTAATTTCTTAGTTGGGATTAAAAATAGCTAAGGTGCATAGTGTGGACATCTTTCAAAACAAAGTCTTTTCCAGAGATAGACAGAAATGGTTATCTTATTAGGTTTCTTGATGGTCCCACCCTATAAGGTACAAAGGCACTGCTATCTACTAGTTCTTTACTTGGGATGCTATGGGAAACCCACCAACAGGAGGTACATATGGACCTATCTATCTCAAAGGAAGATGCAAGGCAAGTGCTGCTTAACTGGCTACTTAAGAAAGAACCAAGACTACATGATGAGTTCTGTACCCCGGCTTCATCTTGGGCCATCTTGTGTTTGATCACAATGGAAGCAATGACAAGTATGCTCAGTAGCTGTCCCCAATCCCCTAAAAAGATGTAGATGCTCCAGCTGCTCTGATTACAAATAATAGAAATTGATTTGAAAACATGTTCCTGTTTGTTGGAATTAACACTGCCTCTGCTCATCCTTTCTTTGCTCCAAACAAGAGAGAATTTCCCCCAAGGAGCTGGCATTGAGCATCGTGTTTGGCTTGGATGTCTGACAGGAATACATATCACCAGCAGAATAAGGTTGGAAGGAGCCTCCGATTGCCATATTGTTCACAAGTTGGATCTGAAGACCATGAAGGCAAGGGAACACAAAGCAGCATTGTACCCTCCTTGCAAATAGAAGCAGGTTATGAGCCCCAGAGAGTTGACAAATTCTTATCTGTGTTATCTCTGAGCCAGGGCCTCAGAAGCATCATATTTATCATTGCCACATCAATTATTACAGACTAAGAATAAGAGAATTAAATCATTCACATGGAGAAAATCCTGGAGACCACAAGAGACATGAAGCTGGCAGCTGATATCAAACCACAGGCTGATTCTCTCTGAGTTGTTTTAATTGTTCTTCATGCTGGCAAGGGGAGAGATGTGCTTGTTTAGTCTAAACCATGTCAAAGCATGCGACTCTCTTCCGAGAAGATAATTCACCCAAAATTTTGAGTCATGATGGGGGACTAGCAATACAGATTTTTCCATGGTGTCCAAAAATATTCCCGTGGGTTCTCAGAAGGTACAAGGGTGAAGAACTCCTACCACCCATATAACAGGGATGGTATTTAGGGGCAAAGGAATGGCCAAGATATCTGGGAGCAGGGAGAGGATTGGGAGGAACACCTATTGGGGAAAGTGGTATTAGATCAAGCTATGCTGTACTCTAATTTATTTTTATATATTGTATAAAAGAGTGGGGTTTCAGGCTGTGTATCACCCCAGGAAATTGTTTTACAGGCAATTTTTGAGTCCATTCCAAGAGAGAAGGGGTAAGAGTAGGACCAAGAAACTACACCACCTCTGAGGCACCACCCACTTTGGTCAGACTGATAAATTATCCAAATAGAAAGGAATCCACACTATGAGTTTGTTAGAGAGACCAAAACATGGGAACATACTATTAAAATCATGTCAGAAAAACTAGACACAAGAGCTTACTGAACATACTAGATGAACAAATGGGTGTAACCCCCTCACCTGGACCTCCTAAAGTACGGACACTTGACACTGTGACGGCTCCATACTATCTCTGATACCTGATACATGCCTCAAGAACCTAGCACTCCTCAAACACAGACTGGTTACCCTGTTGACACAGACTACTCATCTGCCTGTCTGTTGTCCTGTGTGGACTTGGCCATGACCTACCATTTCCTGCCCTTGACTCACTTTCTGCATCAGTCTTTTCACCTTGAACTCTGCAGTTTTGCTCTCAATCTGACGCTAGCACGCTCTTCTGCCACTGATCTGGTTCTACTTCTTATCTATACGAACTTCTTCTCAGTCCACCTCTGAAGCCTCTGGAACTCTGCTATAGCCACTTTAAGATGCACTTATTCTCTAACACACAAACACACAGAGACAACTGGACACACACACACACACACACACACACTCATACACATACTCACACAGAGAGAGATAGAGAGAGAGATAAAGAGACTGTGTGTGTGTGTGTGTGTGTGTGTGTTACTGTGTGCTGTGTTAAATGAGTATTAATGCTGGTAAATAATCTTGGAAGAAAAGAACATGCTCCCCCTCAATCAAGCTGCAAGGTATGCAGATCCTATGACAAACAGTTGTCATTAAACTTGCCAAACCTTGTGACCTTATTGATATTCAATAAATTCTGACATTATGGAAAGACACAAGTGTATCCTGGCATACAGCACTCATGGCAGTAGGGATAAAAAGAGGCAAGAGAGTACAGGAGAGCAGACATGCTTATAAGGGCTGGAATCACACAGGGCCTGGCAGGCTGTGACTTGCTGGGGTTTAGATGGAAGAACTGGGGTTTAGACATGCCAAGTCACTCAGATCCCAGGCATTTATTTGTTCTTGCTCATGCCCTCTGTTAAAGAATCATTATTCACAGGGCTAGCTGATCTCTTTCTGCAACAAGGTCTTTCCTGAGCCATACTGGTTGAATAAACTCCAAGCACCATGGGCTACAGAGATTTTCTCAAAAATGTAAACCCAGCTACATCAACATCAAAAGCATATCTATAGTGTTTGAACCAGGATAACACATAAAGTCAGGGCTTGGAGACCAGGTTTTATCAGATTGACAGAGGGAGGAAGAGAACTGGTCTAGAGAGAAGATGGAAATACAGCAAAGGTTTGAGGAAGGCAACCTCAAACAGGGGCAGAACATCTCCAGACATAGTCAATAGAGAGGCTATTTCTCTGGATAGTTCCCTGTCCTGGGTGGATCTGATCCTTAAAGCAGTGGTCCTAATAATAATAGGTCCCACATTCTATGGATCCTGGAACCAACACTCAGTGCTTCTGAGAGACGATACAAGCATAGAGTTGACTTTTGTTTATCTCTAGCAATCAAGAAAAATGTAAAAATATTTTATAACTTTACATGCTTGGCTTTCTAATAGAGAGAGAGATATAAGTTCCATAGTCATATTTCCCAATGGAATCCATCTAATACCTTGTTGTAAACGCAAGGGTACAATACATGGTTAAGTAGCTGTACAGATGACAGGTGGTTTAGAGCACTGGCTGCTATAGTAGAAGGCCTGGGTTCAATTCCCAGCTGTCCTGCAGCTGTCTCTGATACCACTTCCAGAAGAGGGATATGGTTCCCTGTTCAGACCTCCATGGGCCCCAGGTAGCACAAGTGACAGGGAAACACTCATAAATAAAACAAACAAATAAATAAATCTTTAAAAAATGATACCCCAAAGCAAAGAATTTGACACTGCCATTATCCAAAAGGGACACACAACAACTTAAAACACTACCTGGGCTCCCCAGTGCCAAGACATGGTCAAACAGTGCTTCAGGGTCTCTCTTGCCATTCTAAAGACAGATAGGGAATGGGATCTCCATGTTCCCAATACCCCCAAATCAATTACTGTAGCTCTGCATTTATGTGTCCCATAATAAAGAGTCCATAGAAACATCTGAGTATATTATGGTTTCCATAGCTTTAGAATGTGGCACTGTGATGAATGATATAATATATATGAATATATGAATGATAGAATATACCAGGATGCACAGATATAAGAGTGACCTGGGCATGGATGGGATTGGGCTTCTAGAGACAGATTTCTCTGCCTGACTCTCATACTTCTCATCCCTCCTTCCTATACCAAAATTCATTTGGGTCTGTGAATTAAATAGGCCTGTGTATAACAGAGAGTTGTAGATGCTGGAAGACAAAGGGCTATGAGGATAATGAAAGTCAGTGGATAGTAGAAGCCATCATGGCCAGAATCAGGAGTCAGTGCAGGAATTAAGCCAAAGGGAGCAAGAAACAAATCAAAACAATGGCAAGACTAATCCCTGAATCTAGTCAGTCATACTTCAGGAGAGAACTGCAAAGACAACATGGTTTTCAGAACCAACATTTTTAATGCTTCTTTGAGTTAGAAACTGACATGACATCAGAGTGCTAAACAACTCCATGTTGCAGGCCAGGAGGGTTTAATATTGCCATCCATTTCTTTCTGTGTGGTAGAAGACAGAGGCTGGCTCTTCACTATCAACAGGTGCCAGTCAGGGAACCACAAACTTATAAACATCAGCAAACACTTTAAATCCGAAAGGTTCTTTCACTTTCAGTCCTAAGCTTTCCTGGCATTGACTATTATCCACATAGAGTTTATATCTTTTCTGAAGTTATGCTTATACTATTGACTCCGAGTCTTATAACATAAACTTCAAGGAAAAAAAAATCTAGGCTCTGAAAAACAAACAAACAAAATCTCAACAATGATAACAATAAACAGGATTTCACAGAGAAATCTAGTACCAAATAAAGAGTGAAATATTTGGGTGGCTATAAATGGTTCCTTAAATAAGGAACACACATCGGCATCTACTGCAAAAAAAAAAAAAAATAATTATAATACTAATCTGTTTTGATGGAAATAAAGTACTGTAATATTTATCGTCTGTGCCAGAGTTATAATGACTGTGGGGCCAGAAGTGGAGTGTCACAGCATGCTCCACATGTTTTTAACACGGTTTCTAAAGGCTCTGGAGGCTATTAAATTTAATGAACCCATCTGCTATGAAATGGAGGTCCCAACATAATCAGCTTCCTCCATGCCAAGTAATGCAGATGGCAGTCTCTGTACCACAACTCAGCAGGACGGTTTATGTTCCTTCTTACATGGGTCTCTCTGTCCCAGTGATTGTGACTTCTTTGATATGAAGTGGTGTCTTGGGAAAATACTGTATATCCCATTTCCAACTTCCAACAACTTCCTTACAGTGGCTTTTACACCCCCTAAGTAATTGCTTCTAGGTAGCAAGAAGTTGTAGCTTCAAGCAATCACCCAAACTACTCCTCAATGGCCAAGGTGCATTTCTAGATGAAAAACTGAAACAAATGTGCAATTTACCAAATCCAAAGCATTTTTCTCCAAGTTGGGCTTAGTGGGGAGTGAGGAGAAGGGATACAAGTCCAAATTGCCAATGCAAGTAAATAGGTTTGAAGTTTCTGCAGATTGCCTATCGAATTGCATTGCCAGCAAATGGGAGGGACAAGAGGACTGGTTAATGAATTCTCATTATTTTAAATGGTCACATTCCCTCTGTTCTTGAAAGATTTCTTTAATTTTCTTCTGTGTATTGCAAGATCTGTGCAAACTGGCCTGGAGGGGGCTTTTAGGGTGTGGATGCTTCCTGGGTTTGATGTTGCCTCTGCCCTATGTGGCAAGTTGGGTAGCTTTCCCAAGCTGATAAAGACCCAAATGCAGAGTGCAAGTGATTTGCTTACAGAATGGAACAAATTCTACCCATAATGATTTCTTTGCTCTGCACCTCCAAGATAATGGCTGTGCATGACTCATGTTCAGATGAGAAGGCTGTTAATTCCAGAATTCTGGTGTTTGCTGTTTTGCCAATTAATACATGAGATCTTATTAGATTAAACATAATTAATGTTGTTAACATTCATTCATTTATTTGGTCTTCACCAGGAAAGCAAATTGAATAGAACAGCTACAGCAGACATAGCATTGGTAGCAAGAAGCCAGGAGGATGAGTCAAGAAAACAGCTTTGTCATTCTAATAGTAGAGCCAGGCTTGGTAAGTGCAACCTATGGCCCTAAGTTCAAGAATCCAAACCCAGGCTCTATAAATGGTTCAGCGCTTCCCTGAAAGTATCCAGGCTTAGGATATCATGAGTCCATGTGCTATGAACAAGGGAAAGAGCTGTGCTCGCAAGTCTGTCCATTTTATTAAGTCAATTACATAATTATATCTGTTAATGCTAGGTTCAGCTACAATGCCTGGTGAGTCAAGGAGGCAGAAATTCCTTTCACCTTAACTGCTAAATCAGGTAATTAAGGAGGAAGAATATCTAAGATCATATTAAGAAAACATAAGAGATCAAGTGTTCAGAGTTACTACACAATTAACAAATGCTGACTTCCTGTGGTCTTGGTGGAAATGGCACAAAACAATAGGGGCTTGGGTGTTCTGCTTCCAAAGGAGTGAAAACACTCTTCACATCACAGCATAATAAAAATGACCAGGTTGCTTGAAGCACATGGGGAGCTGAAACACTATGGAAGAATTGACACAGCCTCCCTGGTCTGAAAGTGTGTAGGCTGCTGCGGTAGACAGCATTCTAAGCTGGTTCCAAAGACTTCTGTCCCCAACAAGTACATCTCTGTAAAAATCCCCAGCCCTTGAGAACAGCCAGGAAAGATGTCACTCCTACAATCAGATTATCAAACAAATGACTTGGAGTTGATGGAAGACAGGCTAGCCTGGTGCACCTAACCTAACGGGAGAAGCCACTACAGGGATATTGAGCACAGAAAGATAAACTCTGCTGGTCTGGAAGCGAGCAAGCTTGTGTGACTGTCTATAGTGTCAATGTGATAAGGAATGGCAGGTAGTCTCTAGGTGTGGCCTCCAGACAGCAAGAAAATAGGATCCTAGTCCTACAGCTGCAAGCAATAGACTCTTGACCAAAACCTGACTACCCGGACTCATCCCGGGAAAGAACTCTTGAGCTGTAGATGAGAACTGTAGCACAGGTACCACACACTGTAGCCTTGTGTGCTCCAGAATAGATGGTCACCCATAGGAACCTCCCAACCATGCACTGTATACTTTTAAGCAGTCAAATGCATGGCTGTTTGCTACCTGCCCGTGGGGTGGAGCTAACACAGCTATCTGGGTTATGCTGAGCTGTAGAAGGAAAGAAAGAAGGATGGATGAAAGGAAGCCAGAAGTGAAGGAAGTCGAGACAGGATAGGTAACAATCTCATCCTGCAAAGTATCTAACCCTTAAACCCAACCCTGGAAGGCATGTTTTACTTCCATTTTATAAGGGTAACTGGCTAATGTGGACTAGGTATGCATGCATGCTTGAGAGAGAGAGAGAGAGACACCCAGGCTACCACTTTAACTCTACATTTTTTAGCTCAAGATCTAAGATAGATTTTTCACATATGTAAAAGTTTTATGCCAACAACCTCACCAGAGCTTTAAACACATTAAGAAGGGTTGATTGCCTATCACTGCAGCAAATGCTCATTACTGCAAGTTGAGTTACCTAAGGCCAATGCTGATACTGGAATATCCTGATGAATGGACTGGGACAGAATGTTAGTCATCCTGTACATCCTGTACTAGGCAATCCTAATCACCTCCAGAATTGCCCTCCCAGGCACACCCAGGGGTGATCTTCACAGATCTCCTTCATGTTTCTCAAGTCAATAAGGATGAATCATTCATGACTGGCAGCTGGGAGCACAAAAAAGGCTAAACTCCCACTGCACTTTTAGGGGATCCCACAAAAAATTGATGGGATCATCTTAGAACTCAGATTCTACGGACGAATCCAGAACGTGAATTCAGCATTGACCCAGGTGTATAAACGACAAAATTGTTTGACTCTGTTGTTTGTTTTTGTGTTTGAGCTGGAGGACTTAGGTCTAGATGACTTGTTTGAAAAGGCTGCAGTTTCTCAGTCAGAGGCCCTTGGAGTCATGGTAGCCACCCCCCTCACCCACAGGCCTGGTTAAAAAACAAAAACAAACACACAGACAAAAACAAACAAAAAACCCACACCCAGCCACATATGCGATGGCCCAGGAGGCCTCTGTACAACTTCAAGGTGAAGAGGTTCCTCAGAACTTTCTACTCAGAAGCAGGACAGGTTGTCCTATGGGTTTACACATATATAACAGCAGCACAACAAAAGCCCAGAAACCCCACTGAGCTGTCACTTAACCAACTCCTAGGTTCTGAGCTTGTCGTGCAGCAACAGGTTCTTGAGGAGGCAAGACGTGCCCGCTCTGTCATCTTGCCATATCAAGCTTGCTCAGTAATGAGCCAGGGTGGTTGAGGCACTGAGTATCAATTTCTGTGTGGAAAACATCAGAGGTATTCCTTATGCACCTGCTTGCCCAGGTAAGCCCTGGGCCACCCTCTTTCTCCCGCTGTAAAAGGGTATGTAGTAAAAAAGCCTTGAGCAGTAGTAGGGTCTCCATGAGCTTCAGGTTAAATCTCCAGCCAGCATAACCAACATGAGAGCCATATAGTTTTCCATGGGCATACAGCATCCATCTGCTTCTCATTGGTTATGTTAGTAGGTTAGTTTTACTGGGTTAGTTTTACTAACCCGTTCTAGATGCTGTTGTGACTGTGCCCTCCCCCGCCCCCAGTGTACTGGAGGGGAGTTCAGGTACTATTTTTTCCCTCATAATTAATTAAAAATTATCTCTGGAGAAACACTTTGACAATTAAAACATCCTTCTCATCATCAAACTTTCCACATAGATTGTAGATTTCCAATCCATTAATAATGTTGGCTCTAAATGAGCCTGGTTGTCCTAAACTGCCAAGGCTGCAGAATGGTGGTGACTCTCACCGCAGGGATGGCACTGAGACTACACTCCCTTCTCTGTGGGGTTTGTTTGGTGTTTATTCATTATCAGTTCGAACACATGGATTGCTCTTTCACTCAACAGTCCATAGTCTATCATTGCTATGTGTTGTTCTGAGTTGCAAACTATCCCAGGTTTGTTCAAGAAGACACCACCTTTAATGCTAACTGTACATTTTTTATATGATCATGTTATTGCTTTTAGTATTTCCTTATTTCCTGGTATAAAATATTTCATGTTTTCTTTAATAAAAAGAAAAAGTTTCCTTAACTACCCTAGTCCAGGAATTGGCAACTTCTCTCAGGAATCCTGGTTCCTTTTCCTGGGAGAGGATCTGCCTTCTGGACAATTTCATCGCTATGTAGCTACCACTGAGTCTAGCCTCTCTGTGAACATAGCTGGAATTGCATTCTGCAGCTTTCAATCCAGTCTAAGCCCATAGGCACCTGCCTTATCTTAAAGTGTTTCCATGTGTTCACTTCCAACATCTTCCCAACAGAGACTAAGAATTGTTTATCACTACAAATGATGCTAAGAAAATTTATATTTGTTTTATTCTTCTCTCTAGATTGTAAGGTAGTATTAAACATTTTACTCAAAATTTAGTAATGTATATTACCACTATATCCAAGATTAATTCAAAAGGTTAGTTATGTTTTCATTTCCCTGCCTTCTAGGTAAATTTGCTATTACACTAAAATAGAGTTGTTTTTGTTTTAATGTGTTGGCACTCCACTGAATTTTTCTTCCATTCTTATTGCTATAATTTTAACATTTGAATACATAGCACACATATTTTTAAACCTAAAACTCCACATGCACACACATGTGTGCATGCATACACACACTCACTCAGTCACAAACAAAGATACAACAAAACAGAACTCTAAACTATGTAAAAAGTGATGTGCCAGCCTTCTCACTTCTTACAGGTAACCAATTCTATGGGCTTCTAACTTCCCTTGTCACTGCACATTTCTGTTTGCATATGCCTAGCTTCTCACTCAGTCTTCTGACCTACACAGCATGTCACTTGGAAGACTCATTCTTGTATTTTTCTCACTCTCCTTAGCAGTATATCCTGCTACTACATAAACATTCTATACCAAGCAGCAAAGACTACCCCCACTCTCATTGCTAATAGTCTATGCCTCACACAATCAATCAGTCTTTATGTGTTTGGGGAATTACAACTTCCAACATTTGGAAATTACACACAGCTCTAATGAACACACTTGGGCACAGGCTCTTGTCTTTGAGGATTGCTATCTTCACAGTTAATTCCAAATATGACTGCTGGGGCAAAGGGCAAATGAATACCACCCTTTCCCCTAGAGAAACCACCCACTTTATATTTGCATAGTGATCTATGAGGTTCTCCTCTTCTGGCATCCTCAGCAGCACAGTGCACGGCTAAGCTTCTAGTTTCTATCACTGCTATTGCGAAATGGTATCTCATTATACTTCAACTTGCATTTTTCTTATTATGGCTAAAGGTATCTATTTTCTCATATTAAAGTCCATTTTGTTATTTTTGAGACTTTCCTATGTCTTCTGCTATTTTCTTTTTCTATAGGAATTTTTGGAAAAATTTCCTCAATTTTTCAGAATATCTTATTACATCATTTATTTGCTTATTGTTGTGAGACAGGACTTGGTCACCTGCCATGGTGCCATGTATGAAGGTCAGAGGATAACCCAGGATAGTTAGTTCCTTTTTTGCCTTGTAGGTCCTGGGGATCAATGCCAGGTCATCAGATTTGGTGGTGAGAGCCTTTATCTGCTTAGAAAATGTTCTTTATCTTTTAAAATTATGGACTTGCTCTGCTAAAATGAGATTATACACTAAGTCTCCATATGTCATCAGGCTGATTTTTGGCCTCTCTGTTCTATTAATCTGTTCAAGTTAAAACATCATATGCTCTAGTTAGATGCTGGTTCGATACTTTTACACTGAGGAATTAAAACAACAGCAACCTAGTTGTCTGGAGTTTAGCAAACTACAGAGTGATTTGGTTACTTCAGCACCAGCTAGACACTTGCTTCTCCTTTACTCTTGGTTTTTCTGTCTCACTTAACCACACGAAAGAAGAGACTGCACCATGACTGCTGTACCCATTGTCACTGTTATAAATGTGCCAGCCCAAATATGACAGCCTCACTATTTTGTTCCTACAGTTTGGAATCAAACCAGGATCTGACTCCCAAACTGACAAATGATCAGTGTCATCAGCCAACCAAGAAGTGCTTCCCATTTTGGGTGACTCTTCATGAGTCAGGACGTACAGACATATCTGTGTCTTACTTGAAGGCTATGGTGAAGTAAGCTGGATGTGTCAGGGTGTCACCAGTTTGGCTCTCATGTGCTGTTACTGTCCTGTGTAGCTGCCAAAAATAGAGCAAGAACAAGAACAGTTTCGCCCAGAGAGAGGAACGTAGGCCCAAGACAGCCATGGAGACCGCTACAGAATACAGCTGCGTCTGTGCTTTTGTGATTAATATGATGTGAATCCCTAAAAACACTGACTGTACAACAGTCCTTTGAGAACATTTACAATCAATAAATGAAAACACGTCACTCCCACCAGACTCGTTATCATCATGAAAAATCACCCTGAAATTACACAAAAACACAGCCGTGGAGCCATTACTGGATGATTGGCAAAATCCCTCCTTTTAAGCACACACTGAAATCCAACTTTTCCAGGAGCTCATGACCAGAGTTCACATAACAATGCTTATAGAACCCCCACGCAACAACATTTTTGCCTGTCTACAGGAGGAAAATGTAATTGCATCCTCTGTGGTGGCCCCCATTTGTCATCAGAGTGAGCGTCAGTCACATCTTCATCTGGGACCTAGTGATCCGTCACTTAGGACTGGGCCTCACACAAGGCAGGGGCTGTGTCCATCAGCATGTTTCTCACCACCACCCCATGCAGGAATGTAAACATTTGTGGGATACAGGGAAGCCACAAACAAACAGGGAGAGCGATGCTTTCAGAGGTGCAGGTCAGACTCATGGTCATTTTCCAAACTACCTTTGCCTGCCGAGGTGAGCAATATCAATCGTACCTACAATCTGGGACAGTGTCACGGAAGCCCATGACTGATGGAGAATGAATTGACATCCTTGCACTGAAGCATGGGGAAAAATCCAGCCTCTCCCCCAGGGTCCCTGTAGACTCACCGTGCTGTCGATGTATGCTTCTGTCCACACCACATCATGCTCCTGGTCAATGACTTTTGGTCGGCTGAGCACATGGAGGTATTCCATGACATTTTCCTGCACATCAGCCAAGGTGGAGATCTGGGTAAAGAAGCCTGCCAAAAGAAGGGCCAAGCTTAGAATTACACCAAAGAGCATGCCTCAAGGAACACATACTAGACAGAGCTGACATTTCCTTCTTCATCTTTGTGAAGTGTTGGATCTCATACCTCCCTCTTGAAGGCAGCTTTATCTTCACAGAGAACAGTATAGTCGCCAAAAGGAATACAACTTAAATTAACCCACAGAGAAAAAGCTGTTGACTATTGGAAGGCTATTCCCCTAGGTTTTGTTATGCACATGGAAATGAAAGTCATCACTCCAATCAATTCTATAGTCTTTTTCCTTCCCACTTTAGTGAACGTATTTCCAGGGAGAAAATTTTTAATCATAAAATTAAGAGATACCATTATTCTACTTTTCATAGTAGTATTGAGTAATGCACCAAAAAGTGCCACAGAGTTTACTAACCCCTTGATAGTATCATTTATTGTTCTTTGTTTTGTTTTGTTTTTGAGACACGCTTGTTATTGTTATGTCACTCTGACTGGCTTTGATTTTTTTCCAAGAAACTTTCCTGCCTCAGACTCCTGGGTGCTGAGCTAGGATGATTGTCTTTATTTGTTTATTATTATTATGTTTATTTATTACTTCAAGTTACATCTCCATCACAGCCCCCTTCCTTCACCTTTCATGGTCCCACCCTCCTACCATCTACCCCCTCTCCCACCTATCCTACTCCTCCAGTGTGGGGTGCCCCCACATATCAGTTCCCCCCTTGGTTCATCAGTCATATGAGGGCTAAGTGCTTTCTCTTACACTGGGGGGCCCTACATGGTAGCTCCACTAGGGCAAAGTGTCCCACTAACAGGTAACAAAGTTCATGTCCCTGTACCTTTCAGTCTGTTGGTTGTAGGATAGTTATCCTGTACTAAATGACTAAAATCCAGTTATAAGTAAATACATGCCATGTGCATCTTTCTGGGTCTGGGTTAGCTCAATCAGGATGAGCTTTTCTAGTTCCATCTAATTGGCAACAAATTGTGATGGGGTAGTGTTAAGCATTCTAAATGTTAATTGGTCCTCTTTGCTGTCTGTTACATTGTCTCTGATTGCTTAAATAAATGCTGAGGCCTGAGATTGGGCAAAGACAGAGAAAGGTGGGACTTCCTGAGATTAGAACAGGAAGCCTGCGTTTTAGACAGAGGATTAATTCATTCCAGCCAGGAGCAGGATGGACACACACCATGGGTTAGAAAAAAGAACCTCATTCCACATGGCCAGGAACATCTGCATAGCATGAAGAATGGCAGTCCAAGGGGATGGGCCAAGATTGCTCAATCCAGGCCTAGGCTTGTCAAAATCCATGTTGTGTCTGTGTGTATTCATTTATAATGGCATGTTAAGGATTAACAGCTGACAAATCAATTAACAATAATATAAATACTAGTAAATAATTATATTAACTACTTTTTTCTACAAATGGCACCCAACATAGTTTAATTAATTTTTTTTCTACAAAATTGCATGATATCCTTGTTTCTGACAGCTGAGTAGTATTCCATTGTATAAATATACCACAGTTTTTTTATCCATCCTTCTGTTGAAGGACATCTGGGTTGTTTTCAGTTTCTAGCTATTACAAATAGAGCTGCTATGAACATAGATGAGGAGATGTCTTTCTGGTTTAGTGAGGAATCTTCTGGATGTATACCCAGAATTAAAATGGCTGGGTCTTGAGGTGGAGTTACTCCAAGTTTTCTAAGATATCGCCAGACTGATTTCCATAGTGGTTGTATAAGCTTGCACTCCCACCAGCAATGGAGGAGTGTTCCCCTTTCTCCACACCCTCACCAGCATGTGCTGTCATTTGAGTTTTTGATCTTAGCCATTCTGACAGGTGTGATGTGGAATCTCAGGGTCATCTTGAGTTGCATTTCTCTGATGATTAAGAATGTTGAGCATTTCTTCAAGTGTCTTTCAGCCATTAGAGATTCCTCTTTTGTGAATTTTTGGTTTAGCTCTGTTCCCCATTTTTTGATTGGATTATTTCCATTATTCTTAATAATATACTTAGAGGGGTTATTATTGTGCAATGGTAACATGAAGTGGACTAAAGACTTGTGGTTTGCCCATGTTCCACCAGCACCAAGAAGAAATTACAGAAAAGAGCATGGGTTGTGGGCTTCTTGGTTTCATTTGTTCCTTTTGTGTCTCTTTGTTGGTACCTGCTATTTCTATGAGTTTTTGCCATGTTTATGCTTGATGCTGGAATTTCAGATCCCTGTTTAATGGGACTGTCAGACTGACAGACAACAGAAAACATTTTGAATACACAATAGTTCTACAGGTGAAATTGTCCATTTGATTTGGAGTTCAGGGCACCAGTGTGTTCCTCTTCAACTTGGAGTCTCATGGGCCCCAAGTTGCTACAGGCTAGGAGGTTGAGAAGGGCACTGGGCACAGACTTGGCTCCCTGATGAAGCCATTTTTCAGGTCTGTGTGGAAAGCTTTCTTAGCTGAATGAACAGGATGGCCAAGGCAATGTCTTGGGCTATGCAGACAGGAGGAAAGGACCCATAAGACATCAGAGTCACTATTAAGCTAAGACATAATGGGGCAGTCAATCACATCTTGCTACCTCAGCTGAACACTGAGAAATAGGGGAGAGAATTAGTGGGGGACAGTTGATTGAGGGGTGGGCCTGGAAAAGTAAAGAGTTATGAGGGAGCATCTAGATTACAGAGAATCAGGCATCTTCTGGGAAGTGAAAATAGCTCAGAATGGCCACAATTAAAGAGTGTAACAGAGATCAGAAATGACTCAAAGAGATGGGCCCAGTAGAACATGGGGAAGAGTTAAGACCTTGTCCTAAAGCAGGCGGTTTTGGAAAGACTTTGAGCTGGAGGACATAGAAGTTCACGTTGCTTCTTCTTGTTATTAAGTAAGGATGTGTTCCTACTCGCTGAATAAATCAGAGATTGCTTAAAGAGACTCTAAAGCCAGATCTGCTGCAGCATGTGCACAGCAATTATAGGCTTTCTTGTGTCTAAGCCAAGCACATGATGAGGAAACATCAGCCCTACCACTGTCCGGGATGGGCTGGACCCACCAAGAACATTTCCAAACAAAGGGCAGCTGGTTTGAATTTGGTGTGCCAGTCTCAAACAGGTTGGGACCATGTGGCTTCTAGATTCCCGATGACAGCTCTGTACAGTGCTAATTAGCATGCATTATCACTCCTACCTGCCCCACCCTGGCCATGACTATACCAGGGAAACAGGGTCCCAAAGGAGGAGGAGGGATGCCTGTTATAGTTTGAGATCCCAGAGTCACAGGTCCTCTGTGAGTTCTCTTGGAGGTCTGCCCCCCACCTAGGGAGACCTATTGGCATACAGCTCCTAGGTGGTCTAGGCTGAAAGCATGGCTGGCAAGAAATGTTTTATAAGGGTCTACTAGAGGACAAGGAGAATGCCTTAGACAACAGGAGTCATCTCTCCACACCTGGAGGCTATAAGCCACTTCAGAAGAAGAAAGAAGAGATTTAATATCTTTGCTTACAGCTAAACCTTGGGTTCTGATTAAAGAACCTTGGCACAGACTACAAGCTTAGGGCATAAGAGCAGGGATATCACCATTTGGTCAGTATGGTGGTTCTGGATCTGGATAGGGATACTTTGATGAGCATTTTTACTATGGGCCCATTCCTGTGAAGACAGCCTCTCTTAGAAGAGTTCTTGATTGTTTCTATTTTCACATCCAATCCTCAAAGCAAACATTGAAGCCCTCTGACTTAGGTTTTCTAAACCAGGGGATGGATATGTGAGGGAGGATGAAGGACATGGACACAGCTCATCAGTTTAGAGAGTGTGCTTGGAGGAGTGTCAGTAATACATTTGGAAAGGACTGAACTGAGAAACTACCCCCACTCAGCCTTGCTCATCACAGTCAAAGCCCAAAAGTTACAAAGCCCACTTACCTAGAGCTTCAGACCTACGGTCAGCCCATTACCTGACAGCTCTTGTGTATAAACCCAGGAATGCAGGATGAAGTCCAAAAATCCAACTCTTGGCTTTCCTCTCCAACCCCTGCCTCCAGTCCCCATGGAGCTTCCCTACCTTAGCAATAGCGCCCTGCCCAGTTAGGCTGCAGCAGAAGAATCATCCTAGATACCCATCATCACTCCCTGTTCCACCCTTGGTCCCATATCTAACTTGCCAGCATGTTTTCTGGCCCAGTCTCTAAAGCACACTTAGATTAATGTTATTTCCTTCATCACTTAGACTGCACTCCAAGATTTCATGATGTGCAAGCATTAAGTCCAGCTACAGTGTTCCTGTCACTCCCTCCCTTCATTTAGGCTTAAGGATCACCTGAAATATGAAGTATATTATCACATATCTCACTGAAAGATTACCATAGCATCCACATAGAGTTGGAACAAAATCTAAATGTCTCACTCTGACTTCCAAGAGCCTTTCTCCATTGGCCCCCACCTACCTGGAAACCCCCCTGCACTCTGTTGTTGGCCATTACCCTTTTTCCTGCTCTCCTATGCTGAGCTGGCCTTCCCTCTGAGCCTTTCACTTTCTGTTCATTCTCCCTGGGCACTGTTATCTAGTTTTCCAAGATGGGTCCACTTTATCACTACAAGGTTGGTTGGGGAAATTGCTCCCTGACTAATTGACCCATATGAATTTAATATCTCTCTCTGCATCTTGCTTTGGTGTTTTTTTTTTAATTTTTATTTTTTAAACATTTATTTATTAATTCAAGTTACATCTCAATCATAGCCCCCCCCCCTCCTCCCCGCCTGGTCCCACTTTCTCATTCTGTACTCCTTCTTCCTCCTATCCTTCTCCTCAGGTGAGGAGGGCCCACACATATTACCCCTCTCAGTTCATCAGTCACATGAAAGCTAAGAGTTTCCTCTTTCTCTAGGGCCCAAAATAGCTCAGCTAGGGTAAAGTGTCCCACTACCAGGTAACAAAGTCCACAACTGAGACTCTCATCCACCTGACTTGCTAAGGGATCTGTAGGAAGACCAAGTTGCCTATCATCTATATTTGTATAGGGTTGTCTAGGTCTAGTCCAAACATTTTTCTTCTTTTTTCTGGTTAGTGTTTCAGTCTCTGTAAGCCTCTAGGGGCCTAAGTTGTTTGGTTCTGTTGATCTTTATGTACTGATCTTGACCCCACTGGGTCTCTCTATACCTCCTCCCTCTCTTATACAGGACTGCCAGAGCTCCACCTAATGTTTGACCTTGTGTCTCAGCATCTGTTTTGATCTGCTGCTGGGTGGAATGTCTTGTTGGATAGTTATGCTAGGTTCCTGTTCCTTTGGGTCTGTGGGTTGTAGGATAGTTATCCTGTACTACATGGCTAAAATCCGATTATAAGTGCATAGATGCCATGTGTATCTTTATGGGTCTGGGTTAGCTCATTTAGGATGAGCTTTTCTAGTTCCAACCTCTTGGTGCAAGTTGCATGACTTCCTTGTTTCTGATGGATGAGTAGTATTCCATTGTATTCAGTGTCTTAAGAGCACTCAGTCTGATCTTCGGCTAGGCTATGACTGGCTTGCTTACTATGTTTATGTCACTGGGATGTTAATGCCACAACATATTAGGAGAACTGGTGCTTGCCTGGTTGGAAGACACCTTCCCAGAATGGAGAATGTGGATATCTGGAATAATGCAGAAACCTTCACTGACGTCTTCCTGGGACTCAACAATGCTCTCTGCCTTGGGACTCAGAAAGAAGTGCTCATTACAGAAGGAACACAGAGGAGTACAGAAAGTTAACACCACACCAACTTGATTCCAGGTTAACTGGACTCCAAGGTAAGGCACTGTTTCTTAGCAAAGTAGAAAAGGACCATGGTCTACTCATAACTCCTCTCCAGAGTACCTTTAGTGGGCCAATTATGTATTATAGCTAGGAAACGGTTAAGGATAAGAATAGACAAACATAGGGCTGCCATTCCACCTTCCTGGCAATAATTAATACTATCATACAAACCCAGGGCATGGTTCTAATTATATTTCAATATGATAAGCAGAGATATAAGTCTATAAAAGATAAAAAAGCTAAAATTATATACATATACATGCATATATGTGTGTGTATGTGTGTGTGTGTGTATGTGTGTGTGTGTGTGTGTGTGTGTGTGTGTGTGTGTGTCTCAAAGCTTATACAAATTTGGCCCCAGTCCATTAAAACCTGAAACCTTTCTGAAAGAATCTATTCTTGCTTTTAAATGTTTTTCTGTAAGGTTTAGCTAAAAAAAAAAAAAAAATGTATGGTCTAGTTAACAAATGATGGATAGTAGGAAGTTGCTAAGGGTTGAGATCTTTGGCTGAAACCATAGACGCTTCCCTCACTTCCCGTCTGTATTCTCTGAGCTGGCCACCTTCCTTCTCGCCCCCTTCTTCTTCCTAGTGAATTCTAGCTCTTGAATGTTTATTCTTGTCTTTAATGTACCTTTTCGAACTTCATATATCATGTAAGAAAACAGAATCAGCAATCATTCAGTAATTACTAAGTAATTAATGCTGAAATTAGCCACCTATTACAAATGGTCTGCTCATTTTTCTATGTAACATCAATTTATTTGCCTTGTTCCATTGTAGCATTCCTTCCGTGAACTCTGGGTTACAACCACTCAGTGTGATAAACCATATGCAGTCCCACACTTTGTAATCCTGATGTTTCACTCTGACTTAAACATGTTTTCAAAAATCCCTTGCTTAGAGCTGCCTTGCCATAGACAAAGGATTCCATATTGCATTTTGCAGTGACACCAGATGCCAGAGCCCCTAGGGTCTGCCTCCATTATAATGGAGTCATTTCCCCATGTGTGACATGGTCATTGTCATCATGAAGCAGAGTTGCTGTGGTGACCTACATAAGGCCTTGGCTCTTAGTTGACTGTGGGTTTGGACTCCAGTGGTGTAGGTTTTCACCCAACCCATGGTGTGTGTGTGTGTGTGTGTGTGTGTGTACGTGCATGCATGCATTTGCGTTGGGGGCCAGAAAAGGGGAGTACTTTTCAATGTTGTAATTCTCTGACTCAAAATTTTCCTTCAAGTAACCCCAATATGTTTTTCTGGGTCATTAGATGGACTGGCAGGGGGGATAACTTTTTGGTGAGTAGCATCTCTCTATTTCAGGAAAACAGACTTCTCTTTAAGTCTCCCCTTGAAGTGATACAGCATGGGCATAGTTACTTCACATATGTCCAAAGAATCTCCAACCTCTTAAGTAAGTCAGGCTGAAAACCAGAGAACTTATGGTTAGGGGTTCTCTCTTTATAAATAAAGGTAATTATAACTTACACCTCCTAATAATGCTCCGTAGCTTTATAGAAAAGTGCCACATAAGTACTGTGTGCCCTACCTGGTAGGGCAATGTCACCCTCAATTGCTATTAACAATAGCAATATGGTGACCCTTGTCTGCATCACATATAAATCTTCATAACCTTAGGTGATTAGAGGAATGACTGTGTACAGGTATCTGACTGACTGCTATTTTTAGATTACCTATACCAAAGAACCAAAATGGTTTAACTCTGCCTTTTTTCCTACCCACACCCACAACCATTCTTTTGGCCTCAGAAATATGAAGCATCTTTGGGGTTATGTAACAACTAGAAAGGGATAGATACTGAGATTAAGAGTTATTTCTTGGCAAAGATTGGGGGCTGGACTTCCAAGGAGGGCTTAGGCTACCAGTTCTATTGCAAACAAGGAGGGAACAACCTTTAACCCTCTCAGAAAGGGATAAGCTAAACACACAACCTGGAGAGACACACAAGGCATTTCATTTGGAGCACAAGATGAATGATAGGTTGAGAACTCCAACACTGAGCAAAGCCTTTGTTTGCACAGCTGGGAAACACTCCATTAACTCTGATTTCAAAGGGGAATCAGCTAGAGCTCATTTCAAATGTTAGTATGGTGCACATTAGAAAAGGTTATCGCCTCTTTAGGAGATATCTGGACCTGCCGACCATCTTTGCTGCTGTTTATGCAATGGGGTGAATTTGGCATTTAAGCTGTCCAGCCGGTCTCCAGTGGCAGGGATGGTCTCAATGTCTTTTAAATGGCATGCTGCTTTGCTTCATTAAAGCTGGCTCTCTTAGGGCAGGCCATACTTAGGCATAAAATGAAACAAACCAATATGTCTCTGGATTTTGCCAGCCTGGTGAAGGAGGCAGAGAACTAAGGTCCATGAATGTCCCCCAGACATGGGTTCCCAGAGGGAAGTATCTGAGGCCTACTGGATATGAACTGTTTCCATGGCTACCAAACTCCTAAGAAGGACTTCCTGCCTGGACAGCAGGTCCCTGAGCACCAGGGATGGCACAATGGCTCTCACCATTCTTCCCTCTCTCAGGGTCACTTTGTGGTCAGGTAGCTCAACCTGTCAGCAGGCTTCACTTTGGTCTGCTCAGGTCCTGGATGCTGACAGTCTATTTCACGTGAGAACTTGGTTGAGTCAGGGCAAAAACATGCAATGGGGGGAGGATGGGGCTTCAGACTTCATGTCACTTGAGATGAAAATGCTATGCTGCCTCCGTCATGTAACAATTAGGGCCATAAACAAAGACTTAATTAATGACCGTAGATGAATACTTGCGTGCTGAAGTTACGTGGATAAAAACCTCATGACTGACGCAACATGAAACCAGTGTTTACACGGATGCAGATGAGCAGAACCTAATACTATCATGGCGGGTGGAACTTTGAAGAGAGGCAGACAGTGACATTCTGTGGCCCCAAACCCATCAGAAGGAAAGCTGAGTCAAGAAGGTGAAACTAATGAGAGACATTGGTTGTGGTGAGAAAGAAAATAGCAGGATTCCGGCAGACACACAGGGGTAGGTAGTAGATCCCACTGCCAATCCAGCCAGCAACTATCCTGACACCCACAGACTTTCGGAATCTATAAGCCTGACAGGCTGAACTCTAGAGCTAGGGGCTGGCTTGATTAATTGTTGTTTACAAGAAAATTTCAAAGTTTAAGTGATAAATAAAACTAAACTATAATACAATATTAGTTGATTCAGACAAGGTTCCAATTTGAGGACAGGTCTGTCACCAGTTGGACACAGACAGAGGTAAAAACAACCACTCATGATCAAGTGTCTACTAGCTGGTGGAGAAAACTGCTAGAGTGTGGCAGGGATAAAAGTAAGAAAAAAAGGAAAGGGACTTTTTTTTCCCATGACCACACAATAAAGGGGGGAAAAACCCTAGGAAGCGTAACTCATTCTCTTTTCAAATGTCAACAGAGTTCTGAGATGAATAGAGGGGCCAATGCTGTCAAAAGGAGTCTGGGGTTTACCTAATCCCCCTATCCTATGCCTCCTCCATTCCTGATGCACCTGCTCCTGAAATGAACCCAAACATGTTACCCTGGGATGAACAGGACGAGGGACACTTTCCATGAGGCAAGTAACGCAATAAACAAAAATACTTGTCCTGCTTATTAATTCAGGGATTCAAGGGAACATTAAAGCTCTTTTCTGAAGCCCTTCATTTTTTGAGGTGAGGAAATTGAGACTTGTTTAAAAGAGCATCCCGAATAGAAACAGAAAATTGAAGACAAAGCCAAGCAAAAGGCATGATGGGAGAAGGCTCATATGCCTGGTTCTAAGAACCTCCTCTATTCCTGGGAATCTGTATTTTCCCTCGATGGGCTTACCTCTGAACAGGCCTCATGAAGTGACCCAGGCTTTTCTGGTAGACAGGTTGCAAGCTGGCATTTAGATCTGCTGGCCGGTGTCTAGAAGGAGAACTATCAGATCTACTCTGTCTCCTGCATAACACATGTTGTACAGTAGGTGTGAGAGGTCCAGGAAGACCGTGTCAAACTACACATCCATACAAAGCAAAGAAGATACGTCTCCATAAAAAACGA
This sequence comes from Lophiomys imhausi, assembly GCA_907164525.1. Taxonomy (NCBI): domain Eukaryota; kingdom Metazoa; phylum Chordata; class Mammalia; order Rodentia; family Muridae; genus Lophiomys; species Lophiomys imhausi. The sequence continues at coordinate 2,524,064 of CAJQZJ010000819.1, forward strand.
TGGAGTCATGTAAAGAAAATCCACAAAAGAAAAGAAAAGGGGAAATACATCTTTCCTGTTCTTTCATGAGACTTGACCTTCTTTCCCATTTAAGGCTCTGAGTCACTCCCTTCTTTTCCTAGAACATTCCCTTTTTGTGTAAATTGCAGAGAAACGACTTTGGTTGTTTGAAATAAAGTTTTCCTTAAGTCATCAAAACTGCAGCTGAGACCTGTAAAACTTTCATCACATCTTCTTTCTTCCACTAAAACCCAAACTCTATCATGTTGATGAATTAGAGCTTACAAGAACAGTGAAAGGATGGACCACCTAAGTCTGTCAATACCAACTAATGTATAACAGGATACCCGTCTTTATTAATATGAATAACTAATTTACTCATGTTGTAAGCCATCACAGGAGCACCTGCTCTGAGTAAAGTTTGAGGTTGGGCTCTCTCAGTGGCCAACATGAAGTCCGGGTCTAAGGCTGCTCTCATGGAGCCTGTGGTCTTGGAGGGGAAGTAAAGCAGACTGATAGGTCACTCACCACCAGGGAGTAGTGTGGGCACTCATGTGCTAGGAACAGAGCTACTAGACAGACTTCCATGGCCTGATTTCCTGCCTACAACCTCTGTATTGGGCAGGTATTATAGCACCCACCTTCTGTGGGCAATAAAGCTCAGACAGTAGGTAGATAGTGGAGGATGGATTTAAAAACCAAAGATGCTGGATTTAAAGTCCAAATCCTTCTTGGCCATACAGAAAAATGCAAGAAGTCCTTACTAAACTAAACAGCCCTGTTACTTCCATTCCTGTTCTTTGCCCCAGGCATTGTTTTTGATATACTGCAAGGATTGATAATAAATTTAATTTATGAATAAAAAAATCCATAAATAACTAAGCACCTATGACCTAGCATTGAACTACTAAACCTAGCAAGCACCATTTCACCAATATTTCTATTTAATAAGAACCAAGAAAAGAATTGGATACAAAATTACAGTTCTATAGGAAAAATAAACACAAGACATCTACTGTACAGTGTAGTGACTACAGTTGATAACAATTTATATATATTTTAAATCACCCAGAATTGATTATAAATGCTCTCACTACAATTACATGGTAGGTGAGTAATGCAATCCATAGTGACTGCCTTGAATTGGCCATTTCACAATGCATGCAAATCTCACAACACCACGCTGTATACCATATATAGAGTTTGTATTTGTCAATTAAAAATTCAAAGGAAAAATTATTGCTACTCCCATGCTGACTATTAGACAACTAATGCAAATTAAGATTATTTAACTTCTCTAGTCCTGAGGCTGAAGCTAAGCTATGGAAAATACCAACCCAGCAATCCTGATGGCTTAACACACAGTCTTGGCGTACATCTAGTATGGGTCAAACTTATCTGTCTGCTCACTCAGGCATCCAAGTGCGGTAAGGACACTGAATCCCCTGTCAGCTCCATCTGGAACAGGAAGCTTCAGAATTCACAGGAACAAAAGGAAGAGAGTGTCGATGCCCACACAAGCTCCTGAATACTCTATCTCATATTGAACACAGGTTGCATTCCTTCATGCTACAAGAACCTGTTCTGAGGGCACACTGGAGGACTGGGAATGATGATGGGGGTGCGGATGTTTGAGGGACAGTGGAAGTCTCTGTATAGTTGTTCTTCCAAGATTACTCAGCTACCAAGAAGCAGAAAAGAGGCTTAGCCACTTGACTGTGACCTCAAAATGTAGAAACATATTTTGGGAAGACCAGTTACATATCCCTCAATGATAATTTAGAGATGGATTTTATCTTAGAATTATAGCCTCCTTGTTTGTTCTAAGTTAAATGCAGAAGATAAAAGGGTATTAAAATGCAGTTAAATAGGAGGATTTATTTGTTTATTTACATATTATTAAATAGGTGGTCCAGTATTCTCATACTACAGCAGAGTGACTCCACTTAATTTATGTGTATTTCAAAATAACTAGGAGAGAGGATTTTGAATCTACCCACCACAAGGAAATGATAAGTGACATACCTTGAGGCAACAGAGATGTGCTTGTCATCTCAACTGCTTATTGTATACATGTCTTGACACAACCCACTAGAACTCAAGAATACATGGAACTATTATTTCTCAATAAAAAAAAAAAAACAGCCATCTTCTTTCAGGGCTCCCTTTTTTCCCTCATACATGCTGCTAATTCTGCACACCCAAGAGCAGCAATTCAGGGTAGAGTGTCCTCGGGAGACTCACCTTTATTAGCACAGGCCATCCACTTGAGGTTGTCTGCAAAAGCAGCCTCGCGTCCAATGAGGTATGTGAAGATTCGAACCTAAAAGGAAGATGGGCACACGGTGAGCAGTACTCAGCTTGCACCACCCTGCACAGACCACATGCATGCCTCCCACACATGTGCTTTACCTCCTTCATGCTCCATGCTTCGCATCTGTAGGAACATATTTAAGACATTTGAAGTACAGTCAGCTAGAAATATATTTGGGCGTGGGGGAGGCCTTTGATCTTTGTAGCCATGTGGCATAAATGGTAGTTGTTTCTTGGTGTGCAATGCAGGGCAGAGAAGAGGGCCAGAAATGGGAGACCGGCAGCAATGTGGGTCTGGCTTTGTTCCACAAGTGGAAAAGGATCATCCAGGTCTAGACCAAATCCACAACTGTTTTCCTCATTCCCACAGAAAACCCAGGCTGTGCTGTTCCAGAGAGTGAATCCACCACTGTGAGACCCTCGGCATTTCTCCCCAGCAGAACGCACAGGCTGCAGGGGCCCTTTAACTATCTGCAGGCTGCTATGGTTTCAGGTCATTAGCTGAAACAAGAGGCACTGCCTGTGGCCAGGAGACCTACAAAGGCCCTCTCTGGCCATCCTAAGATTTTAGCTCCCAAAGAGCAGAGAACTTACATCTTTAAAAAGTTTTCTCATTTTGCATTGCTTCCTTGACATTCTCTCTCTCTCTCTCTCTCTCTCTCTCTCTCTCTCTCTCTCTCTCTCTCTCTCTCTCTCTCTGCCATACCTCTTTGAAACAAACCACTACCACCCAAATAGTACTAGATGGTTAGATGGAAGAAAGTTGAAGAAGAAAAAAGGCTTAAGCCCTTTGACACAAGTTTACAATGATGGGGGAACAGCGGGGCAACACTCTATGGTCCAAGCCAGTCTTTCCTTGTAAGCCAAATGTATTCCTTTGACAATCATGAAGATGTGGCATTAGATGAAGAAAACCTAACACATGGCATCAAAGGCTTTACAAGCCAATGTCCCCTCACTTCAGCCAGCCTTGGGGGTTACACATGACTGTTATTTCTCCAAGGATGTTTCTACAGTTGTGATTAACTAGTACCTTTTGTAGTCCAGTCTAGAAGACTAACTTCCTCCATTAGGGTCTCTTTTGGTGGGGGGAAATAAGGGACCGTGCCAATGTGGAACACAGAACTTGGAACATTATTATTTAGTGTCTGAATGAATGAAAACATATAAAGCTTCTCAGCTATGAAAACGGAGGCTCCGTTGTAATTCTTAATCTCTTTTAGGCTGGGTTTTCTAACTGAAAGAGGACTTTAAATAGATTATTACAACAGCTCAGCCTCAGGCTGCCCCTGTGTGTCTCAAAGAGAGTCTGGCCATTCCTCCCAGCTCCTGCACAAGGCCTTCCTGGGAAAATGAGCTATCTGGAAAACATAAGAATGCAAGTTTTTACCCGTCTAGTGCTTACCCTATAAAGAACTTAAATTTGAAATAAAAACCAAGGACTTATGAAGACCATGAGCCCCATCTCAGAGCCCTGCATCCTGTGGGCGATGGCCTCTTGTGAGCTTATAGAGCTCCATGTTGACTTTAGTCCTCTCCGTACGTAGCTCACTTACGGCTGCATCACACCATCCTGCTAGTAAAATTTGGGAGCACAGATATGATTTAAAAAAAAATAACAACTGAAAATTAGAGGATTTTAAATTCCTTGGGAAAAAAAAAAGTAAAATCAAAGACCTGACCTTATACATACAAAAGTAATTAGAGCTACCCACTGCCAGCAGCTGCCTTTCCTGATCACTTTTCTTTCCTGGTCACTCTCTGTACTTGGCTGGATCTCTCTGACTTGGGGGGAACTGAGGCCCATTTAAGTACAATGATTCTCTTAGTTTTATCAATGTCTGCTCACATAAGAGTGTCTGTCTCTGAGAGCTCCTGAGCTACTCAGTCTGTCAATACAAATGATTCAAGCAGCTGTAAGCCCACAAGAGGCATCCATCGCCCACAGGATCCAGGGCCGGAGTCCCGCCCTCTGATACGGCTCATGGTCTTCATGAATCCCTGGCATTGATTTCAAATTTAAGTTCTTTAAAGGGTAAACATTAGACTAGTAAAAAACTTTGATCTTTATCATTTCTTAGACTGGCAATAAAGAGTCAGAGATGGTTCTTAAGTTGTGAAGCCATGCATTTTATCTTTGCGGTCAAGGACCCAAAGCAAAACTGCAAATGTAGCCATGGGTACCAGCCTTGTTGCTGTCCAGATGAAGAGGCTGAGCAGAAACTGGTCTCCCTTGGAGGTATGGCTAAAACCCCAGAAAAATGTTTGAGTTGCTGGCAAACTTGCACAGTTGCTGATTTCAAATGTGGCAACCCACTTGGAAACCCAGCAGGATGTGCCAAGCTTCCAATAAGTCAGGATTGCTCAACAATTGTGCTAACAAACACTAAAGCAATGAAAGCCAGCACAGCATTCTCACTATCACCACCAGTAAGACTTCCACAATCAGAACCATCCGTGGGTCAGGTACTCTGCTGAGGGATTTGCAGGCATTCTATTTGTTTTGTTGGTTTCTATTTTATTGTATGGCTTATGAAAGAAAATCGGAATCCTGTTCAGTATTCCCACTTATGTGCAACGTTTAGCTCCCAGTGGGATGAGCCCTTATCTGAGTAGAAGCAGCATGGACATGACCTGCTAAACCTCAGCCTAGAAAATAGACATAATCAGATGATTCTGGGTTATAGACATAATCAGATGATTCTGGGTTTATGCCCTGCGAGTTGCTCACAATAATGCCTTTCAACTGAGCACAAAAGGAAAAGGATTTTACTTCAAAGTGTAAAATAGTTTGGAGAGCAATCTAACTATATCAAGAGCATTTTGTATTTGTAATTCTTTTAGCCCAGTAATTGTACCTCTAGGCATTTATCTTACAGGCAAAATGCCCACAGAGGCTAACCATCAGTAGAGTTGACAGGAGATGGAGGACCACTGAAGAATACGTGCTTTGCAAACACACAGTGCAGAGATCACAAACATGGTCACCTTCATTACATCGTGGTCAAAAATTAAATCCTGTTTCCCGAGAACTGATTGGTTAATAACCATGCAATGAGATTTTGGTTTTCTAGAGGACAATCACAGTTTTTGCTTCATCACCTTTAATTTATTAGAATGACTGACTAAGTTAAAAATAACTATAGCTTTAATAATTAAAGCTCATTTTCAATTAGGAGAAAGTAATGACACTGCAATGGCCTGAACAATTGTGGGTGAGCATAAGAAGAATGAAATTGGACCAAAAGTCAAACAGAAAGTGTTAATATGTAGAAATGAGGGCCGCTTTCCTCCACCACCCATTTAGCCATATGCCAAACCTCTCTGTGGAATACAATTAAATGCTCGACATTTCCTAACTGGTGGATTCTGTAGCCTGATGTGTTTGTTTTCTAGATTTCTTTTTTTGTTTAATTTTTTAAAAGTTTACTCCTCTCACATACATTATTCCTGACCACAGTTTCTCCTCCCTTCCCTCCTCCCCATCCACTCCTCCTCCATTCTCCTTCAGAAAAGAGCAGCCCTCCCAGGATATCAACCAAACATGGCATTAAAAGCTGCAATATCAAGGCTGGATAAGGCAAACCAATAGGAAGAAATGCTCCATGTGAAGGGGGAAATGGTGCAAAGTCACTGTGACAAAGATGTTTGAAGTGACATTGAACATGCTTGTGTGGCAGGAGTAGAGTTATCAGGCACGGACACGTGGGCTGAACTGGAGAGACAGCGGCACCAGGCATGATCAATCCCATAGGTCACTGTTAGAGGGTGGCTTTTTTTCTTTTTCGACAAGGGATTGGGTAGAGGCCTGGTACAGGCCAGCACAGTGTGAAAGGCTCCTTCAGACTGCAGCATGGGGCATAGCCCAACCGAGGACACTTGTGCTCAATCTGGCTGCTCATTAGTGTTTCTTAATATTCCTACAACTCTTTTTCATCTTCGTCCCACCCAAGAACAACTCAGAACTTTGAAGCCGGCACCAACTTTGAAGATCCACATCCACACTGTAATGTGCTTTATGTATGAGGACCACAGCCCAGTGGGATACAGATTTCAACAAAGACTAAGGGCAGGCTGCCTAGAGGTTCCAGGTGAAAAGGGACAGTGGCTCTGGTCAGAGTTTTCAGACAACGCTGAGTATTAAAACCACAAGAAGCACAGATTAAAAGCCGGGCTGGCAGCTGGCCACCTGAGACCTAGGTCAAGTGTGTCTGTTCTTTTCCTGAAGTGCTTATAGTCTGACATGGAAGAAATCTACCAAGAATACAATGGTCTGCATGAAGGGATGTGGGTCTGGGAATTAAGAAAATGCTAAAGTCATTTCCAGAAAGCTGTGCCTATCAACTGCTAAGTTGTGTCTATCTGAATTCCACAAGCCTTACAGTCCAGTGGGTGCTGGATCAAGATGACATTTTAAAGAAGTTGTGTCAATCTAAAAGTCAGGAACAGCAGATACCAGCCAGACTTGGCAAATGATGAGCCCAGACAGCTGACTACATTCTCTTCTTTCCCCCAGAAAGGGTGGGTTTGAGAACAGCTCTCCAAACTTGCTGTACTTATGAGTTCACACCCGGAGCTGCTCCATGAGATCACACCAATCCTCTCTTGCCCCCAGATGCAGTGGAGATAGCTGGGGACAGTGCTTTTCCATGTACATAGTCTACACTGCAGTAAAATGGCAGCATTTTATTTTATTTTATTTTATTTTATTTGATGATACTACCAGAACAGACCAGGACCTATACATGTTCACATTGATAGGGCCACTGTAACTAGGGGGTGGCAGACCCTAGTCAGGCAGGTGGGTCTAACACTTCTCTTCATCTGTGCTCATCTCTTTGCTCAAAATGATGAGTGGCTTCACATTTCACTAAAACCAACATATTTCTATCTTAAAGTCAGTTTGATGTTACTGAATGTATTCTTAATTGGCACCATGGCAAAAACTATTCCTTGATAGCTCCCATTGCTATTTGTCCAATTCTGTAATTTCTGATACCTCAAAGTATTTCTGAATAAAACCTTTAATCTCTAAGCAGATAATGAGGAATAGAAACACACACACACACACACACACACACACTTCATAAATCACTGTCAATTTTTATCTTCACTAAAATGCTGAGAGGATAGATAGGCTGAGAGAAAGTTGACTCCACAGGAAACAGTTATATTGGACAGAATGCTTTTTAATCTTGAAGCCATCATGCGCATCTAGAGGACGAGAGAGACAACTAAGGTAATGCTGCCCCGAAAGGCAATAAAATGGGATAAATTGAATTAGATTACAAAAGTAATAAAATCTCAACAAATGAATATCCTAGATCATTATGAAAAATGGACTGTCACTTTAGGGGTGCTCCAAGAGCTTGCACAATCTCGTTCCAATTTCTTTTCCCCTAAACACAAATGTCTGATACCTCACCTCATGTGTGGTAGTGAATATATCTCAATACAAAAGAAATGTCATTTATAGCCTTCTGGCACAAGGGGCAGATAGTAAACTGAGTTTCTTAGCCACATATTTTGTCAAGGTGAAGGATACACTCAGGCCCACCAGTGGGGTTGCTATAGTGGAACAGGAAGAAGTCAAGCTGTGACATCTTAAAAGGAAGCTGACACAAGTAGACAGAGAAAGTGTGTTAACTCCAACACTCTACTCTCAGTGCTTAAAATTTTATTTTGTACTTTTATATGTATGTGTGCATATATACATATATATATATGTGTTTATCTATCTATCCATCTATCTGTCTCTATCTATTATCTCTCTCTATATGTGTGTATATGTGTGTGTGTTCACATGTGTGTGGGGACATATGTGTGTGCAGATATGCATGCATATATGTGGGTGTATATGTGGGAGCCAAATATTGACCATGGTTATTTTCTATGATGGCTGTCTGGTTATTTTTCATGATGGATGTCCTGTCTACTTACTGAGACAGGGTCTCCTGATGAACCTAGAGCTCATCAATTTGGCTAGTCCAGCTAGCCATCTTGTCTTTGAGATCCCATCTCAACCTTCAGAATGCTGGGGTTACTCGTGGGCCCTGAGTTAAGTGAGGTGGCTCCGGGAATTGAGAAAATGGTAAAGTCATTTCCAAAAAGCTGTGTCTACTGCCAAGTTGTGTCTATCTAAACTCCAAGATCTTTACAATCCAGTGGGTGCTGGCAAGAACAGCAGACACCAGCAGACTTGCCTAATGATGAACCCAGCCAGCTGACTACATTCTCTTCTTATTCCAGAAAGGGTGAGTCTAGGAGCAGCTCTCCGCTCCTTGGCTTTATGTGGGTGGTTGGATTCCGCCCTCAAGTTTGCATGGCCAGTGCATCATCTACTGAGCCATGTCCCCATCTCAAGTGCTCTGTATCCTTACTGCTCCTTTTTAATTTTATTTTTATTTTAGGTTTTCAATACAGGGTTTTTGTGTGTAGCCCTGGCTGCTCTGGACTCACTCTGTAGACCAGGCTGGCCTTGAACTTACAGAGATCCCCCGCCTCTGCCTCCCAAGTGATGAGATAAAAGGCATGAGCCACTATGTCCAGCTCTTTAATGTTCTTTATATCCAAAGCTTTACTGACCTTGGAGTTAGTAAATAAGACTATCAGTGTATCTTTATTATGTGAAAGTATATCTTTATTATGCAGAACCCAACCCATCAACAGCCCAGGCCAACACCTATCCTTTCATCAGGTATTCAGATTCCCAGGGCCATTGCCCACCTGCCATAATCAACCTAGAAGCAAAGACAAGGACAGTTTCTGAGACAGCCCTGTCTCCCAGCCCCCAGTGAAATTATCTTCATTATCTAATCCTAAACTTCCACTTGCCTCTTTCTCCCCCTTGAGAACCCCGATAGAGGATTCATTGTTCTGAATTCCTCTCTTCCTGTCCACCCACTTTGATCTTGCCTCTGTATGTCTCTGTGTGGCTCTTCATCGTATGGCATGTCCCTGAACATCTTGTAAAGTATGAATGTAATAAACATTTTCCTTTATGGCAATCATTATGGTATCTGTAAATTATACTGTCCCTGACTAAACAAATGCTTGGTATCCTTCAAACAACCAGAAACCAGGAGACCATGGTTCCAGGTAGGTACATGGAGAGCTTGCAGGCTTTGAGATCTTGTGCAAGGTATTGAAACCCTCTGTGTTGGGATTTGCAACTTCTAAGAAGTGCCTCACTCACTCCTGCCACTATGATCAATAGCAAGTCAGAGAACATAGTAAAAGATAAAAGGACAGGTCAGGAGTCATGTGACTCCAGGAACCCCCAGGTGCACCCCACTTGTGTTAGACAACAAAACTGAACAATGTAATCATTGGCACCTTTCTCTCCAGGGGTTGGGTTGAAGAGAAAACTGACTTTCAGAGGTAAAGAAGAGGATTCTTCCCCCTAGAGGAGCACTGAAACATGCTGGCACTGAAGCTTGCCATTACTAAAGACAATGGAGTAACACTTCCTACCACTAGGAGTGTAACGTCACCACGTCTATCAATCTTCAGAGAGTCCAAGACACAAGCTCCAGACCTCTTCCTCCTCTAAAACACATATACAATTTCAACTAAGGTTCATAAGGTTTGGAGCCCCTTTCCCCCAAATCGCACAGTCAATTTCTCTAAGGACCCAGGTTAAGGATGTCTAAGGATGTCTTGTCTCACTTAGGCATCGCATATTCTTCACTATACATTCCTCTCAAACAAAGTATATTCTTTGAACAATAAAAATGGAATCTCATTCTGAGGTGCTCACCAGCGTGAGAGAGAAGTTCATTGGCTCACATACCCATTCCTTTATGGCAGAGTACCAGATGTCTGCCCACCATTAGATTCAGAAAAGTCACGGCAAATGAGGGTTTCACGTGGCACCGACAAAAATGAGATTCTAGGAATTTAGACAGAACAGCATTGTCAGCACTGTTGCAAACCTTGGAGGTTTTTGGATGCACCTCACACCCTTGAAACTTTGAAAGAACACATTTAAAGCAACTGGGATGGAATGGCTTTCCATCACATTCAGTTTTGAATCTACAGATTAGCACAATGTGTCCATTGGAGATAATACTAAAATGAATGTAGATTGGCCAGCAAGCCATCTGATGATGCTGAGGCTTCTCATTCACATACTGCATCCCAAACTTTAGACTTCTACCCACAGGCACAGCCTAGTATTAGTAGGGCAGGCTGGCCCTTTACTGCTCCTGTCACTCCCAAAACCTCCAAATATCAAGTAGTAGTAGGTTTTACCTATCAGGTATGTAACCATCACATGTTAAATCTGAAACATCTTCCCAGAGACTTGTGGTCTAGAGGCGTAGCCCCAGCTTATCAAACAATTTTGGAAACAATTTTGAAGACTATGCAGCCTTTAATAGGGAGAGTGTAGAAGGGGGAAGAAAGTTACTAAGGTCAGTGTCTTAGTTGGGGTTTATATTATTATGACAAAACACCACGATCAAAAGTAAATTGTGGAGAAAAGGGTTAATTTAATCTTAGACTTCTAGGTAACAGCCCATCACAGAGGAAGCCAAGGTAGGAACTTTAGCAGGGCACAAACCTAGGGACCCAGAATGATGCAGAGGTCACTCAGCAGTGCTGCTTACCGACTTGCTCCTCATGGTTTGTTCAGCCTGCTTTCTTACAGCATCCAGGACCTGGCCATCCCAGGGATGGCATCACTCCTAGAGACCTGGACCCTTCCACATCAATCCTCAATCAAGAAAATGCACCACAAGCTTTCCCACAGGCTAATCTGGTATGGACATTTTCTCAACTGAGGTCCCCTCTTCCAAAATGACTCTAACCTATGTGAAATTGACATCTAGCCAGCACAGCCTTTTATCCCCTTCAGCTTCTGGCCTGATTTCTCCATTTTCTGGTCTATGACCAAGGGAGGAGCCATCAGACTTGAGACACTCTCACTGCTGAGCCCACCCTCCAACATGACAGACTAATATCCCTATGGAGCTGTGAGCCAAAATAAACCTTTCATTCTTTAAATTATCTTTTGTCAGCAATCTTGGTCATGCTGGTAGAGAAATAAAGCCTTTCTCCACAAAGGATGGCCGAGGAAACACAAGAACAAATAGGAAAAACTCACATGGACAAAGCCATCAAATTAATCTAAACAGATAAGAAACACATACACACTTTACAAAATGGGAAAATTGTTCTGAAAATTCAGATATAGAGAGTTTTACTCATGAAAAGTCCTGAGTAAAGTCATGGGGCTGTGTTGCCTCCTAGAAGGCTCCTCCCATGCTTCCCATCACAAGAGCGGTTCTGCATCCCAACCCTCTAGGCACTTATATGATGACCAGGGGAACATGGTGAACTTCCTGGTTCATGGCCACACCATTCACCTTTTCAGTTACTCGGACTGTTCCATGTCTCCAGTTTTATATTTCTGACTTCATTTTACCTTCTCTGTCTTACCCTCACCCCTCCCTCTGCTTCCTCCTGCACACTTACAGCACTTCATAGTCTCAATCTTTTGGCCAATCCTCTGTGTTGGGTCTGAAGGCAGAAAGAGGCAATTGCAACCAACTCAGTGCCCAGCAACCAGTACACTCTTAATAAGACTCCCCTATTTTCTACAGTTCCTATTAATTTAGGACGTGCAAATAAGTCAGCAGGGGAAACATCTGAATTTATTAGCCACAGAACTCTTTCCTTCACTGCTGACTCATTTTTGAACCTCCATTTTCCCAGTCTGATCTATCAAACAGCTAGTTTTATCTTTCCTATGCTCAGGTCCCTTAGGCTTTTATTTTTAACATTGAGGATCGGTGATAAAATATAAAGAAACAGAAAACATTTTTAAAAAATCATCTGGTTTTTGTTATTACTGCCTCATATTCACTAGTCACGCAAAAAAATGGTGTCTTATCCTAGGCCTCTTACAGGGTGGATATTCAGTTGTATGTTTCTTCTGAGTAATGGCCCTTGATTCTAGACAGGAGTCTCACAAAGACTGAAGCCAATGGTGTCTTACATAACTGGCTGCTTCAGAGAATATCATTAAAAAGAGAAAAACTCATTATAGATGTTAAAGCACTTGGTATGAGAGGGAAAGTCAGTGGAAGGTGTTATTTTCCTTATACATGGTAACAAAGGACACACAGCATTATCTTGCGTTAACAAGGAGAAACGGGTGACTGGGAACACGGGTTAGCAGAAAGCAGGGTTATACTACTGCGTTGAGTGTTCCATACACACATGTTCAGGGCCTGGGCCTTGGGCAGGAAATTGAACGCTCCACATCATTTTCCTAACTTGTGGTTAGTATCATGGAGCTCACCCTTGAAAGCTGTTGTTGAGTGGGAGAGTAAAGTGAGATTTCAGAGGGTGAGAGATTGACCCTAAAAAAGGCAACATTCTTTCTGAGACAGTATCCCAAAAGCATCAGCCCTTAAGAGGAAAATATGCAGCAGGGAATGGCCTCAGGGTATGAAATTTGAAGAAAAGGCTTTGGTAGGTCATTGGATCCCAGACATAAGTACCTCTTTTGTTAATGTTTTTCATCTGGAGAATGGGTTTTCTTTTCCTGCCTAGATCAGGGTCTGATACCAAATAGAATCCTTGTCATTTTTTCCTTCAGACCTGGGACAAAGGCCACAGTAGCAGTACACATTTGGACAGTGTCCCTTCCATGTGCCATCCTGGTGATCAGCATAGCCATGGGTTATAGACTTGAAGACTCAGGTTATAGGTTGAAGACTCAGGAGCCTGGGATTTTTTCCTGAATCATTCTTGGCCTCATTAAGAGCAGCAGCTGTTGTGGATTCCAAGCGAGCACAGTGGCTTCCTCCCAAGGTGCTTGTCATTTCTATTTTCCCTACCAATTCTCCCTGTCACTAAGAATTAGTCCAAAATAGAAGTTTGTGCTGTCACCTCACCTGCTGCCTTCTGGGGCTTACTGTCATGAGGAAAGTCAGAGATTTGTCAGACAAGTGCAAAGACATTGCTGAAGACAGCGTTGTCCCATTTTCCCTGTGACACCAAAAAGGCAGGCAGGAAGAGAGAGTCACTGTCAGAGTCAGTAGGCAATCTACATGTGCTGAGTGTCTGAACTGCAGCCTCTGGCCCCCTCCAACAATATCCCCCCACCCACTCAATTACCACTATAGGAACATGATCTCCACATGATGGCCCTGCTGTGTTGTAGTGGCAAGCCGCTTCTCAGATGTCACAGAGGAGGCATAGCAGGTAGACAGGGCCGGAAGGAGGTTGGAGTTTCTGAGGATTTGGGGGACCAATATGTCACTTAGGGGAAATCCCAGTGGGAATTTCGCACCTCATCTCCAGTCAGTATAGGTTTTATTTTGTCCTAAGCAATTAGTTGGGCTTTAATCTTGCACATTGTGTCTTTCCAGCATCTGGGGGTCCATCTGGGGGTCCCTTGTCAGTGGAAGACACTGGCTTAGACACCTGGGAGGGGTGGTGGTTTTGCTGTGGTCTCCCATGTCCTTCCTACTGACCTCAATATAAATGATCAATTCTATTTGATTTTCTTCTTTGCCACCTTCCCATTTTCATTAAGTATTTACTAGATCCCAGCTCCATACTTATTGGTCTTGGGGATACTGGAGACACAGTGAGGTAAAAACACTCATATGGTCTCCACCATTATAGAACTTGTAAATTGTTGATATGGTTTTCAGAGAATTAAGAAGGCTAAGCCATATAGAAAACAAAATATGTGTGTGTGTGTAAGCAAAGGAATTACACTCCTGTTATTGGATGCTTAGGATATCTCAAAAGTCAATGTTTGAAGACACCCCCCCGTCCAATTTTTAATACTCTATCAGTCTAAATGTTCTAGTGTTCACTGGAGTCATGGAGCTGTTTCTCTTCCTAGCTGGATGCCATGTGGTAGAGGCCCAGATCATCATTCCTAGACCCAGGACTCCCATATGCTCATCATCACTCCAAAGGGCTTGGTTTCCAGAACAGAACACACACAGCCCATGGCCACATGGTCTCCGCTGTAGTAGGAGACCATGTAGGAGGATCATGAAACTGTAAAGTCTGTCGCCTGAACTCATGAGACTGACACTCAGGGATGGAAGAACTGTCCCTGATTCCTCCTTTTATTCCATATCCCTCCATATGACCCTTCAGGCACTATCCTCAAGTGTAAAAGGTTAATAAGTATTGGTCATACATAACCAGCAGAAGGGACACCGTGATAGCCAAGGACAAGGAAGATTGGGTCATATGGGACAAACTGATCCTCTTGACTTCTAGGAGCCTTCTTCAACCAATGGAGAAGCTGTGAAACAAGAGCTGATGGGAAAAGTCCTGGGGCTGGCGGGAGGCAGTGTAGAGGGAGCAAAGGCAGCCAAGAACACAAAGACAGAAGAGCCACATTCTAACGGGTGAAGACAAAGAATAGTCATGATTGTCTCAAAAACCAGTCTCTGGCCTATGTCTGCATCTTCATAGCTTTGATTGCTTGCTTGCTATTTTTCTGGAGTCTGGACTCAAGATGTCCCTGGTTATCAAGAGATGGGACAGACAGAAACTCTGTTCTGTAGTTGAGATGACTTGCTAAAGTGTTTCCCTCTGCTAGGAGCCTGGGGACTGCTTAAAGCTAGAAACCCCAGGGGCTTCAGAAGTTTGCAGCTTCCTAGCATGTGAAGGCTGTTCTTGGTTGTCAACTTGACTACATCTGGTACTGACTAAAATTCAAATATCTGGGGCACCTGTACGGGATATTTCTGAATTAAATCATTTGAAGTGGGAAGAAATATGGAAATATAGACAGAAGATAGATAAGTGATTGATGGATGATAGATAGATGATTGATAGATGATAGATAGATACATACATTCTTACATTACATACATACATATATACATACATAATACATGGATGTATTCATTCTATAAGTTCTGTTCCTCTAGAGAACCCCAAAGAATATATAGAATAAGCATTATTTTCTGGGAGACTAAGTTAGAGCACTTGTCTCCAGTAATTCACAGCAAGAGAGAGTTGAAGCAGACTATCACAGACTAGAAACTTACTGCTTTAGATCACTGGTGACTTCCAATGACAGCCAGAGAGAAAATGGGATGGAATAAAAAATATGTATACTTGGAAGTTTTTCTTTTTATTAATTTCAACAATGGTGATCTACATGCATTCCACCAATACCCTAGTCAAATTCATGATGCCCTTCACTGGATGATTAATTATAGGTCCTACCCAGCCCCTTCCAGAACTGCCCTGTCCTTGAGTTTTTGTCCCAAATCATCCATCCAATACACTACAGTGCTTCCTTTTATTTAGAACAAAGATGAACCTCTGCTACACTCTGGCCCTTGGTGTATTTGCATTCCCACCTTATATTGTTCCCCTCACTCCAAATACCAAGTTCTCAGCCAATTCCCTCCTCAGCTGGGCTTTTTTCTAATTGCTCTACAACCTAGAACTCTTTCCTTCCATGGTGCCTTTGTACATATTGCTCACACAGAAACATGTCAGCATGGCTATCTACTTCCTACTGATTAGATCTCATCATAAAACTTTGCACATCCTTTGAAAGATTTGGGTTTTGCTTTTTATTTTTAAGTATGTGTAGGTCTGTGTGTATGTATGTGGAGGTATGTGCACATGAGCACAAGTACCCAGGGAAGTCAGAAGGAGTGTAGTATCCTTTGAAGTTTGAGTTACAGTTGGTTGAGAGCCACCTAATGTAGGCACTAATGTAGGAACCAAACTCTGGTCCTCTTCAAGAACAGTTGTAGAAATATTTAATTAATTCATTACTTAGTATTTAAGTTATCATTAATTGGTTTGGCAGTTGTTAATCCTTAACCCACCATTATAAATGAGCACACAAAGACCTGAAGGATTTTTAACAAGCCTTGGCCTGGATAGTGCAATCTTGGCCCATCTATGCTAGCTCATAATTCTATTCCCCAAATATGACCCCATATATACATATGTCCCCTGGGCTGTTATTCCCCATACTATGTCGATGTTCCAGGCCATGTAGAATGACATTCTTTTCTCTAACCCGTGGTGTGTGTCCTCCTTCCTACTCTTGGCTTCTTCCTCTTCTTCTGGAGGCTGCTTCTTATTCTGCTGGAGGCTTCTTCTACCCATGCTTCAGAAGTCTCAGCACCTTAATAACACCTACCTCTGACTTTGCCCAATGTCAGGCCTCAGCATTTATTTAACCAATCAGAGGCAATGGTTAACAGGAAAGTTGATACAACTTCACTTGCTGTACAGCAAGCAGGCTTCTGGGAGATTAACATTTAGAATGCATAACATCACCCCATCAAACAGTTCATCTTCATCACTAGGCAATCTCTCCAGTCCCAAGTTCCTCATATGGTCTTCATTTTAGCTTATATTAGTTTTCTTCACATTGCTGACATACAGTTATTTTTGTTACCTGGTTTTGTCTTGTTCCCCAGATGCTAATGCACACACATTTAATAGAATGAAGAAGCTTCATGGTGTTGCTACAGTATCAGTTTTGTTCAGTAGTTCTCTAACACCTAATCAAGTATCTAGCCCCTAACAGATACTACCAAATATTTTCCAGGTAAATAAATGAGTGTGATTATATGCAAAATACAGTCAATGTGGGGATAATCCATCATGCCATGTGGCGACAGAACATTTTAAATATCTATCCAATAGACACGATAGAGAAGTTCTCACCCCTCATCAAAGAAGTTTCTTTCCATAGCAGAGAGAGGCCATTACTGAAAGCTACAGCTGATCAAAACTGACAATAGTGTGCCCAACCCCAGTTGATATGTTTACAATGCAATCCTTACACACAGAGCTTAGGAAATGTGGCAGAAGATGGGGGTGGGGTGAGTTTTAAGGGCCAACGGACTAGGATATCTGCTGTGAGACAGTGTCTCCTTCTTTACAAGATGGATGCTGTGCCCACCAAATCTCAAAATCTGGTCACCTAACAAGACCTCCACAATAAGAACACCAACTGGCCTGCAATTGTGCATGGAGGTATCTCACAAGGCCCTATCCCTAGATGAGGAGCCACAGGCACTTAATAGCTTCTGGGGGGAGAGAACCAGGCTTCTCCAGAACAACCTCCCTGATAGATTATCTAATCCCAAATGGTTGGCCTTAAACACATACACAAAACAGCCTCCTTAAATGTACTCAGTAGGCTGTATTTTTCCGTGTGTGTGTGTGTGTGTGTGTGTGTGTGTGTGTGTGTGTGCAAGGGGGTAAGGGAGGTGATGAAATGATGCAGATAGAGTACTTGTGTATGAATTCTCAAAAAATTAAAAACATTTTAAGCAGGTGCAAGATAAAAGTCTTTAACCTGAAAGAGGAGAAAGAGACAGAGAGAGAGAGAGAGAAAGAGAGAGAGAGAGAGATTAAATGGGCACCAAATATTATATTTATTTTATTATTAAATACTATTAAATTATTTTAAATATTTTTAGAAGGGTTGCTGTAATCAGCCCTCATGGCCACCACCATATACAATATGATTGCCTTGAGGTGAGCAAGGAACTGAGGGCTAAAAAGGTGGGAATGAGATCCTATCCCCGGTCATACAGTGACTAGGGCTAGTGATCTATTTTAAAGAATATGGGATTTTGGAGCTTAAAAGATGGCTCAGAAGTTCTAAGTGGTTTCTGTTCGTGCTAAGGTTCCTGTCACCCATAAAAAGTTGCTCACAGCCACCTGTAACTCTAGCACCAAGGGATCCAATACACTCTTCTACTTTGTGGATACTTTCACACATGTACACACACACACATACACAATAAATAAATAAATAAATAAATATTTACATATATCATGTTTCAAAAACATTTCTTCATTGCTATATCAGGGTAAAAGAATGTCATGCTGGACAAAGAACATGAACCAGGAGATTTCAGAAGAAGAAACACATAGAAACAAAAGCAAACAAACAGGAGACAGAGCAAAATGTCCAACACTCTTATAACCATGGATATAAATAAGAGTTTGGGGCATTTCTCTCTTGTTACTATTGCTATCTAATTGGAAATTGTGTTAATGGTGAGGGTATTAGAAAATTGCCTTTCTATTCTAAGGTTCTAGGAATAAAACTTGACAAGAGCTTCCTGAGGATAGCTTGTCCAGGTCTGTCAAATAATCACAGTGTTCTTAAACATTGACACAGCATTTGTTTCATGAAATTCGCTGGGGGAGAACATACTGTGAAACAGAGATTTACCATAAAGGATAGAAGTTACAGTGTTGCTTATATTAGAGAAAATGACCAAAAAAAAAATAAGAATGCATCACTGAAGGAGATGGCATTAGTATTCTCATCCATAAACTTTCCTGAAGCCATCACAAATAATGGCAAGGTTGATTAAGTTAGTGACTTCAGAACACATCATTAAATAAACAAGGAGGCTCTAAATTCTCATGCATTTTGAATATACATTTTTCACACACACATACATGTACTCACACATATGCATGAAGATTAATGGTATCTAATGTGGTAATCTCTGGAGTTTGAGTAACAGTTGACACTTCCTTCTCAAAATCTGCTTATTTTTATCATAAACACATTTTCTACATTTAACACATAAAGCTTTTTATAAAAAACACATTTTAAAGGAAAAGGCAGACATTTCCATTCAGTTCCATTCAGCAAAGAGTCATAGAGCATTTCCCACATGGCAGGCTCTCCTAAGTTCCAAGGGATAGAACAAGACTAAACCTTTATTTCTACTGATGCTCATACTGTGAAAGGTTTACATCAAGGTGCACAGGAAGAGAAGCACAGAGTATATAAACAATCACTATTAAACAAGTCTCATAAGGATGTTCTATGAAGATTAATCAGATTCTCTCTCTCTCTCTCTCTGTCACTTTCTCCCACACTCTCTGCCTCTTTCCCCCACTGTCTTTGTCCCTCTCCTCTCTCTAATTCTTCATGGGTCTTCTGTTTCTCTTTTGCTCTTGTATCCAATAAACCTGCCCTTATATAACTTAAAAAAAAAGATTAAGCAGAAGCAGGTACCATTCCATAGCTCATCAACATAGATGAGGCCAGCAGCTAAGTGGAGGAGGGTTCAGAGCTATGAAGAACAGACAAGTCATCATCAATATGTGTTTTTATGGTTGAAAAAAAAAACACTTCTAAGGAATTTAAAACACTTTCTCAATTCACAATTCCTTCTACTGGAAAATATCTAGATTAAACAGACATCTTGACCCCCATGTGTATCTCTGAGTGAGCCTGAGGGTTTGAGGTACCTCATTAGAGCCTCCTTGGGGCCAGACCTCCAAAAGATTCACCATCCACCTTTACTGTCCTAAGGAGACTAGAAAACAAAGTGCAGCCCCACAACACATGTTGGAAGGATTTCTCAGATTCTCTGCCTGCAGAAGACTGGCTAAGAGGCAGGTCTGACATTAAGAAATTGAGAAAATGATCAACACCACAATGAGACATCTCTGAGGCTGGCCTGAGTTGATGAAGCATTATTCTCCTTTTCTTCAAGGATCAAATTAAGGAGAAAAAATGCTGCTGTGTTACCTGTTGATCTCCATGGTAGGGTAGACAACAGGGACAATGGCCAGGGGCTAAGTGGACTCAACTGAAGTGAGCACCCCCAGCCCCTTGCATACTTAGATAGTAAATTTGGAAATGTGACAGTCATTTCTGTATGCTAATCCCCATCACAGACCTCCTAAGATGGACAATATAATTTAATGCTCCTGATGCACTCACTATACGATCATTCCTTTGATGTGTAAGAGCACAAAGTGAAGTCTAGGGAGGTTAATGTTCTGACAACCTGCTATTATCCCCCATAACAGGTGTTTACTGCAGTCAAAAGCCATCCTGTAATAACTGGAAACTAGAAGCCAGTACAGCAGATGGAGGTGGAGATCTGAGAGCTGCCTATTCTTCATACAGATTTGCAAAGACACTTCAGGCCACTGAAACGAAACCACAAGAACAGTGATGGGTCAAGACCCCAGTGATGGGGTTCAGGAGCCAGGAAAGCCGTGTGTGGATGGCTAGGTCAGCGGTATCCCCCTATAGTCTTTCTATGGTCCTAAGCATTGTTTTTGTTTTGTTTTTAAATCATTTTACCCATCTTTGACCTTTCAAGTTACTTTGTCTCCTAAGCAGCAGACTGTGGTGATGTTACAGTGGTCCTGGGGGGCAATCCTGCACACAGGTATTACTGAAGGGTCCTCTTTCCTTGAGGGAAGCCTCAGATGGAAGGGCTATCATGAGATTGACTTGGAGATCTCTGATACGCACATCCTGACTTATCTGAATGCCCCCTCAGGAAGATAAACAGAGTTGAGCATGAAAAAGAGGACAACAATGCTTTGTCCTCAGTGTGCAGGAGTCTGGGTGTTGGCTATGACAATGCAAAACTCGATGCAACAAAACACCACCTCTTTATCAAGTTGGTCCAGCCTTACAAGGGTGATTTCCTTTTAGGCAGAGGTTTGTTAGACATAAATCATCTCCTTAAAAAACAAAAACAAACAAAGTAGAAAAGCAGTTAAGGCTAGGGAGAGGGCTCAATAGTTAAGAGTACTTGATGCTCTTGCAGGGGGCTCTAATCCAGTTCCCAATATCCCCACGGAGGTTTGTTTCATCTGTCTATATATTCCAGTTGGGGGGTGGGGGGGAACAGGGACTGGAGCTGTTAATGCCCTCTTCTGGCCTCTATGGCCACTGCCAACATGTGGTACACTTAAATACATAGGCAAAATACTCATACAAATAAAGTACACATGAATAAATAAACAAATAAGATGATGAATGAGGTATTTCATTAGGACAGTTTTCAAAAATATTCTTGTGTCATCTAAAGTCATACTCCAAATTCTGAAACATCAAGAAGGCAGGATTTTATGCAACTCCTAGAAAAAAATCATTGAGTTCTTTGTACTTTATGAATATACCATAAGTTCCAGCTGTTTGAACTTGTGTAACATGTTCACTGATGAAATTAAATCGACATCATCTTCCTTTATCTTGACAGTTCAGAGGACTGGAGACCATGGCTCCTCTACCTGGGTTACCATAGTGTGAAATGTTTCACACTGCCTTCAAGTTTATCTTTGATTAAAAATTAACTTCCCTTTATCATTCTCCAAATTCCAAAAACACGTATGCATGTCTGAGTTCTCCAAGTTAAATCAAGGAGGACTAAATATTTAATACCCCATTCTAATTAGCTACAACTGTTACCTGATTTTTCTCTGTAAATGAATTTGAAGGGACCCAGGAGGCCCAACGTTAACCTTCATCCAGTCTCCTTATAGGAGAGAAATTACAGGCTTTAATTAGATGCTTCAAATGGCAAAGAAATAGAATTTTCATAACCAGCTTATTAAAATCCTAGGGCCCCTTTGGGATAGGGCAAATTGCTTCTACCCTGAGCCGCTTATCCTGGTACAGCTCCGTACAGAAGACACACGTTGTCTGCCTAACACAGCTCATATTTCTCACAAATTAATGAGTACGCAAATTATTCCAGCTGCCCTGTTGGCATGGGGAAAAATTGAAAATCTATGACTGCCAAGTGATGTGGGAAACTCAGCTGCTAAATAAAATCTGCTTAAGGGGACACAGCTGCCGAGGTGCCTATTTGCATTAAAATTACTAAATCCATGAACACAGAACAAATGTCCCAAGACAGTTAAGCAGTGTTCAACACTTGGGTTAACTCTTTTATTATTCTAAGGCCCTCAAGGTGTTAGTGTCCCACACAGTAAGCCAAAACAAAGTTTCGAACCAAATGGTCCCCCCCCCCGCCCCCGGACAGATACATAAGCATCATTATGGGAAAGGAAAAGCAATGGTCTCCAGGGAGTTCCCACTGTGGGAATCACTGATCACTTTTGCTCCCACTGTCGTCTTAGGACAAGGCAGTCAAAGCTCTCATTCTGACAGAGATTAGACGTAGATCTGAGACTAGAGTATGGCATCGCATGCATCTTCAGTGAGATTTTCTGTTCTGGCATCTGACCCTTTTGCTTCTTCAAGAGGCCACATAAAGCGCTGACCTAAGATGTGATGCCCCAAAGGTCAGCAGTCAATGAATGTTATCTGAAAGAGAGGCACTCAGCCATTCAGTGGGGCTTATAGGGGCCTCTGAGTGAAGAGTGAGAATGAGAAAACAGGAGTAGAATAGGAGGGAGAACAATAGCACAATAAATCCTGGGGGAAGTGGTTCAAACACACACTCATTGTTTTAACGCATAGTGATACCGTAATAATAAGCATGATTGTTCACTCCCCAAATTCCAGATACTAAGAGATATTATTCAAATCCCTCTGAAATCCCTGGTCTGGAGCAAATTTAACACAAAATTCAGAAGTTGAAGTCTCATACAAACCCATATCTTAACCATGCACAAGCTTTAGGGACACCAAATATCTATCAAAGCCAGTTGTGGGTCACTCAAGACTGTATCGGTGGAGACAATCTTCTTTTGTTAGGTTTATAGGTATATATATATATTAAATCACTTCTTATATCCCAGCTCTCCAGATAATTATAAAAGCCTGTATTGTTTGCTGCCCTAAACATTCTGCCCTGGGTGCTTTGAATTGTCCAAATCATGTGAAGTTACAGAATGACGTCATCCAATAGATCCGGATCAGGAAAAACAGATGACAGCTCTTTAAACACTTTCACCCTCAAACATGTAGCCTAAACAGAATACTTCCTCTTTCCATAAGAGATGGCAACACATGAGAATTTAAAAACAGAATGGGGACATGTGAACATCACCCACCCACAAACATTTGAAGATGATTAAGGAAGCACAGACATAAATGAAGCTAAGAGGGAAGATGGGAAACGCTACTTCGAGAATGGAAAGAAAGGGTCCTTGACACTGAAGAAACCCAATGCAAAGTCAGTTTCAATTACATGGTGATGAGGCTGATCCACACCATTGCTTGCACATTTTTGCTTGTATGCAAGTGTTTGTCTAAATACCTGAGGATTTCCTTTCCAAAAGAGACATTACTTGCCTTTGGACAGCTGCCTCAATTAGGGTCTTTGGAGCCAGACATTTTAACGCATAGGTCTATCCAGCTACAGACACCAAAACTTGAGGTGGCAAACCTAGGTATTTTCACAGGGTGTCACATTCTCTCAATGGAGATAAGTCTCCTAAATCCTCCTCTGTCACTTTTGTCATGGACCCTTTTGATGATTTTAGGGTAACTGGAACCTTTGAGAAGTTCTGGGTTAAATATAAATCCAGTACAATGTAACCTCAAAAAGAGAGCAGAAGGTAGGAATGACTGACCTGGAGAAGCATGCTGATATTTTATCTTGCCTTGGACAACTCAAGGAAGAAGTACAGGTGACCCCCCCAAAAAAAAACTTGGGGGTACATAGTCTTTAAAATTAGCTCTGAGACAAGAGACCAAGAAAACCTGCTTAACGAGGATATATAGATTCAAGCGTTGATAATTATACGAAGAGTCATATGATGGATGAGTGGCTAGCATCAAGGACAAAGTCTGTTTCAGAAGGTAACATGAATTTACATGGAAGCATATTTTTTTCTGATTATGTAGGAGCTATATTAGCCTGTGAATATGAAAGAATATATATATATATACATATATATAGAGAGAGGCATAGGTAGTCACTTAGATATGTAATCATACAAAATAACATGACTGACTCTTAAGTTCTTTTCTTGTCATGTTGATTCTTTCAGAGTAATTACTATTCTAGTCTGTGGGATAGATCAGATGGTCAGACAACCATTAAAGCATCTTAGTGACACTGTTTCTTGATCTCTTGACAATTTAAATTTAGAAAACCAAACCAAAGGATGTGCTTAAAGAAGATTTCAATTAATTTTGATTCAGTAATGCAGAAAATGCTTGTCAAAAGGTGTGACCCTGTATAGTCAAGAGACAGCCTCGCTGTGGTACATTAAATATTCCCTTTTAATCTAATTTATTCCCTGAAGGGAAAACTCTCCAGTGTGACCACTCCAATTAGGCATGCTCTCACATCTACATGTTCTAGCTGACCTTCTGAAGAGCGCCAAAGAACACTGAAAGCAGGGCTCAGGCTTCACAGCGCAGAGCCAACTCAGCATTTCACAAACACATTTTCTGAGCATAGTCATCTACTAATTTCATGGGAAACTGAGGAGGCTTAAAGAGATGTTTTCTAACTTGCTCAGTATGATGTCCTCAGAACTGAGAAGAGCAAAGCTGAACACGTAAGTGCCGAGGTTACTGGCTTGTCTTTAATATGTGACAAGTGAGATGCACCCATTTTTTATTTTTTTGAGGTAGGGACTAAGACTTTTAAGCTTCTTATACATAGTAAGTACATAAATAAATAAATATAATGCCTCTATGGGTATCTACTTTAAAAACAGAAAACATATCCACAAATCTGCATTTATAGAACTTCATGTTCTTGGAAGAACAACTTCATGACCACATTGAAAAAGAGGCAATGCTCCTATTGCTAGCATTAGACACAGGAGAGGGTGGATAGAAGCATTTCTACGCCATCCATTTCACTAACACAGCTGTACCTAGAAACTCCCCACCCAACGACCCTGAAAAACAGCAGTGGCAGATGGAATCCAACTTTCAGAATGAAACAGCTTTTCAATTAAAAGAACAAACTGACAAAAAAAATAAATACCATTTCAGGGCACAATGAATCAGCTTTTGTTATATAAATCCTAACATTGTGAATGTCTCTTTAACACAGACAAACAGACAGATAAACATATGGACCAATGAGCATGACTTAAGACACCAAATCCTAGAAGGAAGAGAATGAAAGGGGAAAAAAATCCATGGTATCCATTGATACCATGACTAACAGGTAACAAAGTCTATATTCCTGTTCTTTTGGGTCTATTGATTATAGGGTGATTATCCAGTACTATATGACTAACATTCAGTTATAAGTGAATATATGCTACGTGTATCTTCTGGGTCAGAGTTAGCTCACTCATGATGAGCTTTTCTAATTCCATCCATTTGCTCAATCATAGCATTTGCCATTTAATGGAACAAGTAAAAGTTAGATTGCAATCTAGAGTTAGTAGGAAAAAAAGGTGAAAAACAGCTCGGGGCAACAGTTTCCCAAGGGAAAGGGAACCATAGAGAACAAAAGCATGAGCTGCTCTCTCCTTAAGATACCTGGTAATACCCAAGTAGCATGCATGTTATGAGGGCAAATTAAGAACTGTAGGATTTTTAGTAGAAACTTCAGAAAAGTCTGTGTCCTAGTAGTAAAGACAAATTATAAACTAACCTGGTTGTAACTAGATCAAGACACTATCTGGACTCTATCTGCCTAGTGTGGAATTTATTTCATTCAAGAGAAAGATGGAATATCCAAAGCCTCAACACTTTTTTACATACTTTGTCAATGAAACAATCAAGAACTCCCCCATTGCTGGTGGGAGTGAAAACTTGTACAAACACAATGGAAATCAGTCTGGCAATATCTTAGAAAATTTGGAATAGCTCTACCTCAAGACCCAGAAATACCACTCCTGGGCATATATCCAAAAGGTTCCTTACCAAGCCACAAGGACATCTCCTCAACTGTTCATAGCAGTTTTATTTGTAATAGCTAGAAACTGAAAATAACCAAGATGTCCTTCAACCAAAGAATGGATTAAAAAAAACTGGTACATTTACACAATGGAATACTACTCAGCTATCAGAAACAAGGAAATTATGCAATTTGCAGCCAAATGAACGGAACTAGAAAAGCTCATCATGAGTGAGCTAACTCCAACCCAGAAAGATACACATAGTTATATTCACTTATAACTGAATGTTAGTCATATAGTACAGGATAATCATCCTACAATCAATAGACCCAAAAGAACAGGAATACAGACTTTGTTCCCTGTTAGTGGGACACTCCACCCTAGTGGAGCTGCCATGTATGGCCCCTCTGTAAGAGGAAGCTCTTTTAACCCTCATGTGACTGATGAACTGAGTAGGGCTGATACGTGGAGGTACCTCACACCAGAAGAGTAGAATAGTTGGGTGAGGGGGTAGAGGATAGGAGGGCGGGATTGGGAGGGAGAAGAGGGAGGAGGCTGTGATGGAGATGTAACTTGAATTAATAAATAAATGTTTAAAAAAAGAATTACCAAACATACTAACAGCCAGATAATTAAAAAAAAAAAGAGTATTGAGGTGATTCAGATACTATAGTAATCAGACATGAACTCTTGCTATTATTTAAATATTAAAGAAGAATGAACTATGAAGTATTAAAAATAATCAAATGGCTCTTGAAAGGTGCTATACAAATTGTCAGGGTAGTAAAGCAATCCATAACCCTGCCCAGCTGTGACACAAATAAAACACAACAATGATCAGCAAAGCAAGATATCCCAAAGGTGCAACAGTGGCACTTCTATCTTGGAGGTAATCAACTGCTTTCTAAATGGACACAAGGCCCATGTAATAGGAGGGAACTGATGTCTGGTTCTGCAAACCTAGCCAACCACTTGTGACTGATGAGACCATGGAACCCAGAGAAGAACTGACCATTGTCTCTTTTCCAAGCCCATAGGTATAATACCTAACTGCATTCTAAATACTTATCCCCACTTAATCCTTAAATACTTAAACCCAAAGACAAGCAAAGCTCTCAACCCTCATCAAATATATTTCTTTTGGCAGCAAATAGGGATCATTATAGAAAGCTACAATAGATCAAAATGCAGAGACACTTGATCATGGGATATCCAGAGCCAACTAATATATCTATAATGTAACTCTTAGGGTTCAGGGAGAATCACAGAAGAGAATCACAAATTTAAGAGCTAGAGAAATGAGATGTCGGCTGAGAGTCTGTGTCTTCTATATAGAACAGGGAAGCTGCACCCATGAAACTTTAACAATATGCTACTCTTAGAAAGACCTGAACAATGAATACCAGATGACATATGGAAGAGTATCACAAGGTCCTACCCCAGATAAAGAGCTACAGAACATTAGTGATTGTTGAGTGAGGGAGAATCAATCTTCCCCAGGAATAAGGCTTCTAATTGGTTAATTAACACCAATGATGTCATTCCTAGCACCACAGACATATAAGCAACAGTGAATCTCTCAGTAGGATTCTCTGTGTGTGTGTAAACCCATATAATAAAAGAGAAAAAGAAAAAAGTAAAGATAATACATGAGAGTAGAAGAAGGAGATTGGAAGTAGAGGAAGGGGAACATAAGAAAAGCGAGCAGGAAATGATAATAGGGAATTGAAAAGGATCAAATTGTATTATATTTTTATAATCAATAAACTTTACTAAAAATAAAATAAAAAAACCAATTGAGTGGAATTTGGAATCACTAGACCTGAAAAAGCTAACTACAATTCAAAGAATTCAACATAGAGATTTAATAATACTGAAGAGAATACAAAATGATCAGGAGGAGAAGTCAGTAGACAATATCCAGATTGAACTATAGCGGAAAAAAAAATAATGCAAAAGAAAGCCTGGCACTCCCACACACAGGACAAGTTCACAGGGTTTGGGAAAAACAGTGACTCCTTTAATATGATAGAACATCAATGGAAAGGAATTTTATCTTAACGGGTGATGATGAAACATCACCTTGATGTGGAATCTACTTTTAAAGACTGGGATACAATAGGGATCCCAAAATCAGATAATATCGAGTCAGGTACCATGGGAACAGCCTAGCATAATACCAAAATGACAGGAAGACCCAGAGGCCTGGGCACACCATAAAGTTCAAGAGAGAGAATTTTAACTTGTGGAGTGAAGGATACAATGAGCTTCAGCCCCAACTGTGGAGGCTAGGAGCCAAGTCTGTCACCTGAGAACCAAACTGTGATATCTGATAGCCCTGAGCCTGAGGCAAACAACTATGCCCACACAACAGGAAACTAATACCTAGAATATATAAAGAGCTCTAAAAATTCAACACAAAATGACATCTAAATTAATGGCAAGTGAATTGAACTAGCAGTTTTCAAAGAAGAAATGTGAATGAGAAATACATACAGGAAGAAAGTATCCAACATCCTTAGTCATCAAGAAAACGAAAATTGAAACTTCATTGAGATTCTATTTCATCCAGTCACAATGACTATCATCAAGAAAACTATAAATGCTAGAAAATATGGGGAGAATAAATTCTTATATTCTTATTCTTCTTATTGATATGAATATAAGCCAGGCATCTACTACAGAAATCAGTGTGGGAATTACTAAAAAAAAAAAAAAAAGTCTAAGAATAAAATGTGGTATGATTTAGTTGTACCACTCAGGTATTTATTCCCACAGAACTCTATGTAATCTTATAATGATTCTTGCTGATCCATGTCTAATGCAGCATTCACAAGAGTCAAAGAGGTTGAACCAGCCTCGATGCCTATCATCAAATGAATGGGTAAAGAAAATATGAAATATATACCCAATGGAGTTTATTCAGCCATAAAAAAAGATGAAATGACATTATTTTCAGGAAGGTACATGGAACTATAGGTTGTTCTGTTAAGCAAAATAGATTATATTATATATATAATCTAAAATAGATTTTAGATTTTATATATATATATGATATCATATGAAAGTTGAAGAAAACCTAAGGGGAGGGAGAAGAAGGCATCCAAAGGAAGAGGGAAGAATAAAAAAAGGTATTTGGAAAATAAAGTAACTATTATATGTATTCTCACATGTGTTACTGCAGATTTATATATGTACATGATATTTAAAGATATGTATATATTTCTTTATTCATAGGACATGAAAGAAAAGAGAGCTCTTGGGGGTAACAAATGGACCAACAAAGCTTGAGAGATAAGTAAGAGAAGGTAACAGAGGGGGCAAATATGAGCAAAATTCATACACACACATACATATATATAGATATATGTATGTGTATGTATGTACACACACACATATACACATATAATGTCCATTGATGAAGTGAGCAAACAAAACCTCAATAGAGACACAGATTTGACTATCACGATCAATTCCACCCCATTGGCATATGCAGAATACTTCATTGATGTGAAATGCCTTTTGTTTACTAGTATCCAAGGGTGACCAACTAGAACCCACCATATGCTTGTCATAAAGCAAGCCTAAATACATTTGCAGGAATGATTAACATACAAAGGGCATTCACTGTCTCAGTGAAATAAGCTACAAGTTATAAAAAAGGACTAGAAAGTGTGGTGTCAAACTTCCTGTAAACAAAAAAAAACATATTTCAAATGATTTCTGAGACAAAAAGTCCACAGTGAAAATTAGAAAACAGTTTGACTTCAATGATAATGAGAATGCAATCTCTAAAAATGAAGCACAGTAACACAGTTAGAGGGAAAATTATATCCCTAGTTCACAGAACAGAAAAGGATAAGAGTGGATGTTAGCATCTATCTATCATCTATCTATCTATCTATCTATCTATCTATCTATCTATCTATCTATCTATCTATCTATCT